>LZPO01086766.1:1041147-1064778 GCA_001675575.1 Neotoma lepida
AACTTGCTGCTGTTGATAAAAATAGATGACGTGAACACTGGAAGTGAGAAGGCCCAATGACAGCTATGGAGGCAGGAGGAGCCCTGGACAGGGCACCTGGGAGGCTCTTTGAGAGGAGACAACCAGGGAGGNGTGTGATAAACATTTATTTCTTTATAATTAGAGTAAAACAAAACTATATATATATTTAAACAAATCTNAAGCNTCCATGGCCAGTTAGTAACAGAAGCAGAAGTAACACTAAAAGCCTGGCTCCTAGGCAATGATTTTTTCTTTTAAATTTTTAGTACTAGGGATAAACATAGGGCCTCCCACGTGCTAGACATATGCTGTATCTCTAGTCACCCCCTCAGCCCTGATTTTTTTTAAGACATAGTCTCACTATTTTGATGACCTGGAACTTGCTATGTAGACCAGGTTGGCCTCAAACTCACTAAGATCTGCCTGCCTCTGCAGCCCAAATGCTAGGATTAAAGGTGTGCACTACCACCACACCTAGCTGATTTTTTAATCCAACACCAGTACCCTGGGAAACTGGAACAGCATTTCAATCTTGAGTAANAGGGTATCCCCCAATGAGCAATGGAGCTGTCTGGTGGGGGTGGTCCTACTTTCCCCTTCCATGCACGCCTGATGCAGGAAGTTTGGTATGTTCATACATGCACCCCCTCCCAGTTGGGCAGGATGAATGGGAACCCTACTATCCACCACGTCTAGAGGGGGTGCCCCTCCCCTGACCGCCCTCTTCCTGATAGTGGAATTCCAGGCTATCTCAGGATGACATCTGCTGTCCTGGAGCTGGTCAAGGGCAGAACAGCTCAACCCTGGAACCTCGANATCTTCTCCCCTAGTTCCCTGAACAATGCTGATCTGGCAGGACCCTCCCTACCTCTGCAGAGCCCTTTGCACTGAGCAGGGGAGGGCAGGCAGGGCAGGGGGCCACCTATAGGCCGCCAGTTGGGGTGAGGGCTGCTGGGACTCTGTGTTTGGGTAGCTGGTGCCCCATGAGATGCAGCGTCTCTCCCCCTCCAGATTCTATGTATCATGTTTTGTGCTGACTTCAGACAACCCAGGGAGGAGGACACAGAGTTGTACTTTCCAAGTAGCTGGCAACCCTTAATCAATGTTAATTGGCTCTAATTAGCATATGTTAATTAATGATATTTACTACAAATTAAAGGTATGAGTGCTCCCAGAGGGTTTCCTGTTCATCCAATTAGTGCCAATTAGTTGCAATTAACACGTGTAAATGAGATTCCATTGAACCCAAAACAAACAGTACAGAATCTCTGGATTCCCTCTCGCACCTTTTCACTCTNCCAGGGGAGCTGCAGTATGGAGGGCCAGGGATGAGGGAATGGGAGCAGAGAGGCTGACCTTCCACAAGACCGGGTCCTCCAGACACCAGGAGTGAGAGACCAGAGTGAAGAGCAAGAGTGCAAGAGGGCGATGCAACCCTCTGGCATGCCTGCTTGCTTCTAGTTACCTAGAGAAAGGTCTCAAAAAAGAGTCCTGGCCTGGGCATGCTCTTGAGATCTGGGGACCATCCCATGGGCATTTCTGGGCCTCCCAGACCTCAATCTAGTGCAGTGTATAGTCCCAGGTAGGAGTTCAGTAAAAATTGGATTACAAGCTGGTTCCTGAAGCTGGGGGTGTAAATCATAGGTTGAGTGCCCACCTTGCATATATGAAGTTCCATTTCTAGCACCACACAAAACGCCAGAGGAAGTCATTCAGTGTTCTCTAGGTTATCCCAAGAGGTTATCCAAAGAGCAAGGCAACACTTATGCCTATGACATTTTTTTAATGCAATTGACTTTTACTACATTTATTTCTTTATTGTTTGTGGATGGGTATGTTCCTCCTCTGGTGAGAATAGAAGTCAGAGGACAATGTACAGGAGTCCATTCTCTCCTTCCAGTATGTGGGTCCTGGGGATCAAACTGAGGTCATCAGGCTTGGCAGCAAGCAGCTTTACCCAGTGAGCCGTCTCAATGGCCTCTTTTAAAATAAGTTGAACATAATCTGTATATANCAACAAAGGTTTTACTTCACTGTTAGTGTTGCTGTTTCTTAACTTGAGTTCTTCTTTATTCCATGACTCTCCGAGGCCCAAACCTCTGCCATGCTGGTATGTGGAAAGAGAAACAGCCAGAGCCAGGCATAGCAGTGCCTGCCTGAAATCCCAGCACTCCAAAGGCTGAGGCAGAGATGACATGGTGAGCCTGAGCTGCATAATGAGACTCTGTGTCAATAAAAGAAGAAAAGAAAAAGAAACAGCCGAGTGGGACTGGCATGGATCACAAAGTGCTCCCTGAAATACACACTGCATGAAACATTGTGAAACTGTGACAGAAGATCTAGGGCTGGTGAGATGGTTCAGGAGGTAAAAACTGATCCCCAGAACTCCCAGGAGAAGGGGAGAACTGACTCCCAAAGTTGTCATCTGATCCCTACATGTACGCCATAACATTATATGTGTGTGCCCATGCACACACACACACACACACACACACACATTAATTTTTAAAAGCCAACAAACTTTGAAAAGAAAAAAAAAAGCCATGAATAGTGGCACACACCTTTGATCCCAGCTCTCAGGAGGCCGAGGCAGGTGGATCTCTGAGTTCGAGGTCAACCTGGTCTACACANTGAGTTCCAGGACAGCCAGGGCTACACTGAGAAACCCTGTCTTGAAAAAAAACAAAACAGCCCCTCCCCCCCCAAAAAAAAGAAAGAAAGGAAAAAAGAAAGAAAGGAAGGAAGGAAGAACAATTCCAGAGCAAATACAAGGTAGAAAACAAAGCTTTGAAAGGCCCAGCATAGTGGAGGCCAGCCTGGTCTANAGAGAGTTCCTGACCAGCCAAGGAACACCAAAATTTCTGCTAAGGTTGATATTTCTTATTGGGGAATACTTATGGTTGACTAGGTGCCAGGGGCTAGCTTAGGGGCACAGTCAGTTCATCTGTGTCCTTGAAGGGTTCACATTCCAATGTGTATTCTTACCTTCCTAGACAGAGATACCTGGGTTCATACCCCAGTTCTGTGTCTCAACAGCTGTCTTTCTGGACCTCAGTCTATTTATCTGTAACATGAATATAATACTTATCATGGTGTGTGTGTGTGTGTGTGTGTGTGTGTATGTGTAGATGTCAGAGGTAGACGTCATGTATTTTCCTCCCTTGTTCACCACCTTTTTATGTTTGGTTTTTGGTTTGTTTGTTTATTTTGAAATAAGGTCACACTATATAACTCTGGCTGTCCTGGAACACACTGTGTCGACCAAGCTGGCCTCAAACTCTAAGAGCTCTACCTGCCTCTGCCTCCTGAGTGCTAGAATTAAAGGTGTGCACCAGTGGCTGGAAAGATTGCTCAGTGGTTAAGAGCACTGACTGCTCTTGCAGAGGACCAGGGTTCAATTCTCAGCACCCACAAATGGTCTGGAACTCTAGTTTCAGGGAATCTGAAACCCTCTTCTGGCCATGGCCACCAGAATTGTACCATGATGCACAGACAGACATGCATGCAAAATACTTATTTTTATTATAAAAATACCCTGACATTTTACAATAAAAATAAGTAAAGGTGTGGGCTTCCTCCTTATTTTTTAAAGAATTATTTATTTATAGGTGTGTGTGTGAGCATGTGCGTGTGTGTGTGTGTGTGTGTGTGTGTGTGTGTGCTGTCTCTTATACACATCTAGATGTGTATAAGAGACAGGTGTGTGTGTGAGCGTGTATACATAAGTGCAGAGGCAAAAGGCATTGGATTTCGCAGGAGCTGGAATTAACAGACTGAATGCTGGGACCCAAGCTTAGGTCCTCAGTAAGAGCAGTACACGCTTTTAACTGCTGGATCCTCACTCCAGTCCCACCTTATCTCTTAGGACAAAGTCTCTCATTTAACCGAGAGCTCACCAATTGGCTAGGCTGGCTAGTCAATGACCAGCCTGTCTCTACCCTCCTGTGTCCTCCCATACCCTGCTCTTAAGTGGGCACTGGAGATCTGAACTCAGGTCCTGTGCCTGTGTGCACTTTACCAACTGAACCACATCTGCACAAATGAAATCTGGTTAAGTTGTCCTCTATATATCTGGTTCAGCCATCCAGGCTGGCCACAACAACTCTTCCCATCAGGGCAGAACTTCACAGTTTTTGTGTTTTTGAAACACGGCTTTGCTATATACACCAGGCTGGCCTCAAATGCACCACCCTGCCTCCCTCAGCTTCCCGAATGCAGGGATTGCAGTGTGAGTTTCCACACTGGGCTTCGTCATGGTTTTACAGAGCTATCAGCATCTCCAGCCTCCTAATGCTGATAGCTCCGCAGCCCATCCTCCTTCACGCAAATAACTTTTCTAAGCCATGAGACACAGAGGTATCCAGAAAGGGTCCTTTCAACTGGCCAGGCAGAGATGGGCTTGCTCTTGCAAAGACCCAAGGTGGACCTTTGCACAAGTCCCCAGGGCTCCTTTAGACTCAGCCAGGCCACTCCAGGTCAAAGAGTCCAGCAAGGACAGCTTTCTGCTCAAAACCCAGCCCCTATTTCAGCCTTGCTATGTGTCCTCAAGTCAGTATTTTGTCATTTCAGATGGCCTCAGTATCCTTCCAGAAAGCAAGGGAGTCTGTTGAGAGGATATTTTGGAATTTGGGGATGTCTTCTGTAGAACATTGGCCCTGTTTTACAGAATACACCCTAACATTCTCCACCTTCTATGGCAAACATAAGAAACCATGGTTTCTCTCTCTTCCTGGGGAATCCCCTAAACCATGGTGACTTACTGCTCCTACCTACCTTCAGTCTTTACCCTCCAGTGCTTGACTTGGTTTGACAATGATATCTCTACAAGGATNGTTACTATCNGGGACCACCAGATCTAATTCTCAAAAGACCAAGTCTTAGAATGTCCCTTTCACTTTGATCACACCCACACTTGGAGACCAGTGAGAGGAATAGGGCTGATGGCATTGAATGTAGAGAGCTCAGTGAGGCTGTCTTGGGAGAAGGTGGCATGGGGCTGTTGAGTGGACATCCATATGGGAGCCCTTTGGGATGCAATATTTCTCCTCTACTCCTGCCCCTCACCCTATGCCAATGAGGAAGTTTGGAAGAAACACATGAAAAGACCCTCTACCTGCCCTTCCTTCCAGCATAAGTAAAGCTGCCAGTATAGGATGCCCACCACATGCCAGACACAGTGCTCAGCCGCTCTGTCATTTCCACTTCACTCACTTTCATTTCAATTGAGAGGGGCCGAAATGGGCTCCATGTTCTTCTGCATATGGTGGCTATCTTGGACCAAGCCTAGCTAGCTTTGGGACTGTTAACCAACCAATGTGGGCCATGGAAGGTGAAGCAGAATGCTTGCAGTAAAAGGTGCTTTCTGTGTCCCCAAAGTCAGCAGACATGTGCACACACATCTCCTCCTCGGCTGGGTAAAGGCTGGCTTCAAAATCTTGGGTGTATACTAAAGAGACGGGGGACAATGGATGGGATATATTCATCCTGTTTTTGTTTCGGTTTTTTGTTTTTCACTTTCTATTTTATAATAAGGGCTCACAAACTACTTGCCCAGACTGGCTTTGAACTTATGATCCTTCTGCCTCAGTCTCCTGAATAGCTGGGATTACAAACCTGTGTCACCAGGCCCAACTAGATCCTCAGCTTTTAAAGATGAGATTATTCAGCCTCAAAACCAGCAGTTCTGGGCACCCTGGAAAGTCTATGATAGAGAAACGGGTCACTGGAGAAGTGTCTGTTTTTATCCCACTAATGCCTCTTGAGAAGTGATTTCTCTCTAAAGCCAAAGTTCCTGAGATGAGGCTTTATGTGGACACTTTGGGGGAGGGGGGAGCCCTTGACTCCAGGAATGTAACAACAGAAAATAATTAAGGTCTAATGAGGTCAGTGTTCCACCTTAACACCTTTTCAGTTCCAGTTAAAACCTCTGCTAATTTGCCAAGAAAAACCAGCCTCACTTGGGTTTTATTATTTGAATCACGTCCTGTCTCTTAATTTAAGCGAGAGACTCACATAAGGATTTTTTTTTTTTAAATTACAATGCCGACTTTCTTCCAGTTGATTACGGTATATGACTCTCTGTTGGAAGGCCATTATTTTTTGCTATGATTTACAAAGCATTTAAAGCGAAATCAATGTAATAAATATTGAAGTATTGTAATAGATAATTCCATATATTCAGCATGAGACAGAGCACAGCCCCGGCTTCACAGTCAGGAGGGCAGCAGGGAGATGATGGGGTGGGGAGTCTCTTGGTAGCCACTTGAGGGGTGCTGTCTCCTTCTTTTCCCCTGTATTCATTTAGCTAAGAGTCTCTGAGCACTCCTGAAGATACTGAACACTGGACTCNGGACTAGGGACATGTAGGTGTCAAGGTGTGTCCTCCAAGTGCCATGAGCTATCTGGAGAAATGTCCATGCAACAACCAGCTAGTAAGTAGCAAGGCCACCTGGGTAGATGGTCACCAGTCCTTGGGATGGGGTGGCAGAGTAGCTTAGCAGGGGAGAGGTGTAGATCCAGGTGGGTCTTCTCCTCCTCCTGCCTCTCCCATCCCTGTCCTCGCCACTCCCTGCTCTGCCCTCTATCTCTCCTCCCTCCAGACCTCTGACTATAGCCCACATGTCTTGATCTCTGAGCTGCGGAGTTCATCTCAGGAGGAAATTGGCAGCTGTGAAAGCTCACAATGGTGATGACAATGATGACGAGAGGAGAGCGAAGAATGGGTGAGGCTGCCAGGTCTGCATTCACTGTCTATAAGTGGCCTGTGTTCACTCAGGATACTGGCTGGGGACCTGCTTGCTGNGGACAGAGATCCAGTTCTGAGCTACCACCCATCTATTTGCCCCTGCCATCTCAAAAGGACTGAGGAATGGCTTCCTTTCCAGCTCCTTGTGTCTTGCTGTCCCTCGGAAGTTTCACTATCTTCAGAGTAATTGCGTGAGAGTCTCACCTCTACTCCCAGGTTCTGATTCAGAAACTCAAGCCCACCAATGAAGGAGTGCATGTGGACCACCTGCCCACTGAGTGACCCCAATAATACACCTTTGGTGGAGGCATGCAAGCAAAGGGCTCGCTCACCTGTGAGTAAGGTGAGCATGCCAAATGTCTGCCTATGCCACTGCTTGTGGGGATCCGTGGAAGGACTTTGAGGACTGTGAACCTGGGGCTTGTGATGGAATATGGGCTGGCAATGTTCATGTGGGGGTTTAACAGATCCCAGAGGATGGATTACCCCTGTACCTCTGTACCCCAAGCCTGAACTCGGGCCCCAAGTCCCTAGCTCCTAACAGATTTCNCCATAAATTTCAGGAAGGACATGCAGAGGGACCAGAGCAGAGATGGGAGATTTACTGCTAACTTGCTTCCTGACACCTCTTTGGCCCATCCCATAAAATAACAATATCGTCACATAAATCAGATGACATCTCAGGGGACCTTACCCTTGTCCTTGCAAGGTCTTTATAGGGAACTGGGGTACATAGTCAGAGGGATCCACCTAAGTGGATTCTCCCTGACAACAGCAGTTTCCGNGGACATGGGAGAGTCTCAGATTTGGCAGGTGCGGAGGATAAAGAGCATTCACTATTAGATGGTAAGACAGAACCTAGTAGGGCTAAGAACCTAGTAGGGCTGGGGTTGTACCTCAGGGCAGAGCCCTTGCCTACCAGGCCTGGGGGGAAGAGGCAGGGAGAGGAATTCAATACATACTTTGAGGGAATTTAAGCTCTNATTCCTAGCTGTGTGACTTCAAGTTACTTTGCCTCTCTAAGCCTTAGTTTACATCACTTTAAAAGCAGGGCAAAGAACTACCTGATAGGGTGTGTGTGAAGATTTCCTGAGANGAGAGTACCGCCTCAGGCTATGGCAGCTATCACACAGCACAAATGTTTTCCCTCATCTAGGATGCAAAACCCTATGGCATTGTTCCCAGCAGAGGGACCACTGAGTACTTGGCTCTGCAGAAATGACATCAGCCTGCCCCCTCGTTCTCTCAGTCTTCGCCTGTGAGGGTAGAAAGGCAGGGCTCCTTGTTAGTTCACGATGTGGCTGTGAACACATATCCCTCCTTCTGCAAGCTGTGTCTACTGTCACAGAAATCCCCACAATTAGTAAGAGCAATGCCCCATGGAAACCGAGGTGAGTGGACAAGAGAGAGGTACAAAGGCACTGGTTCCATCCCTCACAGGGATGGAAGGGCTCCATGTAGCCAGTCNCACAGAGAGGGTCACCCTAATCCTCNNATTGCATCCTGACAACCAATCCCAGGGTCAGTGGGATGGGACTGGTCANGGATGCCTGGGTGGCCAAGGTAGGAGCAAGGCCTCAGCCTTTGCACTGAGAGACCCCTAGGTGTCCCCTACAGGCCCTTGGAACCCTTTCTCTTTCCTCCACACAGTATCTTCAGCCATTGAGGATACCTCCTAGTATTCCTTACTTCCTGGTCCCCACCTGGCCTCCCCTCACTCTTTCCTCTTTATCCTCCTACGTTTCATCTTCTGGTGGCTCTTGAGTCCTTCATTTCTTCTTTCTCTANGTCCCTCTTTCCTCTTTCACGNCCTCCTCCTCTCTCTGACGGGAACTGAACCCAGGGCTTCTGTATAATGAACAATCTCTCTGCCACTAGCCCATTTCTTCCTTGTCTTTCCCTTCCTGCTCCTGCCTGTTTCTTCATCGCCTTCATTTTCTTCTCTTTGGTCTGATTCAGGGAAGTCCAGCACACATGTATGAAGACTGGGGGTTGGGGATGGCTCTGGCCAGAGCCCCTGCCCTGTCTTTAGTGCAGGAGAATCAGGAGTTCACCCACAGGGCAGCTGTCAGTGCTGGGTGAATGGATGAGTATAAGTGAGGGGTGGAGGAGAAGGTGTGGGAGGGGCCATCTTTAAGTAAAAAGGAAAGGAAGATGGTGGGTAGAATGATGGACTGCTTAATAGCAAGCCCCACCCAGGTACCTCAGCCAGGGCACCCAGTTCTCCTGCCTCCCTCCCTCCCTCCCTCCCTCCATCTTGAGCCCCAGGGCCATCTTAGAAGCTCTCTTCACCAGCAAGGCCCATTTGCTTCTCTGATCTTCTGGGCAAACCAGAGCACAGGAGGTCCTTCAGCTCCTGGACCACAGCTTCAGCCGTCCTCATCTCCCACCGAGGGGCAGCTGGGATGAGGACCCCGGCAACCTGCTCACAGAGTGATGTCTGGGCAGATTAGAGCCCCAGAGCCAGCAGACCTCTTAGGAGGCCTTTGTGGGGGAGGAGAAGGGGATTTTCCATTCTGTGAGCAACTGGATTACACAGTCAGGGGATCAGGGAGGAACTAGCTGCTTAAGCTGCTGCTTCGTGGCCCAGGCTGTGGCTCTCAGCCTCTCACTTCTCAGCGGGGATCTGAACAAGGCTTGCCTTGCTGGCTTTTGAGACATTTTTTTGTGTGTGTGTGTGTGATCCAAATCAGGTTTAGAGGCAAGACTAAGTCTCATCTCCCATCCTGTCCTGCAGCTTTGACACAAAACAGCGGTGGGTACAGAAGAAAGCAGCTACCAACCCTCACCTTCCACAAAGGTCTGGAGGTGGATCCAGAAAGTATGGCTCAGAGAGGTGAAGTGACTTGACCTGAGTCACACACAGTAGGGCAAGACAAGCAGGATGTTTTCCTGACTGTGTGGGCTTGTGGGAGCAAGGTCTCTGCAGAATGAGCCATGTCTGTTCCAGGGTCCAGAAAGAGTTAGAGGCTCCGCTGTCCTGCCCTATAAATTTGTCCCTGAGCTTCCTGTGAACCATGTGNTTTACAACAAGGGAACCCTACTCCCATTGGTCTCTAAAGCTACAGGGAACCGTAGCGGATGGTAGAAGGTGGCAGAGGTGGGAGATGAGGTTTGAAGAATCCTGAGTTTGGGAGCTTAGTAATATAGCATGTGATTAGCTTACCAGTCACTAGCTAGCATGCGCACGAATGCATACAAGTACAGAGACAAAGAGACAGAGACAGAGGAAGAAAGAAATCTAAGTGTGAGGTCTAACCTGGGCCTTACCACTAACTTGCTGTGTGACCTTGAACAAGCCATCTCCCCTCTCTTAACTGCAAAATGGATATTGAAAACCTCTTAACATCTTTTCGAAATTATATTGAAGACTGAGTAAGACAGAGTACTAGAAGAGCACCAAGTACAGTACCCAATATATATTTGTTGTTCAGCAAATAACAGTAGAGGCAAAATTCTTTACCCTGGAGCTGTGCCCATTCCCCAGAGCAGGCAGAACTGCTGCATAACCTGACAGTTGGCTCTTCTCCCCAGGAGGGCATATCCATCATGTTTAGCAACCCCTGGCCTCCTCCACCTGGTAGAAGGTTACTGGGGGGTCATGCCCCACACCCTGCCTTCATTTTCTAGAAAGATTCTCCACATAAGAGGCCTCAGGACCCCACCCTAGCCCCATGTGGCCCCTAGAGGCCTCTTGATGACATAATGACCATCTCTGACCTTTCTGATGGCCTGTGCTCCCTCTAGTCTGAAAATTTCTGTGATCCTGTGACCCCTACAAGCCCTACCCTGCTAATGGCTTTATGATCTTCCCTCATTGATTTCTCTTTGCCCTCCCTGCCCCACAGTCCCTTTTCAGTAGGTCCTCGTCAAAATAAACAACATTTATGACCAGAGCAAGATTCAAGGTCCACACTGCAAACAAATGCTGAACCCTTTGAAGGTGCCTGGGGAATCCATCATGTTCTGGGGCATCCTGGGGTGTGATGCTCCCCAGGCCCAGGGGAAGCAGGCTGGGAAGGGGCTCTCTGGATCAGGATTTAGGATCCAAGGTTTCTGCACCATATCTGGGCTCCCTCTTCGGTAGCAGGGGACAAGGCAGGAAGGGAAAAGAGGGCCTGTGCACTACTGGGCTTGAGATGTTCCTGTGGCCAAAGTCTGACTCAGAATGTCATCAGGGGAGGAGATAAAAATGAAAGAGAAGGAAGANAAAAAGAAAAAAGGCGAACAGTATAGACAAATACAATGGGCACCCGCATAAACATCACAGCCCGGGTCCTACCAGGGCCTCCCTCAGGCCTAACCGTTAACCCAGTGCTCACCTGCACAAAAAGCCATGCTGGTACAATGTTCCTAAAGAAAAGTGGTCCAGGCTGGGTGTGAAGTTCAGTGGTAGAGCTTACCTAGAACGTGCAAGGTCCTGGTTTCCACCCCCAATGAGGACGAAGGAAAGAAGGATGGGAAGAAAGAGGAAAAGGAGGAGAAAAGAAAAGAAATGTAAGAACTGTTTTAGAATATCTGGACAGGATGGNCGATGGGAGAAAGGAGACAGTGGGAAAGAGAACCGGTCTTAGAGGACCTGAAAATCCACCCAACACAGTGCTAACACNGAGGGAGCAGTGGGTACCCTCCACCAGGATGAACTCTTCCCACCCCTTCCTCTAAACACCCTCCAATGGAGAGAGAGGGATGCAGCAACAGCCAGCAAGGTTTGTCTCCAAGCCTCAGCCTGGCTCAGCCTCCTCCAGTGGGTTTGTTTTCAAGGGGGACAGGAACTGTTGTTAGAGAATATTAGTGTGGGATTCCCAAAGGCCCGGGTCTGAGAGCAGCTTTCCAGGACACACAGCTCAATGCTTCCTTTAGCATCAGAACTGGGCCATGGGCCTGGGGGCTGCTGTTCTCTGAATCCCAGCTGCNGAAGGGAAAGAGCACTCCACCCAGGATCCATGCCTTCTCATTTTCCCTGCTAAAAATAGCATGTTATCAGAACAGGTTAGGGGAGGAATCAGACAGGAAATATGTGTCTGGCCAAAGGTATCTATCCCATTGAGCAGGTAACGGCTTACATGATTTGCATTCATGTCATATCATTAAAGTTGGATGAGTGAGTCAGAGAGCTAGAAGGTCTACAAGAGTTGGAGATGCAGGTATGTGTTTTTCTGTAGAGCAATTATAGCTTTTACAAAGTGATTCTCTTCTAAATTGAAAGAATACTTTTAGCTGGGCAGTGGTGGCACATGCCTTTGATCCCAGTAGTCAGGAAACAGAAGCAGGGGAAATCTCTGTGAGTTTGAGGCCAACCTGGTCTACAGAGCTAGTTCTAGGACAGTCACGGCTACACAGAGAAACCCTGTCTTGAAAAACAAAACAAGAATATTTTTAATGGCTTTTTATGATCTCCAAGTGAATTTAGGATAGCCAGCAGAGGATTTTGGGGTTGAGTATGGTTATAGATAGATAGATAGATAGATAGATAGATAGATAGATAGATAGATAGATAGAAATATTCCTCCAGGACATTAAGTTTTAGTGGTAGAAGAACCTTAGAGAATATCTGGACCAATGGTTCTTAACCTTGGCTGAACATGGAAAGCCCTGGGAGTGTTCTTTGGTTTTTAAATAAGATGCTAGGGACCTCCCTCCAAAGATGTTGATTGGATTGGTTTGGGGTTCAGGTACCTGGGTTTTTTAAGAAACAAAAACAAAAACAAAAACAAAAAAAANCTTCCCTGATAATTACATTGTTGTAGCCAGGGAAGTGAACCACCCATGTAGGCCAATATTTCACTTTACAAATAGATTCACATACAGCTGACCCATAGCAGAACAGAGATCAGAGGAGCTGATCTGCTGCTATCCCAGCCCTGCTATGTCTCTCTGGGATGTTGGTGAAATGAACGACTAAGGTGGACATGGTGGTACAGNCCCTTAATCTCTGCACTGGGGAAGTTTCAGCACGAATTCTAGGCCAACCTGGTCTGCTTAGGAAGACCTTCCTGAGAGAGGAAGAGGGGGTGGGGAGAGACTTCTTGTGGGTGCATCTGTCTGTACAAACCAGTCCCCCAACTCCATCTCCCACCCCTGCACACTCATGTTTTTGTCAGAGCCCAAGAAGGCTGGCATTTCTACCCTGTTCCTCTAAATTTCCCATCTTAAAGATCTCTGGATTATTGTAGGAAAAACACACGAAATTCCCCATTCTAAACCCGTCACCAGCGGCCAAGGGTCCCAGGGAAATTCTTGCTCCTTGGCTAGATGAAACAGGAGACTGAATGTCAGCCTGGGATGGCAGTGGTAATGTGCACCTGTACACAGACACATAGGTACCTGAGCAGAGGCCCTCCTAATGGGGCACACAGTCTGCGATCAGAACACGCAGTTAGGATATTTACATATGTCTGGTAAAGATGCATGTGTGATTTGACACCCATGTTGATGTTTATGTGACAGTCTGAGTATGTGTATGAAAAAATGTGCATTGATGCATCAGAGGCCCTGAAATTGCGCTGTATGCATTGGTACCCGGACCTGGAATGGGATACANGTGCATAAAGCTAAAATCACATTTACGTTTACCTGTGAGAGCACATAGATGAAGATATGTATGTGGCAGGCTAGCTGTGTGACTGTGTGTGACAGGCAGTCTGTGTGCATGATGGTGCAGGTTTATGTGTGAGAGAGACTCCTGCCGTTTCTATCACGCTTCTAAGTAATCACTGGGAAATGTATGTGTCGGGAAACAGTATCTTTCATGCTTAAATATGTCTCGGCATATATAAATGAAACATGATATTGTGCCGGGCGAGATGCTGCATATTAGTGTTGTTTGTCATTGATAGAATTAAATAATCCATGCAAAGCCCTGGTAGCATTTCTTACAGTTTTATTTAACACTGTTTTGGCCAAGCAGCATTTGGCTGGTGCCTACACAACACAGGTTCTTACAATGAATGTGAAATTTGGAGATTATAACATACATCACATGAAAAGTATGTCAGAAGAGTGTTACCTAAAAATCCCAACTGGCCCCACCTTTCCTTGGGCTTCCCCTTCTTTGCTTCCTTGCTTCAACCCTGGTTGAGGGCCATCCCTTCACACTTCGCTAGGAGGCCTCTGCATCTGTGGTAAAGGGAAATAAAGGGAGGTAAGGATTTAAGGTTTGGGGAGAGATAACACTCCAGGCTTTGGGTCTGGAATGTGTCTGCTCCTCCTAGTCTGTCAGAAGCAAGCCCAAACCCCAGTGTGAGTAAAACAGGAAGGCCAATGCAAGCATCTTTACACTTCTGCAGGTCCTCGGCCTGACTGATGAAGTCACTCATTCACAAGAGGGAAAACAGATTGCATTTATCAAATTAGTGGCAAATCCTTCCTGAGAAGATTCACCAAATCGGATCCCTGCTTCTTTTGTTTAAGAAGAAACTATATCCTTGCTGTGGCCCAAATGAGAACAAGCTTGCACCCAGGCACAGACCAGCCTTCAAGAATGAAGCCTGAAGGCCCAGCATGGCGACACACACCTTTAATCCAAGCACTTGGGAGACAGAGGCAGGGGGATCTCTGTGAGTTCAAGGCCAGCCTGGTCTATCTAGTGAGTGCCAGGACAGCCAGAGCTACATAGTGAGAACCAGTTTCAAAACAAAACAGCAACAACAAAAAGAATGACAGTTTAGCCAGGTGTGGTGGCACACACCTTTAATCCCAACCCTCGGAGGCAGAGGCAGGCCTACAGAACAAGTTCCATAACAGCTAGGGCCACACAGAGAAAACTTGTCTCAAAACACAAAACAAACAAAACAAAAAGAATGAACACAAAGAATGAAGGCTGGTCAGGGGACTTGGAAGCTGGCTCCATTTCCATTATGAATGACCCGAGGCAAAGCAAAACTAGCAGGCTGGGAAAGTAGGGTCTCCATCTGTGAGGCCAAACTCCAATGTGAGTAAGAAGTGCTGGGAGAAGAGCTTACCAGCTGCTGACACTGAGAAGAAGTCACATTTTATCCCAGAGAAGATAAATATATGACACTTACAGGTCCTTCCAAATTTGCCCAGGACTCCACATGGAACCTTGATGTTCTCCACGATGGTCTGTTGCTACCATCCATGGAGCTTGTCTCTTGGCCCATCTTCCTGCCCTTGAAGTTCCTCACTACCTTCTGTCCTACCAGAACATCCCAGCACTATGAGGCCAGGGAGGCTAAACCTAATCTGCGCAGCAATTGGACTCACCCCTACTCTACAAATACTATCATTACTAGCTAAGTAGTCACCAGCATTGTCTTCTCAGACAGCCTCCAGCCTCTCTCCATCAGCAGGAGTGGCAGCCAATCCGAGTAGGAACAGCTGAATGGCAGCACCAGTGAGTACCGTGCCATACTCACACTGCTGAAGTCGAGAAGTTGGCCCTCCCAGGCTGTCTCCTGAGACAATAGAGAAAACAAGAAAAAGAAAGTAAAGAAGTCTCCTTATGTTTGGATTCAAAGTGCGAACAGTAGCGCGCGCGCACACACACACACACACACACACACTCCATGAAGACAAAACTCATGAATCATCCCCATGACTGAGCATTGCAGCATTAGGTAATATTCTCAGAGGCCCAAGGTTTTCAGCCAAATCCCAGGTCTAAGCACAAGGACACTGCATAAATCCCTCCCCTTATGAAAGGCCAGTTTGAGCAGATGGGACCACTCTTAAGTAAACTGGAGAGCCCTCCCTTTGCCGGGCTCAAAAGAAGAGGCAGGGGGCTGGCCTTCCCATCCTGCGAGCAGGAAGGCAGTCTANTGGCAGAAGCNGAAGCTGTTAATTCTGCAGCTCATGCTCACATCTCCAACTTATCTCTCTGGGGGAGGGGGGAAGGAAGGTATCCATCCTTTTGACCACACAATCCTACCTCCCCTCCCTAAGGGGAGGTCAGGCTGGAGGAGGCTGATGCAGAACAAGTGGTGACTAGGGGTGAGAAATCCAACAGAGCTTGGAGAGCTGACCTGGCAGGAGGAGGTGAGATGCTAAGACTTTGCTGCCATAGTTTATCTCCACACCAAATCTGGGATATCACCTCATGGCCACCCCACTTACTGATAACCACCTCATTAATATTAATTAAAAAAATACGTTAGCGGAGAAGAAAGAGATAAGTAACTAAGCACTCAGTGGAGGTAGAGGGCATCTCATAAGTTCTGTCTCCCTTCATCTGATATAGTACCAACTCCCACCCCAGGCCCTGCCCCTTTCCCCAGGTGTGTCAGGAAGATACAAGGCAGGTGGATGGAGAAAGAGACAGACTCAGGCACCCCAGGTGCTCACCAAGAAATGCACAGACTGTGAAATTACATCAGGGCTGGACAACTTACCACCACGCATGAACCCTTGGGGTACTGAAATAATTAACTTGCTAATCAGCTACACCTTGTTCTTTCCTTTCTCCCTGGAAAAACAAAAAATGCAAATCGCCTTCCTATGGCAGTCACTTGGAAACAAATAATGCTTTTGAAGAAACACACCCTCTGCTACTGCCCAGACTAAAATGGGTCCTGGTGCATCCTGCTGCTTTCCCCTGGCCACCACTGCCCACCTGGCTTCACAGAGACAGAGACGCAGGGTTTTTCTATCCCCAGTAGAGCCTTTCCATCTCTGCTAAGCTTTCTCGCTTGGGCCCTCTTTAGCCTGCTTGCTGGCGCTAAACAGCCAAGATCCATGTGGAGAAAAGAGGATTGATTAGAATCGTAATAATAATCCCTGGCATTCGTCCGGCTTTAGCCGTTACAAAGTGTTTTCACACATTATCTCATTCGGTCAGAGNAAGTCAGAGCTGGAAGGGACCTAGACAATCGTTTAACCCAATTCCCTGCAAACAGACAGGGAAACTGAGGCCCAGAAAGGTTAAATAGCTTCTTCAAAGTCTGAGGACAGTGTGGCCAGGTGGCCCTGCTCATTGTCTACAACTCTTGTGCTGCCTGCAATCCTCTGAAATGAGGCGAGGAATATAACTGCTTTTCTGCTCCGTAACAGATACAAACCAACACATCAAACAATTAGCAAGACATGAAAATGAATGAAAGCTACTCCTATAAGCAGTGGTCTCTGAAGGGGTAAGAGGGGAGGCTCACAAGGAGGGGAGATAGTGAGTCCGAGTCCAGATGGACATGTTAATTCAAAGACACCCCCCCCACACACACACACACACCACTGTCTCTCTATGCTCATCTCCATCTCCTGGGATTTAAAAAATGTGAACGGTCTACACTTTGAGGTTTGGGGCTTAATGTGGAGCAGGTTGGCTGGAAGGAGCTTTTCTTGAATTCTAATCTGGCACCTACACTGGAGGGTTCGCAGCATAATGGGTTTGTGTGTGCATGTGTGTGTCCACGCAAAACATTAGATGTAGCAGTGAAAAACACCCACCTTGATCCTTGTACAGANCCGATAATTTGCAAATTAATGGCTCTTTTCCTCCAAGGCTCTGAGAAGGTAATAAAAAAAAAAAAGCTTTCTGGGGAAGGGGACATGTGGATAAAAGACAGAAACCAGAAATATAAATAGGGCAAAAGAAGCCACATAGACACAGTTCTGCCAGGAACGTATCTCCCTGTGAAGGGCACNTGTGTCTATAGCCTTCCTCCGCTTCTTTCTGTGGCTCTTAATTTAAAAGCTAAAACTGCTTTGGTCCTCAGATGCCTGGTCTATTTACAGATGTATTTATAAATGTGCAAGACAACCATTTCTGGGTTCTAGGTTTTAATTCACCACTTCTCACCCCTTCATCTGCCTTCTAAAACAAGTCTCCCCTTGCCTGTGAGTGGAACTTCTGTCTGCCCCCATTGCCCAAGCCAGTTGGAAGGTAAGTGGTTCCTTTGTGTGTTCACTTATTACTAAGCCCAACTCTTTTTCCTCTAAAACTCCTTCTTCTCCCTGTTGAGCTGACCATGCTTGTGGATTTATGAAGAGAGATGTTTTAGCAGAAATCCCCCAGAGTGTCCCATCAGCCCTAAATCCCAGGCCCGCTCACCCCCCCAAGACCCCATGACACACAGCATGCCAACACGGCTTCCTCTTGCCTATGCATTAGCCATCCATTGTGGCAACCTGACATCTCTCACACATAAAACCGTAAGAGAGAAATAAAATATCTGTCTCTTGGCGAAAATAAAGCTTTGCCTCCCTCCTGATGTATAGGATATAAAATAAAGCCGAGGCTCCAATAGTGGCTTTTCCTTATGCCGGAGTTGCCTTTGCACACACGGAGACAATGAAGACGGATGGTTTGGGACGAGGCCCAGCCTCTTGGGGCCGCCTTCACCCTCTTTTATTATAGCTGTTCTCCACCTCCCTGCCTTTTTCTTTCTTCTTCACTTTCTTTCCTTTCTGGTTTCTATTTGCCTTTTATGTGCCCTTCTCTTTCTCTGCCCTGAAATTTTATTCCTTTTGCTTGTTTTTTTTCTCTTTCTTTCTTCTTTTTTTCCCCTTAAAGCAGGACAGTGATGTTGAGAAGAAGCCAAGCGTCCCACCTTCTCTAACATGCCAGCCACCTCTCTTGGTCTGCCCATCACCCTCAACTGTCTCTGAACCTCTAGTCCCTATAAGCAATACTGCTGTTACTGCTTGGGGACTTGCTTTGGTCAAATGTACAAATGTCCCCAAGGGACAATTAAGAATTGTGTTTAGTGGGGCTGTGGATTGTTTTGTTTTTTCCCTAGGAAGCTGTGTCCCCTCCACCTCAGTCTCTGAATCTATTTACTTAGCCTCTGAGGAGGCCAATAGAACGACATTGCTACCTCACAGGGATGACAGCTGACATTCACCTCCCAAAGCCTGGACGCTTCATCAGCAGATACATAGTAGATGCTGGGTCCCTTCAGCCAACTCAGCTANCAAGAGACAGATCAGTCCCCTGCTTCTGCTCCCCAGTCCTGAGACCTGAGGGGATAATGGGGGTGCATATTGAGCCTTCTCCATGCCCACCTAGACTAGAACTGTCACACAGGCACAGAAGCAGAGCTACCTGCCTGTCTTCCCACCCACTCCACATTCTTTCCTACCCAGCAGTAACCACTTGATTCCTCCTTTTGTCCCCAGAGACCTCACCTTTGCCAGATGACAACTACTCTGTGGACTCCCATGTTTGAGCGGATTTCTATAACTCCACAAATTTTCCTCATCCTTGGCCTAGCCTCATCCCTTCTGCTATTCTCTTTTCATCCTTCTCAAGCTGTTTCCCAGCCACCCTAAACCTCTCCAAGCTCTGTCAGGGACTGCAGGATGCATCCACCTAGGTCCTGGAAGAATAAACAGTGGCAGTAGGTAGCTCATGCTCTCCCTTGGGGAGAGAACAAGAGTCAGAGTTACAAACTNCCATGTGGGCAACGTCTAGCAGAGGGGTAGTGAGTGGCTTTCAGCTGAGAGACTTTAAGTCCCAGGTGCAGAGCTATAAAATGTCCTCAGTGTGTGTGATCTGGTCACTCTAAGCCTAAAAGACCTTTGTTAACATTGCCCCAAACCTGGGCAGGCAAGGCAGGAACATCTGTTGAACTCCGTCCAAAAAGGAGGGAGGTGTTGAGGATAAGAGGTTAGAGCTGCCAACTTCAGAACAAACTCATTCTCAGTCCCAAAGGCTGTTAGCTTTGNGGTCTTTCTCCTTCCCTCCTTTCCCACTTGCTATCTCTCAGGATATCAGCAGTGACCACCACAATTAGGTAAGGGGAGAGAGTCAATTAGTGAGAGGATTAATTACTCTGAGGCAGGAGCCCCGTTTGTCTTCCTTACGGGTGTGAGTGTGTGCTCACACAGAGGAACATGGGCACGCACCCAAATACACATTGTTGTCACGCCGTCTTAGACGTTTTATTTATTTGTTGGATTCCTGCCCAGTGCTGCTCACACGCTTTCCATAGGCGTTAAGTCTCCCACCAAACAGACTCCAACCTCCTTTTCTCTGGCCCAGGAATGTGCCTGTCACAGGCACAGCACACTTAGGTCCCAGTGGAAGACCCTGGCTGAAGCTTCAGGATTCTCAGCTTCTAGCTTCTCTCCACTACCTTTTTTTTTTTTTTTGACAGTCTTATTCTGTAGCTCAGGCTTGCCTAGACATCACTGAGTAGTAGTAACCTTGAACTCAAGTACTGGGATTGCAGGAGTGAACCACCACAAAGGGTGTCTTTTCTATCTCTTTGCTTCGCTCTACCATGTGTTTCTCTTGACACATCTTCCCTCCCTTTACACCTTCTTGCTTTTTCTGCACGTCTTCTCTTCTTCCCGCCTTTCCTATTCACTTCTGTCTTCTTCAACGCACCCTCTCTCTTCTGCGACTACCATTGCTCAGCTGCACTGAGTTCAGCACGCTCGACCTAGNCGCCCAAACCGCCCCCCTCCCCATGCTCAGAGTCTCCCTCTCTAGACCTCATGGGAAGCCTGGATTGTTGACCCAGGCCAGGTGCACATCGTGACATCCGGCAGGATACTGCCCTTTCTTGGCTTCGCTGTCCCTCCCCTACAAATGCCCAAGCTCGGCTTGGAAAATGCCTCCGGGAGCAAAGTGCGCTCTGGAGCACTGTTGGAAGGCCCAACTCCCACAACTTCTCACCTTCAGTGTGCGGTGACAGGAACAGGCTCCCTTGCTTGGATTGGGGTTCCTGTCTGGGTAAGTGTAGAGAAGAATGATCTGTCTCCCTCTCCTACAACTCCCTTTCTATGCGGTTCAGGGGAGACAACGATATAAACTAGAAAGTACTGCATATTAAGAGCGCGAACCTCGAGAGAGGGGAAGGGAAAGAGGCGGGGGACTGGATCAGAGAGACTCCAGCAGAGCAGTTCCCTGTGTTGCATAAGCTGGATCTTCACAGGTCTGTGCGGAGTTTTGTGTGGCTTCCAGATGGCAAGGGTCCAGGGTGCATCTAGCTGGCCGCTTCCTTCCTCCNTAGACCTATGCTGCTGGATATACGGGGTTTTGTGGTTGGCAGTCCTAGGAGCCTACTGTGACGCGCCTCCTCTCCCTTTTTTATGGGGACCATGGTCTGAACCGGAGGAAGGAAGCGGCTGCTCTGAGAATTAAATAGCGACCCACAGTGACTAAGAAAGAACGGTCCCTGGTTGGTGGGAAACACTCCAGACTGGGGTAGGCAGGGTGGAGAATATGGGTTCAAGGGCTCTGGACCNAGGAGTCAAGGGCCATCAGTGGGTGGCTGACCAGCCCCAGTTCCCAGACAGGGTCTCTCCTTCCATTCGAGCTGATTTTTTGAGAATCCTCTTGGAAGACAAACCTTGGCTGTGGAAGCCCCTTATGTGGGCCCTCTGGGGTCTTTCCCTATGGTGCCTTGGGAGTCCGGTGGAGGGGATTTTGTGATGGCTGAATGATGGCCAGGCGTCCAAACTGAATCTCGGGACACCCGCCGGGGTATAAGTGGCTGAGGGTCTATGTGACTTTGAAGAATGGAGAGTAGTAAAACGTGTGTACTTGAGATCGTGGACTGCGCGGTGGTGTAGGTGAGCAAGGAAGGTTGGGAATCTTCTTCAGAGGTCATATATACATACGTAGAGCTGAGCTCGGCGGAGTCAGAGATGGCGCATTTAGAAAGCTGGGTCAGTTTTCTCTCCTTGTCTCCACTACTGATTACATTTCAAAATAAGAGCTCAATGGAAACGGTGGGGAAAAAAAGAAACGTTAATCCTGTGTGCTGTCACCGCGGAAGTGTTAAATATGGATTTTAGACAGAATCAAGGAGCCCAGAGACATGCCTGGCATTGCGCTCGCTCGTTGACATACACACACCCCAGAAGCCGGGATTGGCTCGGCGGCCGGTTTTCTTCACAATTTGGACACTGTAACATGCAGAACACTACGCCCTAGAACCAGTGTCCTGTCTTCACCCAACTCCCGTCCTCTAAAAGGGATCCTTTCTCCCATACCTTGGTCTCAAAGTCGTAACACCCCAAATCAGTAAAACAACCTCTCCCCGATACCGAAGGAAGATGAGAGTCAGAAAGGGAAGGCAACCGAGTCCAGTGGTGTCCTACAGATCCCCGCGACAGCAATTTCTTAGTTGCCCCCTCCCAGGCCCCTCTGCTTTACATATAAACTAGCCCAGCTGCGCTGAGTGTGAGCCACCGGGGACCTGGGCGACTATAGGCTCCTGAGAGGAGCGGTTGTGTCCAGGGCGATAGCGCTAGCTCCAGAACAGTTGAGGGTGGAGAGCGTGGGGACCGATGGTCCCTTCTTTGGGGCAGCCGCTTGGGAGTCGGGGTAATAGAGGATCCAGCGCTCCGCCGCACTTGGCAGAGAGTGCCAGAATTCTTGATACTAGTCGACTTGTTCTAGGAAGTGTCGGGTCCGCAGGAAGATCCCGATGCCCAGTCCGAATCCGCAGAGCCCGCCCCATAGGTGGGTGGGCCGCCTTATAACCCCTGTTCAGCCCAGAGTCTAAGCCTTGAAAAGACCTGGAAAGGGGTTGTGTGAGAGAGAGCTAACCAGTTTGGCTGCGTTACTTTGGTCCACAGCTGCTCCACGAGAGTGCGTATGTGGACAGGGGTACCAAGAATGCATTGGAGGTCTGACATTCTCGGTGGGGGTGTGGTGTGCAGATCGCCNAAGAGGCGTGTGAGGCAGGCCTTGGCCGGTTGGGTTTACAAAGCAGCGATCATGCGGGTAGTAAGGCAGGGCTGCTGCAGAGCTTAGGTGTTGCCGGGAGGTGCAAGAGAAAGCAGAAAGAGGGGGCGTTGGCACAGCCCTAAAAACTAACAATGCCATCCAACACAAGTCAAATCCGTGGCAGCTTCTTCTCTCTTCGCTGGAAGAGGGTATCCTGTTTGTGCANCCAGATTCACTGCCAATCCAATTGCGTTTCCGCGCGCTTTCCTCCTAATTTAGCCCCGTGGAAGATCTGCCAGGTGCATAGATGAAGTAACTCAAAAGGCAGATTCTGAAATACCATCTAGATATGGCTGCAGAGACACCCTTACTTCCCTCCGAATTTGATCTAATGCGCCTTCCTAGCTTCTCCCCCCGAAATAGGGAGCAAAAGTAGCACTGCTTTGACATAAATTGGGTTAAGCTTAGAAAAAACAAAACTAGTTGCTACATTTAACTTGAGTGCTCCTGGGAAAGAGAATGACTCTTAAAAGTTCAAGCCCTCAGGACTAGCATCCGACTCCCACGCCTAGGCAGATCCGCCCCCGCCCCCGTAGGCGGTGGCCAGGAGTTTATAACGCGTACAAAATTAGGAAAGTGAATTATCCCTAAGGAGTGTACTCTGGTAGGTATGGTCCGCTGCTGTTGAAGAAACGAACCAGTTCGAAGCCTGGAAAAGGGAAGGTCTGGGAGCCAGGCTACTCCGCCAGTGCGCTGCACGCCTCCCTCCCCTGCAGCCAAGGTGCAGTCCCCCGCTGCTACCACCTCCCCCAGCTGCGGGAGCCCCGCGGTTTCCCACCTAGTCATTTGTTTTTGTTTGTAAAAGGTGTCTCCGGATCACAATTTTCTCACAACTTCTCGCCAGAGTTGCAACTCCTCACCCGAAGCACTTCCCCACCCACTCCTTCTCCCATCCTGGCGCCGCGCCTCCGGTTTCCCCCGCCCCCATCAGGAAATCGCCAGAATCAACTTTCCAAGAGAGCCTAGCGGGAGATCGACACTCGTGTCTCCCAGACACCCTGCCGGGTGGACTTTGGATGGACTGGGGGAGGGGGCACCGAGAGACAGGAGGGAGATTAAGCTGCCAAGCGCCCCCTACCTCTCCAAAGATTCGCTCGAGCTGTGCCGGGGGCAATTTCCAGGCCAAAAGAGCAAGAAGGGGCGGGCTATCAACACCTACTGATTTGCAAAGCCTGTGTACCTAGACCTCCCAAGCTTCCAAACCCAGCTGCACTCTAATCCCAACAAG
>LZPO01086766.1:1071838-1088517 GCA_001675575.1 Neotoma lepida
AAAACAGTCAACTGTTTACGTATAATGTTAAATTCAGGAGTTCAGTGTTTTACTAATATATCCTGTTTTGAAACCTCTTGTTCAAAAACAAAATGTTTTGAGCAATCAACCAAAATTGTTCCTTTTCTTTTCCCGTAGATGTTCTGACAGATTCGCAAGGCTTGCGGCTCACTGTGCTAGTATGTAAAAAGGTGTTGTTTACACGAGGCAAAGGAAAAACATGATATTCAGACAGTTGCCAAATAGAATAAATGATAGCACAAATACTGTAATGGTGCCTGGCACCAGCAACTTGAGAAAGTGTTAAAAAAAAAAAAAGTGTTACAAGGTTTAAAAAAAAAACATCTTTGCTAATTTTTAGTCCTGTTGAACATTCATGAAATTGTTAATATGACTTATATAGACCCACACAGGTTTTATTTTTGTGTCTTTAAAATAAAAGTCCAAAATATTTAAATTTTATGGTCAAATATGCAGTCAACAGCTGCTACTTTTTTCTTTATATATTAAATTTCTCATATGTCTTTTATTGTTCTAATAAACCTAAGCTTGTGTGACCTCCAGTGCATATTAGACCATTCACTGTATGAAAAAAAACATGTTGAATAAATTTGTGAGTTTTTAATAAAAATAGAAAACCTGATGTTTAGATAATTGGTGTGGCATTCCATGTTTTCAGCAATTGGAGGGAAGTCCCAATAGGGTGCTGAGTGGACCCTCAGAAGCCAGTAGGAAGGGAGACAGGACTGGGGTGATCAGTTTTCACCTCACTCTGGCTGAAACCCTTCGCCAAGCTCTCTTCTTTGGCTTCCTGCTGTTATTAAATACAGATTTGCATTCTGTGGGTTTAACTGATACAGTTAAAGAGATTTTGCTGATAAGTTAATATAGAATTGGAAATAGAAATCAAATCCATGGCTAAAAAAAAAAGCGAATGGTGTGGGTCTGTGCTTAGGTGAGAGAGCCGGAGCACCCCCCCCCTCCTGCGCTTGCAAAGCCAGGCTTGTGAATGTCAGACACTTGTAAATATATAGTGAGACCTGGTCTTTTTCAGCTTCAATTCATTTTCTATAGATAATCCTGTTTCTAATTTGGTGGGTTGAAAGATAACCTAAAATGAATATAAAGTATAACTAGAAATGAAATACTTTAATCCCTTTCACAGAACTGATATGAAATTGTTATTTGATGGTATTTGCTACATTTGAAGTTCTCCAAAAGGAAAACTATCTTGTCTGGCATAAGATACATATTAAGTTTCTGCAGAAGATGAACAAAAATAACTAATATAGAAATCAAATTGCAACTGGGAGTTGCCAATAGATGTGGGGTCTTGAAAATAGTTCAATCCCATCCAAACCTTCATTAGAAATGGAAGAAATGTGAATGTTTTCTTCTATCAAATACTAATGTGTGGGTGGTGTATGAGTGTTTTAATATCNGGGTCCCAGGTTTTCTTTACCATATTGCCTAGATTTCAGTCTGGATCATTCCTTATTTAAAATAAAAAATCAGGNGTTTTACATTAAATTGTATGCAATTTCCAGTACCATTTCCTTATTTTGTTAAGACAGCCAATTTTATCTTTCCTGCAGAGAAGGTTTTAGAGTAAGCAATATTTCATTGCACCCCTTCGATGGCTTATCTAACTAACGACTATCAGGGAGGAATCTGGCAGTGTTCTTTCAGAAATAAAAATTTATGAAATACAAAGGAGACTTTGGAAACTCCTAGCCACTGCATACAGTGCATTTTCTTAATATGCAATCACTGGGTCTGCATGTTTTCCCCTTTTAGCANTTATATACATTAAATCATCGCTAACATTCATTATAGCCACCACCCTGGAACCCTCCCCCTTAAAAACATTCATTTAACTGAACGTATGCTCATCGGGAAGTGGCATTTTCCTATCAAGAGTACTGAATTATTTAGAAGCTTTATTGTACTATCTGAGTATTTGATAAGAAACNCTTTAAGAGTTGGGCAGGCGGCATAGATTCAATTCTTCTAACTCCATGGCGGTGGCGCAGTCTTTTCCCTTGGCGGGTCATTGTGAAACCCAGTGAATATCGGAACAGGTGGTAACGCTCAGCAGTCTAATCTGGAACGGAGGGCCAGGGGGAGGAAGAGAAATGGCAGTGGCTGGGTTGCATTCACAACTGTGGCGGACCTCTGGCCCAGAGGCACGGGGACCCATTCCTGGAGAGACTGCCAGGAAGGAAGGAAATGTCCTTTGGTTCCCTCTGGCCCCCTCTCATCTGACAGAGAAGCCTCTACACAGCTGAATTTGGCAAGCACTTTTCTTCCCCAGGCCATCTTAAAGCCCCTACTTCTGTGCCTCCAGGCACTTGTAGTTAGGGTTCCAGTCTCAGGGGGCTGCCATCTAAGCTGAGGAGGGACTCAAGGCTCACCTACTCAACTTCTCGCCATGTTTTAATGCAATGCCAGGCAAGGAGGCAGGTGAATTAGTGGAGAGCCAGGACAGGCCCTGTCAGGGACTAAAGCTGATGTTGTTTAAGAAGACAGACAGGTCAGAATCTGGTTTCTCTAAACTCTTGGACCTGGTTGTTTCTGACCATCAGAGGGAGGTGTCTAATTTGGTCACCTTTGCTGGTCCATGGCTATTCTTGCCACTTTTTAGCTCAGAGGGAGGTGAATCCCAAGCCCCTTCTGTCTTTCCTCCAGAGGACAGATTGCTCACCTTTAGGCTCCTCTCAGCTCAGCCCATCTGCTCTCCATCCTAGAACGCTTAGAGGTTGGAATTTCTTTAGGAAGCTCTACTGCCCTTTACAGGCCCCTCCCACAACCCACTCTCCATCTCCAGTCCCACTCCCCCAAGTCTGGAGCCCTTCAGCCACCTCTCAAGAAACTAGAACTCAACTGAGAAAGGAGCTCCAGACCATTTAGCTGTCTCTCCCGTGCCCTATTCCTCAACTTCCCTTAGTTGCACCTTAAGTTCTATCATTCTTTCCTCTTCACTCCCCTTCAGGAAGAAGATTCCTGGGGTAGGAAAGCAGGGGGAGCAATTTTGTGGAGCCTAGGATATGTATGGCAAGAGTAAAGTGCTCCTGACTCCTTCCTAAAAACATGTCCCAAGTCAGGGACAGCCAAGACAGGAGAGAGGAGTTGGTAAGTAGGCTTATGGCACCTTATACTCCTGTTTGCTCAGCTTGGCAGACCCCAAGTAGACCAGCAGTGTCCTGTATGCAGAACAGTTTCAGGATGGTATCTGGCCTGCTTCCCTCTCCACTTAACTCTTTTCTCCTTACCTTTAAGGGCAGGTTCTTAGTGCCTGAAATAGCAAGGGAAGAGGATCTGGGAGATGTAATTTACTAAATGTGGGGTCGGAGAACATTTTTGTTCTTTATGCCCAAAGCAATGGCACCTTGTAGAGGACAGAAGAGCACATTTTTGCCATGGAGGCTCTGATAAAGGCATGTGACTGTAATCACAGAGGGTACATTTAGAAACAAACCCTCTAAACTACTCAGAAATACAAAGATTTTCTTTGCCTGGGTCTCTGGTCTGACATTCTTTGCTCTCCATGTCTGAAAGTCTTTACCCTAAGACAGTCTCTGTTTCTCTTTTGTAGCCCTGGTCATCTTCACTCAAGAGCCACTTAGGACAGGGACATGGGACAGGCTACACTAAAGGAGTAATCTCTTACTGCTTGAATCTGAGGGTCTCTGGAGACTCTGAGTCAGGGGTTGTCTTCCTGTGGGTTCCACTGGGGAACTACCAGTTGCCTACATTGATCTGCTTTGGGATCCCACTGGCCCAGAGCATGCTTAAGAAATAGTACTGGGCTGGGGATGTAGAACTGGAAGAGTTTCTGCTTAGCATGCACAAAGCTCTGGGTTTAGTCCCTAGCATGGAATAAACAGGGTATAATGGCACATGCCTATAATCCTCATGGAGGCAGGAAGATCAAGGAATCCAAGGTCATCTTCAGCTACATGGTGTGTTGGAGGCCAGCCTGGCTAGGGATTCTCTCTCAATGGAAAACAGGTACCAGATATGGTCACAGTGTATTACTCATAGCTTTTTTTTTTTTCCCCAAGACAGAGTTTCTCTGTGTAGCCTTGGCTGTCCTGGAACTCATTCTGTAGACCAGGCTGGCCTCAAAATCAAAGAGATCCGTCTGTCTCTGCTTCCCCAGTGCTGGGACTAAAGGCATGTGCCACCACCACCAACCAGGCCTACTCGTCTTTTCTACTGGATTCTTTTGAGGCAGCTTTTCTGTTTACAGCAGATTCTAGGTCTCCACAGAAGACCTCCAATATACCAGTATTATAGGCCACTTTATACTCAAATTTGTCATTCCTCAGTTCCTGTTTGCTGCTCTTCTAGGCTGATCATTGTGGAGAATCTAACTTACACATCCTGTATTTCATCTAGCAGTACCTGCCACATAGTGGGCGGTCAAGGAATGTTCCATGAAGGAAGAGAATGTAAAGTGATTGCATAATTCATGTGTCTGGGTGCAATTAAATTTACCTCATTAAGGTTTTTATATTTTGAGTCTAACTATCTAATGCGAGAACTGAGTGAAGGGTTTCTCTTCTGCATTTGTTCAGCAGTTTCGGGGGTCCAAGTCACTCCATCTTTGAACAGTAAAACTATTAATATCGAGGAGTGTGTAATAGAGTAATTCCAACCCCAGTCCCCTTTTGCTCGCCCAGGCAAGGGGGTACAAAGAAGCTACAAAAACGATCTTGATTTGAGGTACAACCGTCGGGATTCCTAATCATTCGTATTAATAAAGATCGCACTTAGCCGCACACTTACACATGCAGGCCTCTCAGATCCTGACTGCTCAGAGTTGGAAGGTGTGTGCCCTGCTCCAGGCTCCTCCACACTAGGAAAAGCCCTGTTTTGAATCTTGCTTGCTCGAGTACCTGAGGTTCGAGAGGCTTACCCTTTACTCCTTTCACAAATCAGCCGGCCACCATGAGCCACGAGTACTTTGCACTTCATTCCTAAAACCAACCTCGCATAAAGCTTGAGGCGTTATTTTGTGCTTTGGGGACCCTAGAAGCTCGAAACGCAATCAAGGCTCCTCGCTAGAGGCGGTCACGTGCCCTTGCGCGCTCCCGCGCCGCCAGCCGCGCGCCCCTGGACTCCGGCGCACGCGCGTTAGGCCGGCTGCCATCCCGGGTTTCGCCGGTCTGCGTCTCCAGCCTAGCAACGCCGTGGTGACGCGAGGCCCCGCCCCTCCGGCGCGCGCCTCCCGGAAGTTGCCTACCCGGGAGCTGAGCGCCGGGTCCCCGAAGGTCTCTGCTTGTGGTGCTGCTTCGTGTCGGGCGGGGGCTCCCCGGTCGGAGCGTCGGCTCGGGCTCGGGCTGCACGTTCACGAGCGCAGCGCCCACTGTGACCTGGTGACCATGGCGGGGCCGCAGCCCTTGGCTCTGCAGCTGGAACAGTTGTTGAATCCGAGACCGCGTGAGGCGGATCCTGAGGCCGACCCGGAGGAGGGTGAGGCCTGACTGGGGCCGGCCACGTGCGGAGCTGTGGGCCCTACTTAAAGCGGGCCAGGGCGGGCAGCCGACCCTCGGGCCTGCTCTCCTTCCCTTGGCTCTGAGAATTGTGTTTCGGGAGGGTTGACTCCTGGAGGGACGGAGGGTAACACGAGCAGTAAACGTGCACTCCAGACTTTGGGGGTGGGCCGGACACACAGACTCTGGCTGGGAGTTGCTGCAGGGAGCTACTTGCAGCCGTCTGGCAGTTATTTAGGATGCCTTTTCTGAAACTACCTTAGAACGGAGAAAGAAGTCCTATGTGTTTCAGGTTTTTGTGTGTTTAAAACTGACCTGCCTCTAGAAACTTGCTTCGAGAATGAAAAAGTAGGATTCTCTGGTGCTGTTTAAGCATGTTTGGGTCTTAAGACATTTGCCCACGTTCTGATGACAGACTGATTCTCCATAAGCCTCTTCTGAGACTAGCTGGGAGTAATTGTGCTTTAGACTTGAGTCACAGAATTGTGAGAAAGGGATGATAGAAGAGATAGGAGTCATGGTGTAGGCATATCAGGTGAGGAAACGGGGTTTGTTTAAGCCAGGGTAAGCGAAGACAACTGGAGGGGTGGGATGGAGTGATTGACTTACAGAACTTGATGACTGATTGATATTGGCGTGACTCTCACATACTGAGGAAGAATTAAGGTCTGCGGGCATGTAGCTGACATACTTGGGGCCCTGAATTTAATCTTCAGGACCTCCAAAAAAGAAAAACAAATAAAAACACGATGGAAGAGGAAGGAAGAATCAGACTAGATTTATAGGAGCCAAGGCATAGGAACAGTCTACTAGTAGATGCAGGGAGTTAGCTTTCTGTTCAAAAACAGAAAGCATTTTGGTAGTAGTCTCCCTAGAAACCAGAAATAAGTTCCCTATTCCTGTAAGTTACTGGAAATTTTATAGAGAAAATTTTATAGAGGNCACTTAATGAATTGAGGGCTGGGGATGTAGCCCAGTTGGTAAGAGTACTCACCTAGCATAGAAAGGTGAGATTCGAGGTTGAAATTGCTTAATTGGGTTCCTATTAAAGTTTTTTTTTTTTAACCTGAGATTCTATTTTCCTCCCTTCCCCACAGCCACTACAGCCAGAGTGATTGACAGATTTGATGAAGGGGAAGAGGAGGAAGGTGATCTGGCAGTGAGTAGCATTAGAAAATTGGCATCTTCCTCCCTCTTGGACACAGACAAAAGGTATTCTGGCAAGACCACTTCTAGGAAAGCTTGGAAAGAAGACCATTGGGAGCAGACTCTGCCAGCTTCATCTGGTGAGTAGACATACTCACAGGAAACTCTTCTCTTGCCCTAGTTTTGTAGGGTTAAACTGTTTTGTTCTGGATGCTTTCTGGAAATCTGTGTGTGTTTACTTATTTTAGAAGAGACCATTGGTTTGGTACTAGGAAGGGCCTTAGAGATCACCACTTCACTTTAAAAGAATCCTAAAGCCCAGCTAGGTATGCCCCTGTTATCTCAGAACTAGGGGAGACTGAAGCAGGAGGATCAGAATTCAAGGCTGGGCTACATAGTTCTGTTCTAGCATGTGCTACACCTGAGACCCTGTCTCAAAAGAACAAACAAAAAGAAACCTAAAACTCAAAAGTTACCAAGTTCTGATTAATGGCTCACCCTAAAATGAGTGAAAAATGAAAAAAAGGGCAAGGCATACTAGGTATTGGCAGGGCTATGTGTTCAAAAGTTGGATGCATATATTACTTTTATATTTTGACCCTTTTTGTTTCTCAAGTCTTATATTGATTCTCTGTGTATTAGTTATTCATGAAACTGACCTTTTGTCATTGCAAAAAAAAAACAAAAAANAAAAAACAATGATTCTATCTTTCCAGAGAAAGAATTNGGATGTGAGCTTACAGTTTTAAGTAATAGTAAGTTTCTCAAGATGGAGGAAGTTTCTGAATATGGATATTGAGAAGATGCCATCTATTTTCTTTTAGGAAGGGCAACACTGATAATATCCCAGGAATTCAGGNTATGATATGTATGATTCAGTCCTTGATGTAGTTGTAGGAGCTTAACAGGCTAGAGACTGTTAAGAGGGCCAATCCAGAGACAGTATGATAGTATTTATTGAGTTCTCACTATGTGTCAGCCACTGTAGTTACCTCTTTAAGTTCTGAGAGCCTGGGACACAGTGTCCCCCAAAATATTACTGTAAGGTCTGCAGAGATAGTCCAGTGATTAAGAGCGCTTTTGGAACCCAGGTTAGATTCCCAGCACCCACATGGAGGCTCACAACCATCCATGACTCCAGTTCCTCTGTAGGCACCAGAGGTGCACATACGTACATGAAGGCAAAAGGCTCAGACATAAATAAAGCTTTAAAAAAGTAAAAACATTACCATCATTATCATCTGACTCTTTCCAGTAGCCCAAGAAGTTGATATTATTTATCCTTATTTTAGAAACAGGAAAGTGAAGGGCTAATTGATCAAGTAAAAGTGCTANAGCTGCTAAGTAGAAGAGCCAGAATTCACATGAAAGCAGGCTGACTCTTAATATCTACACNGTGACTCTTAATATCTACACTGTGTTGTATGAAAATTTCTTAATTTGAAAAATGATTAAACTTAAAGGGTTGTTCTACTGGTTTTTCACTTAGCTTCTGTGTTTTTAATTTTGACAGCATATCTGAGACTTCTTAAATTTAAGTGTGTGTGTGTGCACACGCTTGTTTTATTTATTTTCTCTTGAGGCAGTGTCTTGAAGGGTCTAGGGTCACATGCCTTTAATCTCAACACTTGGGAGGCAGAGGCAGGTGGATCTCTGAGTTCAAGGCCAGTCTGGTCTTCATAGCAAGTTCCAGCCACCGTTACACAGTAAGACTCTCTCTCCCCCAAAAAACAAAAACAAAAACAAACAAAAAAATTAGGACAATCTTACTGTGTCTTTCTGGTTAGCCTGGAACTATGTAGACGATGCTGGAATTAGAGGTATCCAGCAAGTTTAGGTATATTTCTTGAAAGAAGTACCAAAGACTTATGTTTTCATAAACTCTTTATTTTACTTGGTTATTGCTAACTTGTTTACTATATTCAATAATCATGCTTGTTACACTTTGTTTCCTACAGAAGAGGTTAGATGAATAGTACCAAATCTCTAAATGTCAGATGATGATGCAAGCTTAAGTAAAGCCAGGAGCTGTAACTGGCACTTAGCAGCTGTAAGATTAGGTTTAGACTCCTTCCCNTGGACANCAGGATTTTNTGGCAACCCTCTAGGTTCATGTGCCTCCACTTCCCCACTTCCTCTTGTGTAGTCTGGACTTTTTTTCTTTTCCTAGCTGTTTTTTATGCTTCATAAGTAAATTTATGATGTCACCACATAAAGCCATCTCTAACCTTTTCCTGAAGGTCAGGTGATTCCTTTTCTTCTTTTAGGCAAGATGGGGTTTGGAGTGTGGGAAGGAGACAAGAGCTCATTTTGTAGTCCTGGTGNGCCTGAAACACACAAAGCTGGTCTTGAACTTGCTTTGACTCTACTGCCTCTGACTTCCAAATGCCAGGATTACAGGTGTGTTGCTGGACCCTGCCCAACCTGTCGAACAGTCCTGAGTAGGGGAGTGAAGACTGGGAAATAATAGCTAGGAAAAGTAGGGATGCAGATGCAAAAGAAAAAGACAAAGACACAGGCTAGCTTTGGGAGGGCTTTGAGTCAGTACCACAGCAGCCCCAAGTTTATTTCTCAGGGCCTTTTTATACCCCCCGGGGGGGGGGCGCAAAAAGACCTCCCCCTCTCAAGGACACCATGGTTCAAGGTACAGACAAGTGTAAACACCTCCTTAATTCTCAAGACACCTGGTAACCATGCCTTTGGCCAAACATCCTGTTATCTAGCCTGAAAGGGGCAAAGACAAGCTTGAACTCTCTGACCTTGAGTCAAGTTGGAAATAAGCCACAAGCTGGGAGTCATTGTGGGTTCCCACAGTGTGTGCCAGTTTGGTACCTTTTCTATATACTATCTATTGATGATGATGTATTATCNGCATGCCTATCTAACACTCCCATAAGACAATGAACTCCTCTCCATAGGTATCCTAGGTTCATTTCTTTTGCTATGATAANAATACTTTGGCAAAAGGCAACTTAGGGAAGAATTGGGTTTATTTCAGTTTACAGTACTAGATTTTAATTCATTATAGCAGGGGCATCACAGTGGCAGGAGCTGGAAGCAGCTGGTCATATCATGTCCAGGTCAAGAGCAAAGAGAGAATGAATGCATTTTTACTTGCTTGCTTTCAGCTAGCTTTCTCTTTCTCCTGTCTTACCCTGTTAGGACCCTCTGCCTAGGGAATGGTGCTGCCTACAATGGACTAGGTCTTTCTATATCAATTAACAATCAAAATAATCCCCCTAGACATGTCTATAGATCAACTTGGTCTACATAATTCCTCAGTTAACACTTTCTTTCCAGAGCTGGACATGATGGTGCATGCCTTTTTAATATCTGCACTCAGGAAACAGAGGCAGGTGAGTCACTGAGTTTGAGGTCAGCCTTGTCTACCAGGAATATATACTGAGACCCTGCCCCCCATACTAAAAAAAAAAAGACTTTCTTCTCAGGTGATCTTAGCTTGTATCAAATTGACAGTTAAAACTAACCAGCACAATCTACCCCTTGTCAACTTAACATATAGACACATCACTTTAAGCCATACCTTTCTACATGTTGTCCCTAAAGTCTCGTATTAGTATTATAAAAGACAGTCCAACTTCAAAAAGCCCTCAAAATCTTTAAAAATCCCAACACTTCAAAGTCTTAACTCTGGTCTTCTATAGTAAACAAGTTACATACTTACCAGCACTGCAGATATTAAAGCCCTTTTTTAGTCTTGATAATCTGGTGCTTGCTATTTGTGTGCATGTAGAATANCTAATGATAAACTTTTTTTCAGATGTAGCTTTGGGAAGACTGGTCTAATTCCCTAACACCAGTTGAAATGTTTTATTTATTTATATATTTATTTTTCTGAGACAAAGTCTGCTGTGTAGCCCTGGCTGGTCTAGAACTCATTATGTAAACCAAGTTGGGCTTGAACTCAAGGCCGTCTTCCTGCCTCAACCTCCTAGGTACTGAGATTATAGTCATGAGCCACCATGGCTGGCATGAAGTTTTTTTCAAAGCACTTTTCATTCTTTCCTGTATTATACCTTTTGTGTCTGTGTCTTCACTATATTTCTTTAGATTGGACTCATATTCTGTTTGTCTTTGTTTCCTCTTAGTGTTTTAGAGACAGTAGATATATAGTAAATGTTTGTTCAGTTGAACACAGCACAATAACATGTTTGCTTTCATAGTAGATGCCACAGTTCATTCATGGAAATGAAAGATGTAGCCTGGTATTTCTCTCTAGGTAAACCCCTGCTCCTCCCTTTTTTTCCTTATGATTTAGACAAAGAAATATCTGATGAAGAAGGATCTGGAGATGAGGATTCAGAGGGCCTGGACCTAGAGGAATCTGAAGAGGAGGAGGANGAAGAGGAGGAGGAACAGCTAAGTGCTACTGAGGAAGAAGATGCTGACAGTGATTTGAATAACAGCCTGGCTCAGAAGAAGGGCAGAAGGCATTCTGCAGAAAAGCCAGGCTTCAGTTTCCAGAGCATTAGTGATTTTGAGAAATTTACAGAAGGAATGGATGACCTTGGGAGCAGTGAGGCGGAGGAAGAGGAAGAGAGTGGCATGGAAGAAGGAGATGTTGAGGAAAACTTAGAAGGTGAGAGTGAAGAAGACAGGGATGAAGACAAGAACAGTGAAGATGATGGTGTGGTGATGACCTTCTCCAGTGTCAAAGTTTCTGAGGAAGTGGAAAAAGGAAGAGCTGTGAAGAATCAGATAGGTGCGTGTGTGCTTTTGCTACTTTCTTATTTTTCAGAGTTTCTGTATTAGTCTGCTTTTTGGTTTTGGTTGTTCTGTTTCTCTAGTGCCTTTCTAATTAGTCTGTGGCATACCTCACTTTGCCCAAAGGCCTGCACCGCAGTTCTTGTTTTGCTGCTTAGCAAGTTGCTCTGCTCTAGTCCTTGTGGAAGATTGAAGAGGAGCGTATTCTCTCCTTTTGTCAAGTATTAGGGTTTCCTCTCTCATAGCAAGTATTTCCATCTGAGAGAGAGAATTTATTTTCTAGAATGAAGAATGTTTCTATGGCATGAATGTCATAATGCATGCTGCTTAGAAATTGGTACTGCTTCCTCTCTCCCCTCAGTCCCCAGCCCAGAAAGAATTCCTGACTCAGAGATGAGCTTCTCTTTTACTTTTTCTTCAGCATTGTGGGACCAACTCTTGGAAGGAAGGATCAAACTACAGAAAGCTCTGTTGACTACTAATCAGTTGCCTCAACCAGATGTTTTTCCAGTCTTCAAGGACAGAGGTGGCCCAGAATTTGCCAGTGCTCTAAAAAATAGTAAGAATACGCATATCATTTTGGGGTATACTGAGTTGGATGTAAAAAAATAAGATTTTTTAATTTTAGTGCTATTATAATGTAGAATATTGGTTTCAATTATTTGTTTACATTTGATCTTATCCAAAAAGCTAAATAATCAGTAATTCTTTTAAACATAGCAGCATTATTAAATGAAGACAACTTTGAAGTGGATCAGCTTGAGCCATGTCTGTTTCATGATATCACTTGACATCCTTTCCTTGGCTTTTTGAGTTACTTCTTAAATTCTTTTTTGTTGTTGTTCTTTTTTTGAGACAGGGTTTCTCTGTGTAGCTCTGGCTGTCCTGGAACTTTCTCTGTAGACCAGGCTGGTCTTGAACTCAGAGATCGGCCTGCCTCTGCCTCCCAAGTGCTGGGATTAAAGGCGTGCACCACTGCCACCGCCGCCACCACCACCACCCAGCTGAATTACTTCTTAAATTCTTAGGGAAAACAATTTGAGAACCTATAGGTATAGAACAAGAGGGAGAGAATGAGTAATTAAACTCAGTTCTTACGTGCTGACAGGATGCGATCCTCTGTTAGGGAGGGCTTTAGAACAAGTTAAATGTGATTCCTATCTTTCCTTTGAATAACGAAGAATGAGGAAAAAGACTGACTANAGGACAAGAATACATTTTGAAAGAGAATTACTGAGCTATAAACTCAAAGAATTCTAGAGAGAAAAAGAATTTAGAGGTTACTTGGTTCCTAATTCCTTCACTTTATAGATGGGAAAACCAGAGACAGTGGCTCACCCAAAGTTAGACTTTGCTCATGAGCAGCAGATGTAAAACTCCAGCTTTTCTTCCTCTTAGATAGGAGTCTTCCTCCAATAATATTGCCTCCTGTGTGTCTAGTGGCACCAAAGTGCTGGGGCACAGGGAAACATGTACCCTGGTTGGCATGGTTATTCCTAACTTGTACACTGAGATGTTGTTTCCATTTGCATTTTCAAACTTAAAAACNGATGCACTACTGCCTGTAGTCCTGGTTACTTTGGAGGCTGAGGCAGGAGTATTCCTTGTGCCTAGGAATTTAAGGGCATGCTGAGCAAGCAACATTGCCAGATTACCCTCCCCCAAACAAAACCCAAAAGCAACAACAACAAAAAAACCCCACGAAAACCAAAATGTAACTATCTTAGTTAGGGTTTCTATTGCTGTGAAGAGTCATGACCACGACAACTGTTATAAGGAAAACATTTAATTGAAGGGGCTCACTTAAGTTTCAGAGGTTCAGTCTGTTATCATCATGGCAGGGATCATGGAGGCATGCAGGCAGACATGGTACTGGAATAGTAGCTGAGAGTCCTACATCTTGTAGGCAACAGGAAGTTGACTGAGACACTGGGCAGTATCCTGAGCATAGGAAACCTCAAAGCCCACTCCCACAGTGACACACTTCCTTCAGCAAGGCCATACCCACTCCAGTAAGCGACACCTCCTAATAGTGCCACTACCTATGAAATTATGGGGGCCAATTACATTCAAACTACCACAGTAACCCTTCATAGAATAGAGTTAGATTTGGAAGAGAACTGAGGACATCTGGTTTGGTATTGCCTCTAAATAGGATCACTTGAAAACAATTCAGGATACATATGTGCAACTTTGAGGACTTCCTTTTTTAGACAGGTTCTTACTGTGTAGACCTGGCTGGCCTCACAGAAATCTACCTTCCACTTNCCCAGTGCCAGGATTAAAGGCATGCANCACCACTCCTGGCATAAGCATTTCTTTTGTAGAAGACTATGTGGTTAGAATGATTTCCTATGGACAGTGTTTAGTTTTGTGGTCTGACATACTCAAAGTTAGTTTTCTGTGAAATCTGGGCAAGCTTTCAAGAATCCTCCAGTGTGTGTTGTGAAGTCTTTAAAAGTTGAAGAAGAGAAACCACCTGATCTCCTCTCCTGACTTCTTTCTCCCTCAGTACATGATACATTTTTTCTTTTTTAGATTTTTGGAGCACTTGTTTGTTATTTTTAGTGCTCTAGTATCCTCATTTCTGAGGATGCCTTTGGGTGAGACCTAAACTTGCTCTAGATTAAATATCTTAAACTCTTTTTTTTTTCTCAAGACACTTTCTCTGTGTAACATCTCTGGCTGTCCTAGAACTCACTCTGTAGACCAGGGTGGTCTTGAACTCACAGACATCCACCTGCCTCTGCCTCCTGAGTGCTGGGATTAAAAGTGTGTGCCACCACTGTCCAGCTGTTTTAAATATTTTACAGTAAGGTCTTTTCCATGTTATTACTCACTAGTCTTCTTACCTGAATCTTTATAAACACTCATTTTAAAACATAGATATTTCTGGGTTAGCATCTGTCTTAGTATGGGTTTCTATTGCTGTGAAGAGACACCATGACCACAGCAACTCTTATAAAGGAAAACATTTAATTGAAGTGGCTGCATGCAGGCAGATGTGGTGCTGGAGGAATAGCTAAGAGTCCTACATCTTGCAGGCAACAGGAAGTCAACTGAAAGTCATAGTGAGGGAAGCTTGAGCAAAAGAGACCTCTAAGCCTGCCCCCACTGTGACACATTTCCTTCAACTAGGCTACATCTCCTCATATTGCCACTTCCTTTGGGGATCATTTTCTTTCAAAACACCACAGCATCACATAGTTAATTTCTTTAGTCACTTGAATGTTACTTTAATTCTGCTTTATAACACTTCTCACCTTTCTAATCTTTTGCACTTAACCAGTTGACTCCTAATGAACTTCAGTCATTCTGACAGATGTCTATTAGTCTGACAATGTAGGTTGTGATANTTGTGATAGAAGAGGGGGAAGGAAGGAAGGAATATTTATTTGGTACTATGTTCTGAGAGGATAGGGATCTAATAACCAGAATTTCTATGCAATTGACGGTAGCCAGTTTTTGTTTGCTTCCATCTTATGATAGTATGACTTAATGTTATATACACCCCATCTGGATAGTTTTTATAACAATTTCTCCAGTATATTATTCTGAATAACCATTTTATATAGCTCTATTATAGCTGATATGAAACAGGCTGAATTTATAACCAATTCCAGATCAAACAGTGGAATTTACTCTTTAATTGAGTCTTATTCACTTTGCTTTTGCATTTATTTATTTATGTATTTATTTATTAGCTGAATAACCCTGGCCAGCCTGGGTTACTATGTAGATCAAGCTGGTTTCAAACTTAGATCTACCTGCCCTTTCCCCTCTTGAGTGTTGGGATTAAAGGTATGAACTATCATGCTGGATCTGCTTAATCTTATAGAGCAGTTAAAGTTAGACTGCCTACGTTTGTTTGTTTAATTTTAGACAGGTCTCATGTACCCTAGCCTGGCTTTGGACTATCTGTGTAGTGGAAGATAACTTTGAACTCCTAATTCTGCCTCCACATCTCATGCTGGGATTAATCTTTTTACCGTTTTTTTGTTTTGTTTTGTTTTGTTTTTGAGACAGTGTCTCATGTACCCAGGCTGTCCTCCAACTTACTTTGTAGTTAAAGATAGTCTTGAACTTCAATCCTCCTGCCTGCATCTCCCCAGTACTAGGGGTACAGGCATGAGTGCTACCAAATACCCTAACACCCTGCCTGGGTTAACATACCATCTCAGCAGTTGATTAGCTCTGTGGTCTTGGGCAGGTTACTACATAGTAAGATAGGGATAATATGGTTATGAGGATTAAAGGACATAATCATTGTAAAGCATCATCATAATTGTACAATGTCTGGCATGCATCCTACCATAACAGTTAGATACCAGGGTTATTTTTATCTGTTGAAAAACATTGGGCAATATTCAGCTATGTGAATGGTTCCCATTGGTATAACTATCATCCCCACTGTCTTCAGTGTTTTTATAATCTTACTAGTATTCAGAATCCCTATGTAGTTTAAACTAACTATTGTCTAGTGTTATAGTCTACTGTAATACTTATAAACCTTGGCCTCTTAGGCTGCTATGGAAAGGTAGGTTTCTAGTGATTTCCTTATTGCCTTGCAGAAGCATTCAATGAAATATTTTCTTTTTTAATATTTAAATCAGGTGTGTGTGTGTGTGTGTGTGTGTGTGTGTGTGTGTGAGAGAGAGAGAGAGAGAGAGAGAGAGAGAGAGAGAGAATGAGAACATGCAAGATGGAACAAGTAATCACAAGTGCATACATTCCACAGCCCATATGTGGAGGTCAGAGAACTTTGTGGAGTAACTTGTCTCCTGCATTTATGTGGTTTCCGGTCATCGGTAATAAAATACTTTTACCTGCTGAACTGCTGAACCATCTCACTGGTCCAACCTGGAAGTATTTTTCTTGGGCTTTGGTGACACCAAATACACTGCTTAGATTCTTCTACCCTTCTGATCTCTTCATAAGCTCTTTAAATATATATATATATATGTATATATATGATTTTTAATTTTTAAAATTATGTGTGCACATTTGTACACATAAGTGCAGGTATCTCTGGAGGCCAGAAGAGGGCATCAGATCTTCTAGCTGGAGTTAGAGGCAGTTGTGAGCCACCTTACTTGGAAGCTGGGAACTGAACTCCAGTCCTGTANGAGTGCTAAGCACTCTACTTTTGAGACATCTCTCCAACCCTTCAAGTTCCCCTCTCTCTACCAATGTAAACAGTGAATACAGGATTCTGCCCTTAAGTTGTGGGTTGTGTATGCTTAGTATGTGTTCTCCTTGTACCATTGTTTACTCCCAGAGTCTTCCTGATAGCTTTTTTTTTTTGAAGAT
>LZPO01086766.1:1088957-1099419 GCA_001675575.1 Neotoma lepida
ACTTCAAAATCTACTTTTCAGAAATGTAACAAATACTTCCTTGACTTTCCTAGTACTTGCACTTGGTCTCCAGGCATCTGACTGTTACATGTTGGCAGTTACAGCTCTTGAACTATGAAGTGACTGCCTAGTGGCTGTGTAGATTAAGATAAAGCCATAGAGTAACTTTAACAAAATTAAGGGATATTCTTTACACAAAGCTACTTCTCCAAAGATATTAGCTTTCCCCCTCTGACTTTCACTTACCAAATCTTACAACATCAGGAATTAGGCCTTTTATGTTAGTGATAATGATGTGTAAGGAAGAAGGCAGATTATTTAAGAACATGCCAGATGAATTATACAAACTACATTATGTACATAACCTATGTTACAGTAGGAAGGTGAGCACATTGGGCCCCATTTAATATCACTGGCTTAAGTAGTTAACTCATGCCAATCTATTTATTTATTTATTTGAGACGGGGTTTCTCTATGTAGCCATGGCTGTCCTGGAACTTGCTTTGTAGACCAGGCTGGCCTCTAACTCAGATATTGCCTGCTTCTGCTTCCTGAGTGCTGGGGTAAAAGGTGTTCACCACTACCACCTGGCTGGAACTCATACCAGTCTTACTGCATCTATCTTTATACTGACAACTTCTTTCTTCTGGACCATTGTGAAGTAAATAATGTATGTCCTCTCATTTTTTCATTAAATNTTTCAGTGTGCATGCCTAAAAGATAAGGATTCAAAATTTTTTTAAATATTTATTCATTTTATGTGTGAGTGTTCTGNTTGCATGTATTTATGTGCACCACATGCATGCTTGTTGCCTTTGGAGGCAGGAAGAAGGCATTGGATCTACTGGAACTAGAGTTACGTTAGGTTGTGAGCCACCATACAGGTGCTGGGAATCAAACCTAGGTCCTCTGCAAAAGTAACATATGCACTTAACCTCTAAACTGTCTATCCAGCCCTAAAAATCTTATTATAATCCCAATGGATCTCTGAATTCCAGGTTAGCCTGGTCTATGTAGCAAGTTCCAGGACAGTCAGGCCTACATAATGAGACACTGTCTCAAAAAACCAATATTGTAACCATTATTCTATATAAAAATATTAGCAAGTTTGTTAATAGTGCTAGGAATGAACCCAGGGCCTTGTGCATGCTAACAAGTGTTCTGCCACTGAGCTGTACCTTAGCTGGGCAGTTAATTTTTAACAAGAATGGCTGACTTAGACAGATGGGAGGATTGAGAGCATTTCTGTAACAGGCACTCTGTTGTCTTCCTAGAGTTTGCCATACAGCTTTAAATGAAGTGATTATAGGAAAGCTAAACTTTAACCATAGCAAGTTGACCTTTTAGTTAAATGCATGTTATTAATGTGTTTAATGAGATGCATTACAAACTGCAGTGAGTACCATGTTTCATTACAGGTTTAAAATGCAATATCATTAAAGACCTTTAATAGAAACAATGGTTGACATTTTGATATTTCCCATAAGCAAAACACCAGGAATACATATAATGTAATGTAAATGTAGAGGAATTGTTAGAATTTTTTACTTGCCTAAGAGTTTAAAAGCAAATTCGTTGTTAGTAAAGTATGTTTTCTTTGCTCCCTTTATTTTCCTACTTCTAATTTATGTTTACCTCCCTCATTGTTCTGTGGCCCTTTTCCCAAGACCCTCAAAAATTTTGACTTTGAATAGATTTTTGTTTTATTTTGCTTTTTTGAAACAGGGTCTCACTATGTAGCCCTGGTTGTCCTGCAACTGGCTATGTAGACCAGTTTGGCCTTGAACTCAAAAAGATCTGCCTGCCTCTGCCTCCTGAGTGTTAGGATTAAAGGCATGCGCCACCATGTCCTGCTGAATAGACTATCAGGTTTTTGATGTTGTTATTGTTTTATTTTTAATTTAAATATTCTTTTGAAATTTTATTTATTTATTTTTTTTTGGTTTTTCAGGACAGTTTCTCTGTGTAGCCCTGGATGTCCTAGAACTCGCTCTATAGACCAGGCTGACCTTGATCTCACAGAGATACACCTGCCTCTGCCTCCAAAGTGCTGGGATTAAAGGCGTGCGCCACCACCTCCTGGCTGAAGTTTCATTTTTATTACATATATTTATAATCATGTCTATGAGTATGTAGGTGTATCCTGTGTGTGTAGTGCCCACAGAGGTCAGAAGAGAATGTTGGATCCCTTGGAACTCGAGTTACAGATGGTTGTTAGCCACCATGTGGGTGCTAGGCATTGAACCCTAGTCCTCTGAAAGAGCAACAAGTGTTCTTAATGGATGAGCCATAGTTCAGCCCCATAGACTAACATATTTAATACTAATTTGACTGTAGCACTTAGAGAATGGCATTTTCTTGGGGCTGGGCAGATGGCTCAGCAGGTGGAGGTGCTTGCCACCTGGCCTGCCAACCTGAGTTCAGTCCCTGGGTCCTATGGATAGAGGAAGAGGGAGAGAACTGATTCCCTCAAGAAGTCCTCTGGCTTCTCCATGCATGCTGTGGTATACAGGTACCACTCCACCAATAAATAAATGGTAATTAAATGAAATTTTCAAGTTTGAATAAACCATGGGTAGTCATGGAATTGTATTAAGCAATATTTTTTTTTATTTTTAGAGTTTTGTTTATTTTAATTTNTTTTTGGTTTTTCAAGACAGGGTTTCTCTGTATAGCCCTACTGTCCTGGAAAACCAGGCTGTCTGTAGGCCATGCTAGCCTAGAACTCAGAGATACAATGCCTCTGCCTTTCGAGTACTGGGATTACAGGCGTACACTACCACCTCCTAGTAAATTTTGTTTATGTTTAAGTAGACAGTGCATTCACATAGTTCAAAAGAAGTAGGTTGTACATGTTTCAAATAAGCACAATATGAAAAAAGAGTGTAAAATTACCTCATTAACACTTATATTTTCGGGCTGGAGTGATGGTTCAGTGGTTAAGAGCACTGGCTGCTCTTTCCAGAGATCCTGAGTTCACTTCCCAGCAACCACATGGTGGCTTATAACCATCTATAATGAGATCTGGTGCCCTCTTCTGGCATGAAGACAAAACACTGTATACATAGTAAATAAATCTTAAAACAAAAAAGAACGTGAAGCCGGGCAGTGGTGGCGCACGCCTTTAATCCCAGCACTCGGGAGGCAGAGGCAGGCGGATCTCTGTGAGTTCGAGGCCAGCCTGGGCTACCGAGTGAGTTCCAGGAAAGGAGCAAAGCTACACAGAGAAACCTTGTCTCGAAAAAACCAAAAAAAAAAAAAAAAAAAAAAGGGANGTGAAACACTTGTATTTTCACCAGGCATGATGGCACATACTTTCAATCCTAGCACTTGACAGGTGGATCTTTGGGTTGGTAAACTACATGCTTAGCATGCTAAAAGCCTGGATTCAGCACCACAAAACCACAAAAAAGTTGTAAGTAGCTGGAGATGCCTATTTGTTTGCACAAGGCTTTACTCTCTGGAAATGTAATTGCTGGGATAAAGGAATTGTACTTTGTTTTCTTTTTTTAGGTTTTTGCCATGGTGTTCCTTAGAGGAATTATAACAATTTAAATTCTTGTCTGTAACATTCCTTTTCCTGCACTCCTGCCACCATAGGGCATTATTGATCTTTTATTTTTCCTCAACTGTGGGTGGGAAATGAAGGCAATCATTTTTTAATAACTTTCCATTTGATATTTACATAATACCTGTTGACTTGGTTTTGCAGTGTAAGCTCTGTTCGGTTAGTTCTTGGAGAAGGGTTTCTGTATAGGAATATTGGTCCCTATGAATGCCAACTTACTTTGCCCAACCTGCTTCNCCAGGCGTTTATGCTATATAGAAAATAAGGTGGGTCACAGAGCAAAAACTTTATAATACAATGATGTGGTGGAGGCAGGAGGAACGTGCTAGACTCATTCTGTCTCTCAGTCCTCCCCTTCCTTGTGTGTGTGTCTTTCTGTGTGTGTCTTTCTGTGTGTGTCTTTCTGTGTGTGTCTGTGTCTGTATGTCTGTGTGCGTGCGCACACATTTCTGTTTCTTGGGATGAAACCTTAGGGACTGGCGATGTTAGGCTAGTGCTCCATCTCTGAGTTATGTGCCCCCAATGTGGTGGTGTTAGTTTCTTGCTCATTGATTCCACCTACCCTGAAAAGATGAGCTTCAGTTTGATCACAGAGCAGGGAAAGCTAAGGGCAGCTTAAAAGCTGCTAAAATCAAGCTGGTCAGATAGTTCATTTCCATGGCAGAAGGAATTTTTCCTTTGGAAAGAGGGTTACTATGTAGCCCTGGCTAGCCTGGAACTTGCTGTGTAGACTATGCTGGCTTCTAATTTACATAGATCAGCCTATCTCTGCCTTTGAGTGATTAAAGCCTTGTGAGAAACCGGGTCAGTCTCACTATGTAGCTCAGGCTGGCCTTGAGCTCACTGTCAAGTTAAGGGTGGCCTTGAATTTGTAATCCTTCTGCCTTAGCCTTGACTGCTGGGAATACATGTGTGTGTCACCACACCCAGCTTAGTAACATTTTACCCCCAAGGCTGGGGAGAAAGGTCATTGGTAGAGTGAGTGCTTGTGTCGTATACACAAGGCCATGAGTTCAACCTCCAGCACTATTAAATAAAAGTAAAATAGAAATAGTGAGGCATGGGATAGGAAGCAGCCCTGATGTGTAGCTAGTGTTTCACAGTGGGGGCGCCCTTCCACAGTATTAATAGTGAAAGTATAGACCATTGTATGTTGGAGCCTCATGATATGTATGTTTACCTATATATGTATATTTAACTGACTTGATTGACTGCATGCCTGGANGTGTGTGTGTGGAGGGGAGACAGAGACAGGCAGACAGACTCCAGTAAGCTTCTCATAAACTGTGGATTTAATGTATAAAGTCACAACTTGCTTTTTTTGTACAGTACCATCCCTAAATGTTCTGGAGATGAAAAACAGACTGTGTTGTAGTTTCTGAGAGGCAGCACACTGGTGTACTCCATGGTGTTCAGGAATTTTTGAGTCATTTTGTCAGAGATTTGCTTTTTCATTATGGTTAGACTTTAAGACCTAACTATTATCTGAGATGCTGCTCTACTTTATTATAGTTATTTTTGTATGGCTTAAAACTTATTCTTAAATTGCATTATTAAAGTCATGCATGAATATGATAAATAGTGCAGAAGTATTCAGGAAGACAGTATTCCTTTGCTTGTGTTCTTATGGGCTTTTGTCGGGGAAGTCTTGGAGAGCAAACCAAGGGCCTTTTGGTAAAGTGTGTTAGGCAAATACCCTACCACTGAATCTCAAGCCCCTCATTCTATTTGTTTAATTTTACATTTGTTTGTATAGATGTAGAGTCTGTTTTATGCTTCTCTCCTCAATCCTGCCTCCCCTTCCCCCGCATGTGGGTATCAAATTTAGGGGATGCTAGGCAAGTACTCTACTATAAGCCAAATCATACTTCTTTACTTATTTACTCTCTGGTGTGAAGGACGAGAATGCTGCTGACAGATTAACTAGGATGGAGATTGAGAATTGACTGTTTAAGAGTGTGGTGGTCATCTGTGACCTTGATAAGCAGATTCAGTAGAGTGGCAGGATTATAGGCTTGACTGGAATGAATCCAAGAGAGAATGGGGGAAAGAGTTTGAGGCAGCATAGAAAACTCTTTCAAAAGATGCTGATTTAAAGGAACAGAAATGAGACATAGAGAGGATGTGGTCAAAAAAAAAAGAGATGTTTTGAAGGTGGGAACAATGTTTCTGTATTGATGACAATGAGTCAGTGGATGTGAATGGACTGTAGCAGAGGACATCTGCGTAGCACTTTGCTCAAGTAGTCAGTAAGAGTTGGGACTGGTACAGGAGAAGAGTGGACTTAGCGAGATGCATGTATGGGTTAAGTGGGAGAGAGCAGAATGATAGACAGAAATGGAAAGGAGCCCATAAAAACTCTGTCTCCGTTGTTACCNTTTTTTTTTTAAATAGAGACAAGGTCACAGATTGTGAATGAGGAATATGAGGAGATGGTAGAAAAATCTCTGATGATATTAAATAGTTGTCCCACTAAAATTTGCTTTCTCCTCTGTTCATATAATGAGGACCTCAATGCTTTATGCCTATGTTGACCATAAGAGTTGAAAACAAGCAGACTACATTATAATGTCATTATCATCACATATGAGAAGTCCAATACCAAGTCAGGGAAGAATTAGGAAATAATTTTTCTTTGTGTGTGTTTATCCTTGGATGTGTAGTGGCCAGAAGTTGATGTCAGGATATCTTCCTCAGTTGCTTCTCTGTTTTTTCAACTAGACTGGATGTTAAGCTTTCAGAATTCACCTGTCTCTGCCTCCCAGTGCTGAGGTAAAGATGTGTGCTGTTGTGCTGGGGTCTTTTCATGGGTCCCGGGGATCTTAGTTTGTCTTCATGTTTGTTGCACAAGCACTATATCCAGTGAGTCATCTCCCCAGCACCTTTTTTAGATTTATGTGTTTGAGTGTTNTGCCTGTATGTATGTATTTGTACTGCATTCATGCCTAGTACCTGTGGAGATCAGAAGAGGGCATTGGCTCCTCTGGATGTAAGCCACTGTGGGTGCTGAGAATCAGGTCTTCTGGAAGAGCAACCAGTGCTTTTACCAGCTTTTTCTCTGGTAAAAGATTTTTCTCTTTTTAAAAGATTTGTTAATTTTATGTGTAGGTGTGAGTGCCTGTGTTTGTGCACCATGTGTGCCTGGTGCCTACGAGGCCAGAAGAGGGTACCTCATCTCCTGGTATTGGAGTTATAGGGGTTGTAAGCTGCCTGATGTAGGTGCTAGAATTCAACCAGGGTCCTCTGTAAGAGCAGTACATGCCCTTAACTCCTAAGCCATTTCTGTAGCCCACAATGATATATTCTTTATTGATTATGAACACATTTCTAGGTTGAAAATTACTTTCTCAGCCTGAAAGTATCAGCCTGNATCAGTTTCTTTTCGCTATTATAACAAATTATCAAAAGTGTGGCACCATAACAGCATAGACTTTTTGTCTTCCTGCTCTGGAGGTCAAAAGTCCTAAATAAAAGTGTTGACAGGGTGATGTTTTCAGCTTTCATTGGCTGCCTCTGTGCATGGGGTCACGTTTTTCTTTTGTTATCAGAACTATCAGTCCCATGCCTCCAACTTCTTTTTTGATTACAGAGTCCAATTAATTACTGTCTCCATGCCTCCATCTCTTACAAGAATCATTTGTCACCTTAGGATCCCTAGGCTAATCTAAGATCATTTTCTCATCTCATATCTTTCACATATCTGCAGAGTTCTTTTCATCATATGAGGTAATAATATTCAGAGATTCTGAGAATTAGTACATGGACAAGCTTAGGAGTGGTTATTCAGCCAACTTTAGTATAATAGTATATTTCCTACTGCCTTCTCCTACCCAAGGGTTCTCAGTAAGAAGGTAGTTGCTGGTTTATCTCATTGCCCAAGGAGCATTTCCTTATTCTTGGTGTTGTGTGTGAACAGCAGTGTTGAGCATTACAGAGTCTTTTCACTGTGAAGATCAGAGTCCAGTTTAAGAAAATCTATTCTAATGTGTCTTTGCTAGTTGTCTTCCATCTATCTGGCTGAACTGTCAAGCCTTACACGTGACCTTTAACATTTGCCTGCATTTGCTGACTTTTTCTGTCTATGTTCTGGAAGATGGCTGAATTAGAAAGTTATTTCTATTTTTCTTTGTTTTTGTGGTTCTGAGTGGAGCCCAGGGCCTTGTGAGTGTTAGGCAAGTGCTCTGCCACTGAGCTGTGTCTCCAGACCCTCTGGTTCATTTTTATTTTGCCTTTTAATTATATTTTGAATCTCTGAAAGGCCATTTATTTTCTGAATGCTCTTTCCCTATATAATTAATTTACTTAGAGTGTATTATGGACATTTAAAACTGTCTTGCTTTTGTTTTATAGTCATTTTAGTTTCTAGAATTTGTTCTTATTTCTACCAGGTTTTCATACTTGTTGTGGATTTTTTTCCTTTAAGTTTTTATTCAAATCATATATGAACGTAACTGAGGGTACGGTCATTCTACAGAACTTGTCATGGAAACCATTTGTCTGCTGTGTGTACTGCCTCTTTGCTATAAAACACTGTCCTGCAACATCAATTACANTTTTTAATAATTTTAGTAAACTTCCTGTAAGCATATAGATTTCTTTCTCCAGTTACCATGTTTATACTTGATTTCTTCAGTTTTAAGCATTGTCTGTTGACTCTCAAATGTCAATTGAAGATTTAGTTCTTTCTCCTGTTGCACTCATACATACTTTCTGCCCATGCTATTTATTTGCCCTTTCCTGATTATTGTAATTGGTTAGTTCAGTGTTCAAATTCTCATGCCTGTGTAAGAATTGTTCACAGCTGATGTTTTAAAAATAAATATATATGTGCAACATACATGCTGTGATTATTTCTCTTCCCCATACATTGTGCTGTTTTCTAGAGTTAGAGGTTCCATTCATCTATTCATATGGACAGGGTGTCTGTCTGCCCGCCTGCCTGCCCATCCATCCATCCATCCATGATCTTATTCTGAAGTCCAGGCTGGCCTGGAACTCACCCTGTAGGTCATACTAACTTCAAAATTGTGACAATTCTTCTGCTTCCAAGCACCGTGATTACAAGAAGTCACCACATCTGGTTTAGTTTTCCATGTTGTAACTAAGTCCTCAACTTTTTCTAGTTGTCCGAATTTCCTTCAAGATTTCTCCTGAAAGNCAGGCCTGGTGGTGCACACCTGTGGTTCCAGCATCCCAGGGGACTAAGACAGGAGAATCATTTGAATATAGGATGATTCAAGGCCAGGCCTTCAGACTCATCTCAAAAAGATTTAAATTTTTTTTAAAGATTTATTTATTTATTATGAATGCAATGTTCTGCCTGCATATATGCCTGCAGGTCAGAAGAGGGCACTAGATATCATTACAGATGGTTGTGAGCCACCATGTGGTTGCTGGGAATTGAACTCAGGACCTCTGGAAGAGTAGCTACTGCTCTTAACCACTGAGTCATCTCTCTGCTGTGGGATGTCTTTCTGTATGCTGTGAATATGTGTTCTTTTCTGATTGGTTGATAAATAAAGCTGTTTGGCCTATGGCAAGGCACCTTAGAGGCAAGCAGGAAATCTAGGAGAGAGACAGGAGGAGGAAAGGCAGAGGTAGAGGAGATGCCATCCTGCCATCCTGCCGTCCAGGGAGCAGCATATAATGGCACACAGGTAAAGCCATGGAACATNTGGCAACATACAGATTAATAGAAATGGGTTAATTTATGATATAAGAGCTAGCAAGAGGCCTATCATAGACCATACAGTTATAAATAATANAAACCTCTGTGTGTTAACTTGTCTGAGTGGCTGCGGGATGGGTGGGACATAGGAGAACTTCCAACTACATCTCTCTAGCCCTTAAAACTTTTTTAAAAATAATTTTTATTATTTTATGGGCATGGATATTTTGCCTGCATGTATGTCTATGCACAATGTGTGTGGCTGGTGCCCAAGGAGCCAGAACAGGGCATCAAATCCCCTAGAACTGGAGTTACAGACAGTTATGAGCTGCCATGTGGGTGCTGGGAATTGAACCCCAGTCTTCTGGAAGAACAGCCAGTGCCTTTAACTACTGAGCCATCCTATCCACCCCCTGATTTTTTTCTTTTGTGTTTAAATTTGATTTAAGACATAGCCATCTCTATATAGCTCCAGTTACAGAGGATCCAGCACCTTCTGGCCTCCTTGGGCACCAGGCACTCATGTGGTATATAGACATACATGCAGGCAAAATACTCATACACATAAAAATTATAAATAAAATTTAAGGAAAAAAATAATTGTATCAAATATTTTGCTAGTTTGTCTTTTCAAAGAAGTCTTTCCTAGAACCTTTGACTTGTTGCAATCTGCACCTCTTTAGGGCCCAGCTGTCATGCTGGCAATCTGTCATAACCATTACCCAGGGATCACCTTAGCTTCTTGCTTCTGTGGTTTCCTGAAGCGAACTGTTTTGTGCTTGATGAGAAAGGGAACAGAGGATATTTTTTTTTGTTTTTGTTTTTTGTTTTATTTATTTCAGATTTTGGTTATCTGCAAATATCTTAAGTCTATCAAGTCAATCACAGTTGATTGACAGGGTGTAAGATTCTGTGTGGTTCATTTGTGTTCCACATTCAAGTTAGTATTGACAAGGAAGAAACCATTTTGATTCCTGATACTATTGTGCCCCTTTGCTCCCCAGAAACTGGAGAACTGGCAGAGTTCGGAAATGTTGTTATTACCTGCCTTAGTATAGGTCTGTTTTCATCTATTACACAGGGTAGTTAGAGGACTTTATGGCTAGAAACTCAGTTTTTAATTCTAGAAAATCATCTTGAAATTACTTCATTTTCCTTCTTTCTGTTTTCTGCACCTTCTGGTAGTCCTTTCATTTGGCGTTAGATTGCTGTATAGTTTTCTTCTT
>LZPO01086766.1:1123608-1135129 GCA_001675575.1 Neotoma lepida
TCTGTGTAGCCCTGGCTATTTATCCTAGAACTCACTCTGTAGACCAGGCTGACCTTGAAATCAGAGATCCGCCCACCTCTGCCTCCCGAGTGCTGGGATTAAAGGTGTGCACCACCACCACCTGGTGTCTCACTGATTTTTAATGTAAGTGGATCATACGTTTTGTTTGTTTCTGATTGGCTGATTCACTTAGGGCTCATCAAGGGACATCTGTGTTAAAACATCTGCCATACTTTGCTTCCTTTTAAAGTCTGAATAATATTCCATTTTCCTCATCTTTTTGAGTAAACTCAGTTTGAAGTATTATAAGTATTTTTTCCCTGCAAAGATGGACTAGAATGATAGGATTACTTATGATACTGTGGTCTTGGGCTTTAAGTCATTGTTTTTTAGGTGGTTGGTTGGTTGATTGGTTGGTTGGTTAGTTGGTTGTTTTGGATGGTGGTGATGATTTGAATCCAAAACCTTTTTTTCATGCTAGATAACCGCTCTTCTACTGAATTATATTGGTGTTTTTATTTTGGTGAACTACTTTTGACATAAACCTACCTTTATTAAACCATTTTAAGTGTACAGTTCAGTGTCATTAAGTACATTTGCATTGTACAAACCATTACCTACCACTGTCTGTCTCCAGAACATGTTCTTACCCCAAATTGTGCTGTTAAACATTGATTCTCCATTTCCTCTCCTCTCTATGAATTGCAGTATTTTAGTTTCTTCATGTTAGTGGAGTTATGTTTCTTTTGTACAGCTGGTGTTTTCTACTTAACCTAATATTTTCAAGGTTTAGTCTAGTGATCTGTCCATCTGTCTTCATGAGACCGGGTTTTGCTGTATAGCTGCTCTTAAACTGTGATCCTCCTGCTTCAACCTCAGAAGTACTGTGATTACAGGCAGGCACTACCACGCCTAGCTTGTTTCTTCAATTTTATTTTCTCAGTGCTGAGTTGGTCCAAGGAATTTTTTTTCTTNAAGAACCTACAACTAGCAATTTACAATGTAATTACTTCGTTTCTCTCTTCCTTTTTCTCCCTCCAGACCCTCTCATATACCTACCTCTCCATGCTCTCTTTCAAATTCATGGCCTCTTTTTTCATTAATTGTTGCTACATGCATATGTATGTGTATGTATGTACATATATGTACATATAACTAAATATTAGTTTTTCAGTCTATATATTGTTACTTGCATGTATGTGTCTTTTCAGGGTTGACCACTTGGTATTGGATAACCAATTGGTGTGCTATTGCCTGGAGAAGACTTTGTTTTGCTCTCAGCATTCCTTATTTGCCTGCAGTCCTTTGTATAGGGATGAGGCCTCATAGGCTTTCCCTGGTCCTCTTTGACATACCTATCATTGAACTTGTTCAGCTCATGTTCAGGCAGCCATGTTGGGGAGACTATGGGAGACTATGGGTGTAGTTTCTGACATTACTAGGAGACATAATCTCACAGCAAACTCTCTGCTATTCTGGCTCTTACAATTTTTCNGCTTTTCTTCCATAATGTTTGTTTCCTNAATCTTAGGTTTAGAAATTGTTTTGTGAATGCATCCTTTGGGACTGAGTTCCATAGCTGTGCATTTTGATTGGTTGTGATTTTCTATGATCTCTCTGTGTTGTAAAGAGACGTTTCCTTGAGGAGTGGTGAGGACTAAAGGTAAATATTTAGAATGTAGTAAGGGATTATGCTGGTTTGTAAACTGATAGTTGTAGGTTCTCCTCCAAGATCCATGACTTCACTGGTCATGGGTTGTTTGCTAGGTTTCCAGTACCAGGCATGGTCTCCTTCATGTTGAAGGAGTCTTAGGTCCACTTCAAGAGCTGTTGGTTGGTGCTAAGGTGTGCATGCCACTACTGCACCCTACAGTTAGCCATGCTGGTGGTTGTTGTAGTTCCTGGACATCATAGCTGGGTAGGACTGACTGTTGGTTGCTTTTCTTCTCTGGAAGCTTGTGTAGCACCTTTTGGTACCATGAAAGTTAGTCCCCAGGGAGGAAGCATTCAGGTTACTTCCTGCTCTGGGGCCTCGGGGGCCCTGGGTCTGAAGTACATGATGTCTTCAGCAATAGGGACTTAACCTCCCACCTAGGGAGTGGGGAGAGGTCAGCCAAGGGCAATAGCAATAGCCTGTATGTTTTATGTTTTGTGTGTCTCTTGGACAGTCCTGAACAACAACTCAAAGGAAGGCTTCTCATTCCTGGTTTTTGTTAGATGTTCTTTGGTTCTTGGAGGGGAGATTGTGAGCCCAGATGAGAAAATTTAATTCAAACTGTATTGTGTATATTTGTATTTGGACTTATAGGTATTAAAATTTTGTTGGTTTTTGTTTTTAGGTAAATAGCTAATGGTATGATTCCTTATGACTTTATCAGACATCCTTACTATTATTTTGCCCTCTCTTTCCTTCTTCTGTATTTATCTCCCCTCCCCCTTCTTAATTTGAGCCCCCACTTTGTTCCCATTTCCCTGATTTGTACCCTGGTATTTTTCTTTCTATTGTTTTCCTCCTCCCCACCTTGGCAGTAGCCCCTTTTTTCCTTCCTGACTTTTGCAGTTACTCCAGGATGTGTACTCACATCTAAAAGATTTGGAGCTAAGAGTCTCCAATGAGAGAGAACATGCAACTGTTGCACAAATCCTAAATGGGCTTACAATAAAAAACCCAGAGCCAGATATTGGCTGAAAGATCAGAGAGACAAAGGAATAAGCCACTAGAGAAACTTCTCACCACTACCAAATTCTCAGGCCGAATGGATGGTGAGATCCTATCTTCACAAATCCTCAGACTGCAAGCCTCTGAGTCCTCAGCTGAAAAAGGGGTCCCTAGTTCCTGTCTCCTCATGCCATAATATATGCCTTTCTCCACCCAGCCATTTCCCTTCCTTTCTAGTGCTGGGATTAATGACGTGTGTGCTTCCCAAATACTGGTAGCAAAGGCATGAGATCTCAAGTGCTGGAATTAAAGGTGTGTGATTCCCAGTACTGTGCTTAAAGATGTGTGCTACCATTGCCTGGTTCTGTTTCTCTCCTAGACTCAAATCAATCTCATGTAGTCCAGGGTGGCTTTGAACTCAGAGAGATCCAGATGGATCTCTGCCTCCCAAGTGCTAGGAGTAAAGGTGTGTGCCACACTGCCTGGCCTCTGTGTCTAATCTAGTGGCTTGTCTTTCTGGGCCTAGGGTACCTCAGTCAATATGATCTTTTCTAGTTCCACTCATTTACCTGCAAAATTCATGATTTCAACTGAATTTGTTTTTCAGAAACAAAATGGATTTGTGGTTTCACTTTGGAAAATAGGATTTCTCTCTTACAAATTAACTATTTGGGTTAAGGATGCAGCACATTGGTGGTAGACTTGCCTAGCATTTTGTGAAGCCCTAGACTTGATCTTCAGCACAGGAAAAAACAAAACTAAACACACTTCCATGATTGCATGAGTGCTCACACATGTGCATTATCCTACAAAAACAACAAAACCAAATACCCATTTCTAGAAAATAAGGTAAAACAGTGACAAAGCGAGATATATTTCCCTACCTGTCATGGACTCCTTTCTGAGTGTTTTCCAGTAAGGTATTTTTGCCTTTAAAATTATTAACCCTTATCCTTTTTTCATTCTACTGCTCATTTTTGTCTCTATCCATTTCCCAAAAGCTGACATGCAGAAAAATGGCTCTGCCCATCTGCTTCTTTTTATGAACTAGCCTGCTGTGTTTGGAGGTCAGTTTTGACTTGTGATCCCCCTGCCTCATCCTCCTGGGTGATCTGAGCATATGATTACCATTTCTGGTTCTGATTTATTTTTGTNCTTCACCTTTATGGTGGAAAACTTTCATTTTTGTTTTATTTTGTTTCTAGAGATAGTGCGTAACCAGTTTATAATCTTGGTCTAGGACACAAGGCGTTTGANATTTTTTTAAAGAAATACTTATGTATTTGTAAATCCTTTGAAGTGGCATGAATATATACTGGTATGAAAGTATTATAGAATTTATAAAAGATATGATCAGGAACCTCATTTAAATAAGGAAATTTATATCGCTTCATATGTAGATAATTTAAAGGCATATAAAGTTGTTTTGGATCATGGAGTTTCTTCTGATTAGTCTGGGAAGGCTTTTTCAGGTTGCTTAGCCTCTTAGCCTTATGTTAAAATAGAATAACTTGGATGGAACTATTGTTTAACATGTGTTGGTGGTACCCCATTGATGAATTAGCTAGGATAGAAAATTTAAAAAGGCTACCCATGCTGGGTGAGGAGAAGGAGACCAGAAAGAAACATAGAATAAGACTAAAAAAAAATCACTTAGTAAAAGTTTGTGTGTTTGTTGAAGTCAGTGTGGAGTAAATGCAGGGGTTGTCGAATGAAAAAATAGGGATGCTTGTGCAATTTTATACCTTGAAAAAGAGGAAAGAAGTGATTGAACCATGGCCAAAGATGAACAATTATTAGTGATAATATAAATGGGAAATATGGGAATTCATAGCCAATTACGTGTATAGAGTTACAGGCATCCAAATGTCAGTGATCTGTGAAAACAGTGTGGGGTAGTGGGGAGGCGGGCGGGGGGCGGGGGGGAAATACTAGGTGGAAGAAAGTTCTGTTTTTGATATGGCAGATTTGAATTGTGATAGAGTATTAAGGCAGAGATTATCTGGCAGTTACTGAAGATGTGGGAATTTGATTATCAAAGAGAAATCTGAGTGTTCTCAACAAATAAATGTTATCAGTATTTGGTGAACTCTTTAGTAGGTTTATTCTAATATAGAAGGCAAGAGTTCAGGTCTCAGTGGTCTAGGGTTGTTTGTTGTTTGAGACAGGGTTTCTCTGTGTAGCCCTGACTATCCTGGGACTCACTGTGTAGATCAGGCTGACCTCAAACTCAAAGAGACCCACCTGCCTCTGCCTCCCAAATATCAAGAATAAAGATGTCTGACACCATGCCCAGCAAAGGTCCAGTTTTTAATGTTTTTTGGTTTGTTTGAGACAAGGTCTTTAGCCAAGGCTCACTTCAAATTCCCTTTGTAGTACAGAGGATGACTGCTCCACCTCCTGAGTGCTGGGATTACAGGTCAGCCACCATGCCTAGTTTATGATGGTGCTGAGTATCAAACCCAGGGCCTTTATGAATGCTAGGCAGTGAGTCTACCAACTGAGTCACATCTCCAGATTTTTTTTTTTTAATTCTTAGCCCTAGATTGTATACCTAATTCTGACCAACTGTATTACAGATGCATCCTGTTAGATGTAAGAACCAAGTAAAAATATTGTCTCTATGAGTAAACCCATTCCCCCGGCAGGATCTTTGCTGTGTAGCCCCAAATGGCCTGGTGCCTGAGCCTCTCAAATTCTGTCCATGTATAAATTAATGTACATCTCAGTACTGCACGTTAGAAATTATTAATTTGGGTGTTTTCTTGTTCGTTTGGTTTGGTTTTGGTTTTTGTCTGTGTGTGGTATGCATTCATGTGTGTATACATGTTCTCGTGTGTATGGGTACACATGTATGCTTGTGCATGTGGAGACCAGAGGCCAGCATCAGGTAGGCGTCTTCCTTGGTGGTTCTCCATCTTATTCACGAGAGTCACAGTCTCTCATTTAAGACTGGAGCTTGTTCTGGAGATGCCATCTCAGCTTTCCAAGAGCTAGGATTTCTAGTGGTCCACCATGCTTGCCTGGCATTTATGTAAGTCTGGAAATCTGAACCCTGGTCCTCATGCTTACAAAGCAAATGCTTTACCCACTGAGCCATGTCTCCAGCCCCCTAACTTGGGTTTTGTATATGAACAGAGATTTTCTGTAGGATATGTTTGGAGCTTGAGAGACTGATTTGCAGCTCAGATCAGAGGCAGATGAGATCTGGTCTGGGAGAGAGAAAACTAAATTGTATTCTTTAAGAGAAGATGACTTTTAGAAGGAATTGTTTGACAGAGGCATCACCCAAGAGATCTGTGGGTAGCCTGTAGGATACACCCAAGGAACTTAGTATTAAGGGAAATTTGTATTAGTTATGATAACAGGCAAGGAGTTTGTCAAACTTAATGACTTTAAGAACTGGCCACTGGGCTGTAGAGATGGCTCAGTGGTTAAGAGCACTGGCTGTTCTTCCAGAAGACCTGCATTCAATTCCCAGCACCCACATGGCAGCTCATAATTGTCTGTAACTCCAGTTCCAGGGGATCTGACACCTTCACACAGGTGCATATAAAATAAATTTAAAATAAATTAAAAAAAGAGCTGGGCACTGAAGTCTTTCTATCTGTAGATACATTTCCAAGCATCTTCCACATGCTATCTTGCTTGTTCCACACTACCATGCAAGACAGTCACTGTGATGATTTCCATGGAGTTGATTTCAGAGAGTACTCACTGTCTCCTGACTCTGTCCCTGCATTCTCCCCAGCCAGAACTGCTCAGGAGACAGTGAATGACAGCCATCCACTATTGTAGAGAGTTGTTAATGACTAATTATCCCCTTTCTGTGCTTTATTTCTATCCCAGGTCACAAAGCACTTAAAGCATTGTTAAGGTCATTGGTGGATCTTCAGGAAGAGTTGCTTTTCCAGTACCCAGACACTAGATATCTAGTAAATGGGATGAAATCCAAAACGGAGAGGTAAGGAGGAAGCAGAACTGTGGGCTTGCTTATTTTCTTTTCGCCTGGACAGATTCATATCCTGTATGAAAAAGAAAACCATGTCCTTCCCATACAGATAGATATGAAATTTGATAATAATTAAAGCAGAGCCACTTTTGTATTTAACTGGTAGTCAGAACAGGATGATGGAGACTAGCTGCTTGTTCTAACTTTGTTCTACCTGCTTATCTTTGTAGCCTTAGACAAGATACTTGCCTTCTCTTCTGTTCTATAGTAATTAGTAGATTAAAATTATATTTTGAATATTAATGCTTAATTAATGTTATGAAATATTTTGTGCCCATACCATGGACTCAGTCACAACCATCTCCTTGAGCACCATCTATGTGTTGGAACCAGTAATACAGTGAGTGCAGTTGGCTAATAGTTGGAGGCTATAGTATATTTTCATAGTGGTTTTCATCACGTGTGCAATTGTCCCTCTGTATCCAAGGGGGAATGGCTCTGAAACCTTTCATAGATACCCACATCTGCAGATGTTGAGTTCTGTGTGCATCCTTCTATGAACTTTATATCATCTTTGAATTGCTTTTACACAACATAAATACTAGCTAGCTAGTTGCTTAGGAAGTAATGACAAGAGTGAAACCCTGCACATGCTTGGAATGGCTGTGAACTTCCTCTGCTGTTTTTGATCTGCATTTCAGGTTAGTGCTAATTTCTTTTCACATTCAGTTTCTCTTCATTGGTTCAATTAATAATATTCACCTCTTCTTAGCAGTTGTCTATGGAAATATGTTTCTGTTATTGATTTTGGGATTAAGGTCATAGAAATATGATTATGTGTTTAATTTTTAAAATTAAAGTTTCACCTGTAACAGTATGTGCCTGCTTCATATAAATTTCAAGTAATGTTTTTACAATCTCATTTCTTTTTATGGTGTGCTTACCTTTAAAAAGGAATTGAAACCTAGGTGCTTTTGATATTTATTTGAAAATTTCCATGAGTCNTTGATTGTCCTTATGAACTTTAAAAAAAATTTTAATCTTTATTTTGTATGTATAGGTGTTTTACCTGCATGTATGTCTGTGCACCATGTATAAGCAGTGCCTGTGGAGACCAGAAGAGGGTGTCAGATCCCCCTGGGACTGGAATTGCAGACAATTGTGAGCCATTATGTGGGTGCTGGTCATCAAAGTCAGATTCTCTGGACAGGCAACCAATGCTCTTAATTAATCACTGAGCCATCTCTCTAGCACTGTGAACATTCTTTTTTTTTTTTTACATGGATAAGAAGATTTTATTTATATATATATTTATATATATTTTTTATATATATTTATATATATTTTATATATATAATGGCTATGAACATTCTTTTCAAACATACAAAAAAACCATCCTCATCTTTCTGATATAATATAGTTAGAATGGGAGGGGTCTAAATACTTGATGTGAATCTAATCTGTTACTTAAGTAATGTTTACATTGGACTTAATGTTCTTACTGGTTTTCTAGTGAAGAGATTTCTAGTGAAGATGATGAGCTAGTACAAGAGAAGAAGAAGCAAAGAAAGGCTCCACCAAAGAGGAAGCTAGAGATGGAAAACTATCCCAGCTTCATGGCAAAGCGATTTGCTGACTTTACAGTCTACAGGAACCGTACACTGCAGAAGTGGCATGATAAAACCAAGCTTGCTTCTGGAAAACTGGGCAAGGTGTGTGTGTGTGTGTGTGTGTGTGTCTTAGGGTTTCTGTTGCTGGTGAAGAGACACCATGACCATGGCAACTCTTATAAAGGAAACATTTAATTGGGGCTGACTTACAGTTCAGAGGTCTAGTCCATTATCATCACAGTGAGAAGTATGACAGCATGCAGGCAGACATGTGCTGGAGAAGAGCTGAGAGTCCTACATCTTGATCTACAGTCAGCAGAAGTAACTGTGGCCCACAGTGGGCATAGCCTGAGCATATAAGACCTCAAAGCCCACCCCCACAGCGACACACTTCCTCCAACAAGGTCATACCTCCTAATAGTGCCACTCCCTATGGGCCAAGTATTCAAACACAAGAATCTATGCAGTCCATACCTATTCAGACCACCACATTGTGTGTCTGTATATCTTTGTGTGTGTATATCTGTGTGTGTCTGTGTGTAAGATACATTGTGGCAACTAAAACATTTGTAAGAAATAGGAAGTCTAATGTACTTATGCGGTATAATAGTAAGCAGTTATTTCTCAGATTCACTGAACTACTTATACTCCTGAAGTTTGAACCATTTGATTTTAACTTTATTAGAATGTTTTGTTCTGGAAAGGAAGCCTGGTTCAGGTGCTGAAAGTACAAAATACTTTAAATAAGCAGATTTGAAACCATTATTAAAGGAGCAGAAGAAAGTGATGATTGCTTAAGACTAAGATTTTTCTGAGAATAGTCGTAGCTACTGACATACTCGTCTTTTAACAGAGAACCCTCCTGCAAAGACAGCTTTCTTTCTCTGCTGACACAGAGAGAAGCCAGTGGCACTGCCTTTAGCACTGACCTGCATTACCTGACACTGGTTAATGTTATTGCAGGGTTTCGGTGCCTTTGAACGCTCGATACTGACTCAAATTGATCACATTCTGATGGACAAAGAAAGATTGCTTCGAAGGACACAGACCAAGCGCTCTGTCTACCNAGTTCTTGGCAAACCTGAGCCAGCCCCTGAGCCTGTAGCAGAGAGTTTGCCAGGAGAACCGGTAAGAACTCTGGGACACATGAGCTTATGGGAACAGTCTCTGGGGGACTAGTTAAATGTGGAATCAACTCTTGTGAGAAGTTAGTGAGAAAGGAAACAGCACTGCTCTGCTGGATTGTTAGCATGAGGCTTTACAAGTCTCTTGATTTTGCATTTGATATAGGAGTTTGGCAGGAGAAACCTTTAAAATCTAGTTTCTAGAATTTGGAGGATTTGGTTGGTTGTGGTTGTTTCTGTGATCTGGTATTGAACCCAGGGCCTCACATAATGTGCAAACCCTCTACTACTGTCCTGTACCCCAGACCTTAAGATTTAGTTTCAAAGTCACTGTGTAGAAATGGCAACATAGACATTTGTTTAATGTTTGCCTTTGGGTATTCTAGAAAAGGATCTGAGAGTGGAATATTAAAATTCATTTGTTTAAAAGGAAACTTTTTTTGAGAGGGGTATTTTTTTAATCTTATTTATTTATTTATGTATTTTTTTAGGTATGAGTGCTGTGTGTGTCTGCATGCAAGCCAGAGAGGGCTTCAGATCCTATTATGGTTGTGAGCCACCATGTGGTTGCTGGGAGTTGAACTCAGAACCTCGAGAAGAGCAACCAGTGCTCTTAACCACTGAGCCGTCTCTCCAGTCCCCTTGAGAGGGATATTTTTGAGACAGAATCTCTCTACATAGTTCTGCCTGTCCTGGAACTCACTATGTAGACCAGGCTGGCCTTAAATTTAAAAGAAAATCTACCTGCTTCTGTCTCCTTAGTGCTGGGATTAAAGGCGTGCAACACAACCCTGTTTTTTTTTGTTTTGTTTTGTTTTGTTTTTGTTTGTTTTTATTTTACGTCTATGAGTGTTTTACCTCCATGAATAGCTCNGCATACCCTGTGAGCATCTAGTGCCTGTGGAGGCCAGAAGAGGGTATTGTATGCTCTGAAACTAGAGTTAACAGATGTCTGTTAGCCATCATATGGGTGTTGGGAACTGAACCTGGGTCCTGTGTAAGAACAGCAAGTGCTCTTAACTGCTGAGCCATTTCTTAAGCCCACCACATTTTAATTTTATAGTTTGTATTTTTATGTTTATGTTTATAGCTCTCCTTAAAAAAATACTAGGGGGCTGGAGAGATGGCTCAGCAGTTAAGAGAACTGGCTGCTCTTCCAGAGGATCCTGGTTCAATTCCCAGCACCCACAAGGCAGCTCATAACTGCCTGTAATTCCAGTTTCAGGGGATCCAACAACTTCACGCAGACATACATGCAGGCAAAACATGAACGCACATGAAATAAAAATTAAAATAAAATAGTATTAGAATTACATTACTTTACCTCTTCCCTTTCCTCCTTCCAACCCTTCCCATACCCCCCCCACTCTCAAATTGATAACCTCTTTTTCTTTGGTTATTTATGTGTGTGTGTGTGTGTGTGTGTGTGTACACAAACATCTAAATTCAACTTGCTGAGTCTTTTTTGTTGTGTGTGTATATGGTTTCAGGGCTGTCCACTTCATTCCTGTTGGATAACCAGTAAGGGAGCTCAGCCCTGGAGAGGCTAATTCTCCCTCTCCTTACAGTCATTTGTCTATGGGTAAGACTCTCTAGATGTTATTTATTTATTCATTCTTTTGTTTTTGTTTTTGTTTTTGGAGACAAGGTTTCTCTGTGTAGCCCTGGCTGCCCTGGAACTTGCTCTGTAGACAAGGCTGGCCTCGAACTCACAAGAGATCTACCTGCCTCTGCCTCCCAAGTGCTGGGATTAAAGGCTGGCACATTTTTATTTTTTAATTACCAAAAAAAATATACTCAGTACTTTTTAATTTCAGAAGAATTTAAAATGAAATGTAAAATTTTTCCTACTCTGAAAATTTTAACCATGATACTGTTTCTATAAGCTTTATGCATGTGACATACATGTAACATATATAAATGTGATTTTTTTTTTTTATTTTAGTAATATGTATGTGTGTGCCCATGTGGGTATGTGCATGTGAGTGCAGGTCAGAGTCACTGGATCCTCTGGACCTGGAGTTATGAGTTGTGAGCCACTTGTTGTGGGTGCTGGGAATTGACTCTAGTCCTCTGGAAGAGCAATACATGAAGTTAACCACCAAGCCATCTCTCTAGCCCTTCTTTTAAATCATGAAAAAAGTTTTTTTCCCCATTGTTTCATTACACACACACA
>LZPO01086766.1:1140055-1159445 GCA_001675575.1 Neotoma lepida
TCTGTGTTCAAGGCCAACTTGGTCGACAGAAGGAGTGCTATGCTGAGAAACTCTGCCTTAAAAAACCAAAAATAAATAAATAGATACTAAGAGTTCTTATATCTTAAGGAAAATGTGCTTTGACCTTTAGACGTAGTACTTTGAGTAGNTAGGTTGATTTGACAGACTTCTGGGATTCATGCCCTTTTACTCGCTGCTGACAGGAGATCCTTCCTCAAGTCCCTGCCAATGCTCACCTGAAGGACTTGGATGAAGAAATATTTGATGATGATGACTTTTACCACCAGGTATGAATTTTACACATTCTTCTTTTGTTAAAACAAGCAGGTTTTTGCATTTTAAATCCACTGATAACGTTCTCTGAATAAAAGGTGGCTTATTTTAGAGTCAGCAAGGAGTTAGAACTCCTATATTGAGGATTGACTTAAACGATGTCATTCTGGATTGTTGGTTTTCTTTGATTTTTCATTTTCCTTTTGAGGTGAAAACAGCTACAGCTATTTTGTGAACACTNCTCTGGTCTAAGTTATCTATAAACAGTTTAAGGTCCTTTGAGTCAATTATTTATTCTTTGGCTTTTGCTGGTACTTTTTGTTTATTTATGTTTTCAGTTTTTGAGACAGGGTCTCACTGTGAACCAGCCCAAGGCAGCTTCAAACTGGCAGTCCTGCTTCAGTCTCCTGAGTGCTGGGATCACATGTATGTACTACCACACCGGCTGTTTGGTCTAACCTTTCTTCTTCCACTCTAGGTACTAGCCATCAAACCCAGGCCCTGTACTTGCTAGGNAAACTCAAGTTTGCACATGCTAGGCAAGAACTGGGATCCCANAGTTCTTGAGAGTTGCTTTTCTGGTTCTATAACCTAATTCAGTCTTTTTAATGTGATTTGTTAAAAAAAGATTTATCTTTATTTTCCTATTTGTATGTCTGTTTACCATGAATGTGCTTTGTGCCCAAGGAGACCAGAAGAGAGAGTATCAGATCCCTTGGAACTGGAGTTTTAGAGACAGTTATGAGCCTCCATGTAGGTGCGGGGAATTTATCCTAGGTCCTTTGCAAGAGTAGTAAATGCTGTTAACCACTGAGCCACCTCTCCAGCCCCTTTATTGTAAATTTTTTGTGTATATTTAAATCAGCTTCATGTATATTAAAATGTAAGCTATTGTTGATTTTTCCATTTGTCTGTCTATCTAATATTTTAAGAGATAATCGGTAAAAATTGACATATGGTTCAGTTCTCAAGTTTTTATTTTCTTCTTTTTGTAATTGTTTATTTGTTTTGGCTTTTTTGAGACAGCATCTCACTGTATTTGTAAATGGAAGCTTTTCTGTCCTGCCCCATCCTNTGGCCACTTGTAAATAATCATTCAGAGGCTTAATATTACTTACAAATGCTTGGCCTATTGCTCAGACTTATTTGTAACTAGCTCTTACAATTTAAATTACCCCATTTCTATTAATCTATGTATTGCCATGTGGCCGTGACCTTACCAGTCTGCTGACATCTTGCTCCTTGGGCAGCCGGATGGTATCTGCCTCTGACTTCGCCCTTCTCCCTGTATCTCAGCTTGGATTTCCTGCCTGGCTCTATACTGCCTTGCCATAGGCTAAAGCAGCTTTATTTATTAGCCAATGGGAACAATACACATTCACGTCGTATAGAAACATATCCCACAGCGTGTTAGCCTTGAACTTGAAGTTCATCTGCTTCTACATCCCATGTGCCAAGTGAGATACAGGGATGTACCACCTATTCTCAGTGTAGTGCTTGTGTCTTCAGGAGAGCTCCCTCAGTTTTCCTGACATTATTTGCTTTCACACTATTCTTTTTTAATAATCCTGGTGCTTGTTTAGATGAACTACATGTTTGGGATACTCTAAAGGGCTTCGGAACTTTCTATATTCTCTTGATAAGTTATATTACTAATGAATTGTGCTATATTGCTCAGTGGAAAGTTGAGGATGTTCCTCACCAGTGATGTCTGGTTTTTGTTGAGACATTGCTTATCAAGATAAGACTTTACTCTATTGAATTTTTAGTTAGTTTTTGCCAGAGAATTTGCAACAGCTTGTTGAAGGTATAGTCATGATAGATATACTTTGCATATGAATATGAAGTAAGAAACCTCTTAGGAATATTATAGGTAAAACAAGAACAGGTGATCTGTATTGGGAATGCCTCTCACTTGACATGTAAAGAAAGACTTATTTAATCTTTTTATTTATTTATTTAAAATGTTATTTGTATATTTGTGCACACTCACAATGTGCATGAAGTGCCCGTGTCCAGAAGAGGGTGTTGGATCCCATCAAACTAGAGTTACAGGTGGTTGTGAGCTGCCTGATGTGAGTGCTAGGAAATGTGGTATCTGTAATCCAAGAAATAAAGTTTGCCTGAAGATCAGAGGACAGAGCCAGCCACAGAGTTAAACATAGAGGTCAGGCAGTGGTGGCACACACCTTTAATCCTATCACTTGGGAGGCAGAGATCCGTCTGGATCTCTGTGAGTTCAAGGCTACACTGGGCTACAGGAGATTGATCCAGTCTAGGAGAGAAGTAGAGCCAGGCAGTGGTGGCACACACCTTTAACCCCAGTATTTGGGAAGCACATGCACCATTAATCCCAGCACTAGGAAGATTAAGATAGGAAGTGAAATGGCTGGCCGGAGAAAGGCATATGAGGTGTGAGGAGACAGGAATTAGAGCCATTTCGGCTGAGGACTCAGAGGCATTCAGTCTGAGGATTTGTGGAGTTGGTGAGGTGAGGAAGTGGCTGTGGCTTTTTCCTTTGTCTCTCTAATCTTTCAGTATTTACCCCAATATCTGGCTCTGGGTTTTTATTAAGACGATTTAGGATTCATGCAACAAGGAATCAAAAATCAAACTCCAGTTTGCTGCAAAAGCAGCAAGTGCTCTTACCCTCCTGAGCCATCTCTCCAGCCCTATAATTTTTAATATTTGATAAAATTATTGCCATAAGTGAGTGTGAAAAGTATATTGAGGATAGAGGAGAGAGTATTGGCCTCAGCTGCTCCAGTCAGGGGTCTTGATTCTTTTCCTTTTCTCCTCTTTTTAAACCCATTTGTCAGAAAGACAGGAAACATTCTGGAGAGTCTAAAGATGTGCTTGATACAGGATATTAATGCCATCTAACAGTGTGAGATCAGAAGAGACAATCAAAAATATTCTAGTCCTCATTAATTGAAGTGTACATTGCTGGAATAAAAGTGCATCATGAGTTAAATAGCCTGAAGAAAGTAAACTGAAACTGCTGGGAAGAAGCCAGTTCCACTGGCAAGATCATGGATTCTTGATTATTTTCCCCTTATTTCTTTGCCTTCCTATTTATTTATTTATTTATTTATTTATTTATTTATTTATTTATTTATAGTCTGAAGGTCTGTTTAAGAAATACATTGCTTGATTGGTCCTTCATCCTAATTAATAATTTTAACTTCAATAAATTCTGATTTCAGAGTTATGACTAGTCACATCTTAGCTTTTCCCCTTGCTGGTTAATTGGGGTGCTGAGGTTAATCTAAATTAAAACTTAAACTAATAGAGGTCAGTAAGGCAGCTGAAACACCTGAGTGAAACAAATGGGGCTGCCAGGCACAACTTTATCTTGGCTGTTTCCCAAGAGGGAAGTGGCAGCAAATTGGAGTTGTTTCAGCCTTCTGTAAAGGTGAATGATGGGTGACACTTGTTAATGTACAGCGTCTCCGGAAGCATTCCAGATTGCTTTGCTTCTGTACCAACTGCTGCCAGTCTTGCACACTCGGTAGGAACTGGACCAGTTGCCAACATCTGGTGGCACAGCGAGGCACGGGTGCAAGTCTTGAAACCCCACAGATTCTAAATANGGTGCTTAGAACTGTGCGAGCTTTAATCACTTACCGCTCTTTGGCAGCAGGCTACGACAGCTTATCCTAGCCTCGTACATCACATCCTGACATCTGCTGAGCTGCAAGGCAGCTGCACATTCATTTTCTTTTCTTGCCTTTTCTCATTTCTTCTTACTTCTCTTCTACTCACTGCCCCTTTACTCCCCCAATCTCCTCCCTTCAGTTTTCCTCCCCCTCCCCAGTATGCTGCTTGGAAGAGATGATCTGTAAAGATTACTGCTTCATTGTGTGCAAGTAATTGTGGTGATGCCAGGTCCTTGACAGACACAGCGTNGCACCTGTTCTGCTGACCTGGTTAATTTCTTCTGTTGAGTGGGATTTGCCAGAGATTGGAACTGAAGCCAATTCAATGATAAGGCTAAAGAAAATGGCTGTNTGTTTTCTGTCACCTCCCAATTAAATTGGCTTCATAAAGTGCTTTCCTTATTTGTCAGGGTAGTGAGCCTGAGCTAAGTGTTGCATTCAGAAGGGGTACAATGTGGTACAATAGGCCTGTGAGTTTCTTTTATTTTTTTTTTCCTCTTTTGTCTTTTTAAAATATGGTCATATGGATGAGGTAGATGGTGAATATAATACAATTCTCACACATACACCTCTCCTTTTTAACATACTTGAGGCTAAACTCTTTGGGTCCATGTTTTGTAAGGAAGAGATTATAGCCACATTGAATTTTAATGTTCCATTGTAAGGGTTTAAAGGCTTACTTGGTTAATTCAGGTATTATGAGGCTGTGTAAATGCCCTAACTACTGAGAATGATGTATAGGGTCAGGGCCCTCCCCCACTGCTCACACATTCATTTTTACTTCCACTCTTTGTTCCTTAATGGTCCTTGAACTTTAAAAGCTTGCCTACTTTATTTAATAATATAGTACAGGTATAAACACACACACACTAACATACTCATGTATATTTATACATACAAAAATGGGAGAACTAAAGGGTAGCATAAATCATTTGGTATATTCATCTGTCTGTCTGTCTATCTGTCTGTCCGTCCGTCCATCCATCCATCCATCCATCCATCTATCCATCCATCCATCCGTCTGAGGCAGGGTCTCTTTATGTAGTCCTGGCTGTCTTGGGCTCACTATGTAGGCCAGGCTGTCCTGGAACTCACAGAAATTGTCCTTCCTCTGTCTCCTGAGTTCTAGGATTGAAGGCGTACATCACCATGCCAGCTTAATTTTTATTTTCCTTTTTAAAATAACTGGGTTTTTTAAATTATCATTTATATCAATTATTTTTCTGTGTTGCTATGATAGAGTACTCTGACTGAAAGCAGCTTATAGAAGAAAGTGTTTATTTGGGTTTCTGGTTCCAGAGGGGAAGTCCATTATGTAAATGAGGCATGTNAGCAGGCAGGNGGAGCAGGAAGCTGAGAGATCACATCCTTAATTTAAAGCATCAAGATGAGCAAACTGGAAACACAGCAAGTCCATGTACTTTCAAAGACTCCCCAGTGATGTACTTCCTCTAACAGTACTGTACCTCCTAAACCTCACCAAATCAAATACTTAAATTTCCAAGCCTGTGGGGGAACTACCACAATACTTATTATATTAGTGTATGTGTGTGTTTGTGCACTATAGCATGAATAGGACAACTGGCAGGAGTCAGTCAGTTCTCTCCACCTTGTGAGTCCTGCAGATAGAACTCAGGTAGTGGGGTTTGACAGCAAGTGCCCTTACCTAACACTGAGCAATTTCACTGGTTCTTTTTCTGAGACAGCCTCACTGTATAACCCAGCCTGGAACTCTCAGTCCTCCTACCTCAGCCTGACCAGTGTTTGGATTATAATTTAATCCCATCACTTACATTTTTATTGCAATTGTTCACTTATTTATTTTATATCTGTGTGTGGGTATTATGTGATATATATGCATGGTGCATATGTGGAGGTCAGAGGACAACCCAAAGGAGTCAGTTTCTCTTCCCACCATGTGGATCCCAGGGATCAAAGTCAGATCATTAGGCTTGGCTTGGTGGCATTCACCTTTACTTCCTGAGCCATCTTCCTGGCCTAATCCTACCATTTAAAAGATTCCTTTATTACATTTATTCATTTATTTATTTGTATGTGTGAGTGAGTGTGCACACACATAGGTGGCTGAGTACAGGTTTGTAGATGTGGACTCAAGTTGTTGGATTTGGTAGCAAGCACCTTCACCNTTCGGCCATCTTACCAGCTCCTAGTCTTAGCAGTTCTAGAGCTGAAAGACTTACAAGAAGTAGAATTTTTAAAGTTAGCCTCCTTAAAAACAAAAAAATCACACAGCAAATGGCAACATTAGCCACAATCTCCAGTCTGCCTAGACCAAATTTTGTTCTTTTGATGTACCTTTATTTCTTAAATATTTCATTCTTGAGCCATAAAAAAATTATAGCTTTACAGTTTTCAGTTTGTAAATAAGCTTCATTTTTTTTTTAGGCCTGGAAGAAATATTATGTTGTTAGAAAGTAATTTTTTTTTCTTTAAAAGGCAAATGATTTATTGAGCTCCTGTTACTTAATTCTAATGAAAAAATTAGNTTTATAGTTTTGGTACTGGTTTGTGTGGAAGCTGGCTTGCTGAAGGTGTGATGTGGCTGGCATGAGGGCTTTATGAAAAGCTGAGTCCTTCTGCAGGAAAGCAGTGAATGTTTCACTTTTGAGTGAATTGATTTGCATTTGATCTGTCTCTTGTCAAAGGTCCTCCTTAAAGACAATTTCACAAAACATCAAGTGAGCATGAAAGATGGTCATTCAGAAATGTTTTCAGTACCTATTTTTCATTTTCATGATTCTATCTGCTACTTTATGACTTTTTTCTTAAAGATGTGTTACCTTCATCACCACCACTTAAGCTTTTCCTTTTGCTTGCTTTTTTAAAAGCATGGGTAGTTTTTCTTGGTAAACCTGAATTCTTAATGATTTGGGAGCAAGTATTCTTTGAGCACTGTTTATGTCCCAGCTGCCTAGTTGTAGATAGGTGGTTGACAGACATCTTTATTTAATCCTTATANGATTTGGTGTTGTGGTGTGATTGCCCTTAACAATAGTGATATAAAGTGACTGCACTTTTCATATCCCAGACCTCAGACTAGNTTCTTGTCACCTCGTGAGTTATTTTGTTCAGAAAGCCCTAATTGAGCTTAGATGTTGACAGATTGATATCCGGATTCCTAGGGGTTCATTAGGATTTTGTATGTTGTGTCCAGCTCTGTTTAGTTTTGATCTGGTTTGTCTTGTCACTTTGAATCTTGCCAAGAGTATGTAGAGAAAGACATTACAGGCTTTGCTTTTTGGGTGGCCATTTTGGTNNGTTAAATTTTTCCTTTTATTTGCCATCAGGACATATCTAGAACTGACCTTGCCACATACTAGACCTCTGTATCCAAGATATTTGATAATGCCATAAACAAGTAATTACTAATTTGGTGAACTATTAAAAGTTGATCATGTTGAGAAGTAGAGAAGTGGCAGGCTGTCTGACAAGATGGTTTTCTTTAATTCAGTGAGTGATTAGTATGGACAGTTGATGTGGTGGCTTTAATTGATGCATTTAAATGGAAGTGAGAATAAGTGGTGTCTCAAGCCATTGCTGAAGTNAATGGCAGTGCAGTGTTCTTACTGTTGGCATGTAACTTCCCAGTGGCCCAGCTAATGGTTATTAACATGTTAGGAAGTCTGATATGAATCTCTTCTTGCTCTTGCCAACACATTACTGGAGAATAGATGCCTTTTACAAGAGCAGTCTTTCGTTTTTAATTTTATTTTTAAATGGTTGTATTTAGGATCTGGATAGTGTTTCTTAAAAGTCTAACAAAATTTATTGCACATAGACTTTAGTGGTGATTTTAGAGAGAACATGCAAATAATTTTGAAAATTGACATTATGGCTGAAGGTAGAGCAAGGAGCTAACCATTTTGAGTTTGGGGGACATAGTAAAAGTGTTTTAAAAAACTAATTAGCAATGTCCAATTAAATACTAATGATCACAAGATTATTTTATGTTCTAGGTGTAAGAATTTTATTTGCAATACATGGTAGCTTGTATACTGTCTCTTTAGGCACTTGGCATTAATAATGCTGTCATTATTGGGAGACAAGTATGGCCTCAGCACCAGCCTTTGGTCACTAACTTGAGTTATCATGGAAGCTGTTGCAGAACAGAAGAACAGAAGGACAAAAGGCACTTTTTACTGACTTCAGTTTTGTTTCCTTAAGACAGTCTCAATGTAGCCCAGGCTGGCCTTGAACAGTTGAACTGCTTCTACCTTCTACCTTCCAAGTTCAAGGATGACAGGCCTGTGGCAGCACACCTAGCAAAGCCAGATTTTAAATGCCAGGCCTAGAGGTTTCATCAAACTGCAACATGAATAGAAGGTCCATGACTGGGCCTTTGCCAGGGCTAGCCTGGAATTCTCTATGTAGACCAGGCTGGTCTTGAGCTCACAGAGCTCCTTCTGCCTCAGCCTCCCAAGGGCTGGAATTAAAGGAGAGTGTGCCATCACACCTAGCACCTTCATTTCTTTTGGTTCTTTGTTTTAAAAAATTTCAGATGCTGACTTAACATACCACTGCTTCACTCATTAAAGGTAAAGCAAAGCTTTGAGCAATAAAATTAACTGGACTAGGCAGGTAAGAAGGAGGATTAGCTTAGAACCATTGAAGAAACTTTCTTAAATGTAAATGGTACCATAGAAGTTTACTAGGCAAATGTGTGGCCAGAATTGCCTAATTTGTAGTAATAAGTTCAATATATACTGGCTGAGTGTAAATTAAGCATAGGATCCCAGCAGTATTTTTGTAGCTGCAAGTGAAGAATTTGGTACTTCTCAAAGAATAAGAAAGTACCTCTTCACTCAGATAGGCATATTGACTTGGTACTAAGTTCTGTTTAATGTATTCGTCCTTCAAAGTAACTTATAGGGAGAATACTCTAACAAAGAAGAGGGTAAGTTAATAAGATCTTCCAAAATATGTATGCATTATATATCTAAAATTGAACATAATTAGTCCCAAGGAGTGACTAGAGGNGATAGCCCTCACAGAATCAGAACATTGAATCGCAAGTGTTCTTAATTCCAGCTTGATTTTCTTTGTAGTGCATTATGCTGCCTTTTGATTGGACAAATTTGAAAATCCACTTGAACACTATTACAGTTCACATGTATCACTTTTATGCAATTATGACCATTCTGTTGACATGTATTGTGCCAGATGATGGATTTATAGAAGCTAATCTGCTGAAATTCCTTTCTCAAGGATTTTCTAACAAGAGGCAGGGTTCTCTAATTTTATATAGTTGCATAGCTCCTCTTTAAAAATATGACATGAGCCAGGTGAGGTGGTAGTAGAAGCAGGTGGATCTCTAGGAGTTTGCGGGCAGCCTGGGATATACAGTGAGACTCTATCTCAAAAAAAAAAAGTATGACCTGAAAAACCAGGTATGCCTTTAATCCTACTATTCATGAGGCAGAGGCAGGCAGCCTGGTCTACATAGCAAACTTCCAGGCTAGCCAGGGCTACAAAGCAGGATTCTGTATTTAATTAATAATTAATTAATAATTAATTATTAGTATTAATAAATAATAGTACAATACACACATGCAGGCAAAACACTCATGCACATAAAGTAAAAATAATATAGCTAGAAATATTTTAAGTAAAAATAAAAAAATAAGGTGGAAGGTAGAAGAGGACACCTGACGTTGACCTCTGACCTCCACGTGTACATGCACGGGCCAGTGCACCCTCACACACACATGTAAAAAAAAATAATTAATTCTTTATTTTCAAGAATGCAGTCATTGTCGGAAACCAGGTTATAAGAAGATTGATGATGGTCACTAGAAGGTCTGTTATGCTGTTGTCTACCTTTTGGCTGTTTGGAGTTTTCTATAGTAAAAAAAAAGGAGAGTGAGAGAGAAGAAAACCCTACAAGCTTTGTATAGTGACATGTGCTTGTAACTTCAGCATTCCAGAGACTAAGGTGGGAAGATTGTGAGTCTGAGGCCAGTCTGGGCTGCCTAGCAAACCACTGTCTTTAAAAACAACAACAAAAAAAATGCCTTCAAATTTCTTTTTCCCAGTCAGTCAGTCAGTCAGTCAGCAAGTATTTGAGTATTTGAATATTTACTGTGTGTTTTGTGTGTTTATTGAGAAATTCCTCTTTTAGCTCTTCTAGGGTGTTGTTCAATGTAGTAGCCATATCTAATGAAACTTAAGGGTTTTGTTGTTACTGTTTCAAAGCAATCTTACAATGCTGCCTAGGCTATCCTAGAATTTACTGTAGGTGGAGTACTCCTGTCTTGCAGCTGATCTTAAATAATCACTCGGAGGCTTAATATTAATTACAAATGCTAGGCCAATAGCTTAGGTTTATTACTAACTAGCTCTTAACCCATATTCCTTATTTACACTCTGCCACGTGATGGTACCTTTATTAACATGGCATGTTCATCTCCTGCTCCCTCTGCATCTGGCTGGTGAATCCAGACTCTGCCCTTCTTCCTCCTAGCATTCTCCTAGTCTGGCTCTCCTTCCTAACTTTATCCTGCTCAGCTATTTGCCAGTCAGCTTCTTTATTAAACCANTGAGAGTAATACATATTCATAGTGTACAAAAAGATTGTTCCACAGTAATTTACTNTGTAGCCCTGACCATTCTTGAACTCATGATCTTCTTGCCTGCACCTTCTCAGTGCTGGGATTGCAGATATATGCCACCGTGCTCAGCAAGTTTGTTTAGATTATTAAAATGAAATAAAATAAAAAATCCAGCTCCTCAGTCACACTAGCCACATTTCAAGGGTTGAGTAGTGGCCTGTGCTAGAGTCTGCTGTGTTGGGTTCTGCAAATATGGAACATTTCTATTCTCAGAACTTTTTCTCAGGGCTCTAGTGAAGGCTGGAAGAAAATAGAGTTCCCATTCTTGTGATAAAATGAAGCAGTGAAACACTGGCAAGTGCAGCAAGGCTGGCAGCAAGGTTGGCAGCAAGGCGGGAAGTGANGGTTGCTGGTTTTCTTGTTCATTCCAAGGGATAAGGTGGTGTCTGAGCGAAGCCTGAGGAAAGTCACCAACAGCCATGTAGATGTCTAGATGAAGAGTATTGCAGGGAAAGGGTGACAGGTGCAAAAGTTCTGGGGCATAGAAAAAGCTACCACAACCTAGGAAAATCAAAGATACAGTAGACAGGAAAAAAATGGAGCTAGGTCCTGCAGGCTTTTTACGCCCCTTTTAGACTTCAGCTGAGAGTGAGAGGGAAACCACCAGAGGAGCCTGAGATGAGAAGCATGATAGATTGATATTTTACAGGGTTACTCTGGTGGTCATGCTGAAAATACATGGAAGGACAAGGGAGCAAATAGAAAATATGTAGGAAGCTCGTGGTAGTACATGCAAGAGCTGGTGGTGTCTTGAGACTAGGATGACTTTGGAGGGAAAGTATTGGGATTGTGGAGATACGTTGAAGACTGAGCTGAGGATTTGCTGATGGAGTGATTTTATTTTATTTTATTTTTTTATTTTTAATTTTTTATTATTATTAAAACATTTGATGTACAACTGCAGGAGAGATAATATACAAATAGCTTGAACATAAGTAGAGGTACAAATTCTTATCCTAATAGTGAAATGTTTCACTAAAGCTTGCCCAGTGATTGGGCAAAACCCAAACTTATTTTATGCNACAGTCATCCTAGGGNCCTTCCTGCTAGGTAGCCTCCCTGGATCTGTGGGTTGCAGANTGATTNTCCTTTGGTTTATATCTAGTATCCACCTATTAGTGAGTACATACCATGTTTGTCCTTCTGAGTCTGGGTTACCTCACTCAGGATGATATTTTCTAGTTCCATCCATTTGCCTGCAAATATCATATGGTCATTGTTTTTCTCCTGTCTCTTATACACATCTAGATGTGTATAAGAGACAGGCTTCTGGCTATTACAAATAATGCTGCTATGAACATAGTTGAGCATGTATCTTTGCGGTATGAATGAGCGTTCCTTGGGTATATACCCAAGAGTGGTATCACTGGGTCTTGAGGNAGATTCATTCCCAATTTTCTGAGGAACCGCCATACTGATTTCCACAGTGGTTGTACAAGTTTGCACTCCCACCAACAGTGGAGGAGTGTTCCCCTTGCTCCACATCCTCTCCAGCATAGACTGTCATCAGTGTTTTTGATCATAGCCATTCTGACAGGTGTAAGATGGTATGATGGAGTGATTTTATGTAGAATATGAAAAGATTAGTCAAAGGTGACTAAGATTTCTGGGCTTTGTGATTACGAGGATGAAATGCTATTTGTTGAGATGGGAAAAAATAGTGGTGAGCTTAGAGAAACAATCAGAACTTAGTTTGGGTTTTAAGGTGTGTGTGTGTGTGTGTGTGTGTGTGTTAAGATTTTATTTATTTATTTATTCATTCATTCATTCATTTATTTATTTATTTATTGGTTTTTCAAGGCAGGGTTTCTCTGTGTAACAGTCGTAGCTGTCCTGGAACTCACTCTATAGACCAGCCTGGCCTTGAACTCACAGAGATGCGCCTGCCTCTGCCTCCCAAGTGCTGGAATTAAAGATGTGTGCCATCACTGCCCAGCTAGATTTCATTATTTTTATTTTTGTGTGTGTGTTTGTGTGTGGGTCTATACACATGAGTGCAGTTGCCTACAGAAGCCATAAGAGGGTGTTAGGTCCCTGAAGCTGGAATTACAGGCAATTGTGAACCATATGATATGGAATCTCCAGTCCTCTCTAAGAATAGTGCTCCTAACCACTAAGCAATCTCTACAGCTCCTTATTTTGATTTTTGAAACAAGATCTTCTATATAGCTCTGGCTGGCCTTGAACTCACTATATATATCCAGCTTGTCCTGATCACTGATTGATACAGAAAGGCTCAGCCCGATTTGGGTTGTACCATCCCTAGGCAGATGGTTCTGAACTGTTTTATAAAGATAGCTAAGCATGAGCTAGAGAGTGCCAGCAAGCAGTGTTCCCCCATTGTTCCTGTGTCCAGTTCCTGCCCTGACTTCCCTCAGTGATGAACTATTAACTGGAAGTCCAAGCCCCACAAACCTTTTCTTTTCTAACTTGATTTTGATCAGAATGTTAATCACAGCAGCAGAAGGAAANCACATAAAGGTGGAAGGAGAGAATTGACTCCGCATTGTCCTATAAATTACCTCACATGTGTGCCATGGCATGTGTGTGTATGAGTGTACATGTGCACAGATTTAGGGCCAGTAAGATATCTCTGAAAGTAAAGGTGCTTGTTGCCAAGTCTGAAAACCTGGATTCAGTCTCTGGAACCCACGGGGTGGAAGGAGAAAACCAGTTCCTACATGTTTTCCTCTGACTTGCACAAGTGTGTTGTGGCATGCAGGTATCTCCCCTCCCACACACATGTGCAGACCTACACATAATAGGTAAAATGTAATAATTTTTTTTCAAATTAAAAGAGCCAACATTGATGCAAGTGAGATTAAAGAAGAGTTATTAGTCATTAGAAGAAGTTCAGTGTCATCTTAATACCATNATCAGGTAGAACATTACAAAGAAAGAAAACAGATATTTCTTATGCATATTGATATAAAAGCCAGCAAACTTAGGGATGAGTGTGTAGTTCAGTGATAGAGAGCCTGCCTACCATGTACAAGGCCCTGGATTTGATCCTTTGTGCTGTAAAATCAAAATCTGAAAACTCAATCCATCAATATATTAGAAANATTATGCACTATGACCAAATGGTATTTAGCCCATCTATCCAAGGATAATTTAATACAAAAAGTAAATAAACTAATATAGTAATTCTAACATGAGTTAACAAACCAATTATTTTGGTAGATGTATAAATAGTGTTTAANACCTTTTCATGATAAAAACACTCAGCATACATGTAGGTTCTCATCTGTGTGTTCTGTCTTATCTCTAAGGGTGGGAGGGACTAGGAAAACAGACTCAGTCACAGAAGACCCTAGAGTTAGGGGTCAGGAAGTTGGGGTAAATGAGTGCAGGGCACAGAGGCTTGTGTTTCTCCTGTAGCCATGTGGTGCTGATTGAGTTCAGACACTGGGATTTAATGTGGATGGTGTTTTGCCAAGGAAATACAGACACAGGGTCCCTTCTTTGTAATTCTGAAATGAAAAAGTTCCCAATGGTTACTGTGTTTGTTTATGTGGTAAGCTTGCATCACCTTATGGGAATGGTTCCGAATCCATAATCTTACTTATCTCACTCCCTCATTCAATGTTGGTGATTGCAAATTAGTCCAGCCACCCTAGAAATCAGTGTGGAGAATCCTCAAAAAATTAAAAATAAATCTACCTTACCTGGTGGGGGTGGCACTTGCCTTTAGTCCCAGCACTCAGGAGGCAGAGGCAAGCAGATCTCTGTGAGTTTGAGGCNAGCCTGGTCTACAAAAGGAGTTCCAGGACAGCCAGGGCTGTTACACAGAGAAACCCTGTCTAGGGGAGAGGGGGGAAATCTACCATATGNCCCAGCTATACCACACTCCTTGGCATCCTTTGCTGCTTTCTTCACAATAGCCTAGGAAACAGAAACGACATAAATGTCTTTCAACTGATGAATGGATAATGAAAATGTGATATATGTATACTCTGGAATACTATTCAGCTATAAAGAAAAATGAAATCATGAAAATTTCAGGTAAATGGAATTAGAAATCAGATTGAGTATGGTAACTGAGACCCAGGAATGCACATGTGTTTGACTTTGGGATGCTGCCCAGGCTGCTGAGGCATTTATGGTATATGTACTTTGCTTTGTTTCCTTGCTAAAATTCTAAAGCTTTTGAATGCCAAGATTCTATCCCTAGTAAAAGGTTGTGGATCTGTATAATAAAGGCACAGCCTGTAGGAGAGTAGAGGATGTATAGCAGGAGAGGTTGTCCTGAGGAACCATGGGATCATTATCTACCTGATAAAGAAGGTGAGCACTGGAGGAGAGGATGAGGATGAGGGATGCTGAAAAGACGGCAGAGTCAATAGAGTATTGATTCTAGTGGAGCTGAAGAATTATTGGCATCTGAATGCTAGAAAGGGGCTGTGAAAAGAGAGTTTATTTCTGCTAGGCTTTTAGTCCTTAACGGAACGTAATTACAGAACACAAATTAGTTCTCTATCCAGTTTCTTAACTGTGAATCCTCTAGCTTGGTGTGACTTCTCTTTTCTTTCAGCACAAATGATAGCTTATATGATACTATTAAAAGAAATATTTCTAAAGTGCCCAGAAATAGTCAGCAATTGAGCTATAGCCCAAAAGACACTCCCCCCNCACACACCTTTATAACAGATTAAAAAAAAAATACATACCAAAATATATGTCTGGGACCAAGAAGCCAGAATATTTGCAATGGGAACTGTTGTAAAACTTAGCCAATAGCACCCTCACTCTGTTGTTACTTTTAGCAAAGATTCAAAAGAGTACGTTGATGCCATTGAATTTTTTATTTGTAGTAAGAAGAAAGTAAAAGCAAATTGTCAAGAAGTTTCCTAGCATTCAAATTACTGTGTTCATACATCAGAGCATGATGCCGATAGTGATTTTCTTACACTTGTAGTAAATTATTAGACATTAAGATACTATATATTATGTCTAAAGAAATTTATGGGTTCTGGTGAGAAAGTTTTCTGTTTTGACTAATAAATTTTAAGCCAAGTGGCCAAGCTTAATGAAATATTATGGCCTTTGAAAATAGTGCCACTTCGTTTGGTGTCTAAACGTGTCATCCTTCCAAATTCTAGTCCAGGTGCAACACTGCTGAGTCAGAAGTAGAAAAAGGTAACTGAGTCCTTAAAGACCTAGACAGGGAGAGGCTTAGGTGGACTTAACCCCTGCTTCTAGCTATACATTCTTTGTCCTAGTAACCGAAGGTGAATTATTTTTAACTTCAGAAGTAAGATGTTTCTTGGAATTTATCCACCATTCTGATTTCCTTCCATTCTATTCTTTATTAATTTTCTTCTAATGTATTTTTCCTATAAAAGCTGATTTCTTTTTGTACTTGTTTCAAGGTGACTATTTACTACTTGACTCAGGAAAATACATTGAATAATAATGTGTGGGTGGCATTCTTACAGGAATGTATGTAAGAATTTGAATAACTATATTCCCTGCCCTTAAGAAGCTGATAGCCAAGTAGAGAAGATGAAGTAAGCAATAGAAATGCTTACTGGTGAGGCCTATTAAAGATTACAGAAGGAGAGAAACTAAAGAAGNCTCTAGGAAGAAGGAGGTAGCATTCATTTTAGTAGGATAATGGAAGAGGAAACATTGGCGGTAGAGTTCACTGAGGAGTAAGTGAACCCTGTGGGAAGAAGTTAGAGAAACATAAACCCTTTTGGAAGTGAATCATTTTATATTGAACTTCCACTGCAGGTGCATACAGAAATTCCTTCCCAAATATTTGAAATTATAGTATATGCAAATCTATTTTTTATGAGCCTCAAGATGTAAAAAATCACAAGTGACAGCATCTGAGAGGCTCTAACGGGAGATAAGGCGGCTTAGGAGTCTGCAGTCCCCACGGTATCTCTGGAACAGCTAAATAAAGGTGGGTCTTATGGGAAGATGCTTTTAAAAAGTGGTCTCATGAAACTGGAAGAAAAGATGTCAGAAGAGAGAGACATGGTGGTAACAGGTCAGTGATAGAAGCACAGCTATAGCAGACAGAGGAACATGCTGTGGCAGAGGAGGGCCTGTTCTCAGCCCACTTGGAGGCCTGCAGCAGGGAGCCACCACTGCAGCCTGTGCTACCCACCCTGCTGGGGGAAAGAGAACTTGGGACCACACAGCTACAAGCACAATGGTTGTTGCTGAGGGAACCAGCAGGTCGGCCAGCACCCAGGGCAGAGAGGTGTACAGAAGCCTGGAGCTCTCTTGGCTCCTGCCCAGGGATGCACTGCTCAGCCACAAAATCACCCTGACTCTGGGCAACAACAAGATATCTGAGATCAGTCTTTTTATGGTGCTTTGGAAACCAGAAACTTTGAACCAGACCAATGACTCGTTGCAATTAGTAAGGGAGGCCAGCTAGGAGGCTGGCTCCCACATTTTACCCCAGGGTAAAATGGCAGCTGGTACTCTCCCAATTTCATTCACACATCAAAATCAAGTTTCTGCTCTTTTATCACGGGAAGTTTTTAAGTCAGGATTAAGCTTTTCACCTGGCGCTATCCCCAAAACAGATCACGTGCACTCAGACAGGTGNTTGTTGCCAGAAGTGAAAACTTGTTGGTGCTTCACTCCCCCACCTTACCAGATCAGTGAAAGAAGATGAAAGTAGTTGGAATGAAAGCTTTTTCAGCCTTTTTAGAGAGATTCCTCCTGGATAGATCTTGTCTTGTCCTGGCTTTTCTCCTCCCCCAGATACAGAGTCCCTGATGNCTTAGCTGAGGTTCATTTTCTCTGCTAACTGGTTTTTGTTCTAGGGGGAGGGGCTTGAGTCTCCAGTCTAGGAACTTAGACCCTGCCTGCCTCATTGCAGGGAGGATTTCAAAGCCCCCACTGCTTCCTCTACACCAGCAGCCCCTCCTAGGATCCTGTACTGCCTCTGCCCAGGCTCCACCTTAGGGGATGCTGCCCCTGCTTGGCTTTCCACCTGCACTTTCTCAGGCATAGGCTCTGGCTGCTGTTTTTACTGTCTTGAAGGAGNGACAGGACTAGCAAAGAGGATTTGCCATATTCCAAGAGGTTTTTTTGTTTTGGGCAATTACAGATTTTCCCATACTGATAAATGTTATTTCCAAGTGAGTTAAATTTTTGCCCAAAGAAAAAAAAAAATCTGAGAAGGAAAGGTCTGAAAAGCTTTTAGTTTTTTAGAGAGAGATTGCTAAATTTTTTCCCAAGACTTTTGTTCTCTAAATTTTGGCTTCATAGTCAAACAGAAACTAATTTTGATTATATGGTGGTGTAATGGCGTCTGCTGGTGGCAGAGCAGAGAGTGTTGTTTTGTCTGCATCCACCTCAGGGAAAATTCTTTCCTCTGCCACTCAGGACTTAGAATTAAGCTGTTCACAGGCCAACAGCTTCCACAGGAATCTTTTTTCTGCCTGTTTTTCTCATTTTTGATTTTTCTCTGATTCTTCCCCAGGAGTTTGCATTCATAATCCCATAGTTGGAAATCAAGGACATAGCTCGTCTGTCTTGTTGCTTATCTTATTCTACCTTATCCTAAGTTTCTTTTTACCCAATATTCCTAAATTTCTTCTTATTTTAAATTTCTTCTTACACTCTATTCCTATATTCTACCTTATATTTTTTCTTAATTTTTATAGATAGAAATATAGAGAAAAAAAGAAATCTAGATGGAGAGAAATAAATGCTACAGCCTCACTTTTCAACTTCAGCATTCTGCCGCCTAACTTTCACTCCCAAGAATAAAATAATTCCTTATCAGGCATGCCTCCTTATACCTGCAACACCCCCTCTCTTCTTTCACCAAGTCCCTGGTCTCTGTTCCTGGNGCCATCTGTGGGAGGCCAGGTGGGTGACTGGTTCCCACATTTTATGACAGGGTACTCTTGAGGAGAGAGGGATAAGAGATTTAGATAGGATAGAGGGGAGAGAAACAGAAACACAGGATAGCCTCGGGAGGGCCTGGATCCTTATCCACCAGTCCCTCCTGTCTCTTCTAAAGGACTATTTATAGGAATGCCAAGGGGTGGAGCAAAAGACCTCCCCCTAGCTCAGCCAAGTGTAGACCCTTCCAATCACCTAGAAACCATGCACATGGTCAAGCAATCCTCTAGTGCAGTTCTGCTGGGTAAAGCAAGCTCAGATCTCACTAGGAAACCTTTGTGGGCCTCCACAAATAAGTATTTACATGTAAAACTGTTTAGGCAGAAATTATATATATATATATATACACACACACACACACATATACACACATACATAAACACACATATTTGTGTATGCGTGTGTATATGTGTATGTATATACATATATATGCAGTGTGCGACACACTGAAGTTTGTAAAGCAACTCTGATGCATAAATGTGTGGTAGAGAGGTAGGAAAGATGTTCGAACAGAGCCTGGTAGAGAGAGATGGCAGCAGCAATAGGTATGGGAGCATGGCTATGGTGACTGGAGAGCCTGTTGTTGCCAACTAGGGCAGGGTGGTGGTGTGCAGCAGCCTGAAGGTTACACAGGTTCTACCCCCAGAGCACTACCCAGCCGCAGAATCGCCCTGTCTCTGAGCAATGGTAGGATGTCCGAGATGGAAAACAGTTCTGCATTTTCTGGATTGGGCCTCTTTGAAAGACCTCCATGGTCTGTGCTGTCTGTGTCCATACTCTGTCCTCCATGTTGATGTCTGTGGTCCATACTGTCACAGGAATCCATGTGGAAGTCANTGATCCATGTTCCCTCTGGCTGTTATTGGCAAGGAAGCTTCATTTGCAGTTGTATTGATGACTACAGACTCATAGTTAAGAGTGAGAGACATTGAAGGATTCTGTGACAACATC
>LZPO01086766.1:1177421-1188114 GCA_001675575.1 Neotoma lepida
ACCTCCTGAGTGCTGAGATTATAGGTGTGTGTTCAGTGCTGTTTTTGTTCAGTGCTGGAGATTGAACCCAGGGTTTCATGCATGCTAGGCAAGTATCATACCAACTGAGCTGAATCTCTAGCTCTGGATTTTTCTTATATTATCTAGTACCCCAGAGGTTCTTTGTTTCTCAGAATCTTAGCTATACTTATCCTTTTTGATGATGTATTACGTGCTATACTTACAAATTATTTGAAAAGCCAGGCCTGGTGGTACTTACCCATAATCCCAGCACTTGAGAAGCTGAGCCAGGAAGATCAAGAATCCAAGTCCACTCTGTCTCATACAATGAGACCCTCATCTCAAACCAAACCAAACAAACAAAAAACAAGTATTTGAGAATGAGTGCAACAGTTAGAATCATTTGATACTGGATGCCTAAGAAGCATAGGGACTGATTGCAGAACAAATCAGCCTGGTTGTTCCCAATACCAGTGATGCTAGAGCTGACATCTCTTGGTCCTAAGGCNGATGCCAGCTTTAGTCACCAAACATCTGCTTGAGAAAGAAAGAGGAGGAAAGAATGGTGCTAACCATATCTGTGGGCTCTTGTTTTGAGTAAAAGCTTCCCAGAGTCCCTTGCAGCAGCCCTCTTCTTGTATTCCCTTGACCACCTTAGAAAGCAAAGGAGAAAGGGTTAGGATTGTGATGTTTGGGCAGCAGGCCTGTAGCACTCTCTATTTATAGCAGGATAAAGATGTGTAGGCGGAAGTTTCTGTTCCACCAACAACTCCCAAATACCCAGCAGCCACTTACCAAATGACCACACAGAAGCTTTTATTAATTATAACTGCTCGGCCATTATCTCAGGCTTGTTACTAACTAGCTCTTACACTTAAATTAACCCATAATTCTTACCTATATTTAGCCATGTGGCTTGGTACCTTTTCTCAGTTCGTCATTCTCATCTTGCTTCCTCTCCGTCTGGCTGGTTAACTCCTGACTCCACCCTTCATCTTCCCAGAATTCTCCTAGTCTGCTTGCCCCGCCTATATTTCTTGCCGGGTTACTGGCCAGTCAGCGTTTTATTAAACCAGTTCGAGTGACAAATCTTTACTGTGTACAAGAGCATTATCCCACAGCAAAGATGTTTTGTTGTTGTTGGATACTAGTTACCAGCATCCTTCTCCAGTTGATTACCTTCATGATAAGGAAGTTGACAATGGTCTTGTGGCTAGAGAACTGAGCATTTGTGTTTTACTGTTTTGTTATTTTTGAGATAAGGTCTGTATGTAGCCCAGCCTGTCCTGGAAAGGCTGTTGTGGAACTTACTGTGTAGACCAGGCTGGCCTTGAACTCAGATCTGCCTGCTTCTGCCTCCTGAATGCTGAGGTCAAAGGTCTTCACCATCACACCCTGAACTGAGCATGTGTTTTCTCATAGGGCACTCATTCATATTGTGTTTCCTGAGGGTGAAGTGTTCATCCATCTCTCTGCTCTGGCTTTGTCTTCTGAATGGACTAGATGAACTATGAGTACTGTGAGTGGGTATTAGCCTTTTCTGCTTCTAGTATCACAACTTCCAGGGCTGGTAGATATTGGTACTTTATCTTAAGGAAGGAAGGAGAGAGTAGTAGCATGACCACATTTGTGAGTTTTGTTTTGTTCATTTGAGACAGTGTCTTGCTATGTATCCCACGCTGAACTTGAACTCATACTCTTCCTCCATCAGCCTCCTGAGTGCTGGGATTGCAGGTGTATGCCACCAGGATTGGCTCCTTTGTTTTTCTTCAGTAGGAAACTAAAATGAAAGTAATATAGTACAGCCAGTACTCTATAACCATAGGTTTTGTATCTAGATTCAGCCAACCTTCCATTGAAAAAGGAAGAGGGCACTGGGGAGATTGTACAGAAAGCATGAGGACTTCAGCTGGAATCCCCAGAACCCTAGTAAATCCTGGTGCAGTAGTGTGCATCTGTGGTCCAGTTCACTTACAGTGAGATCGGAAGTGGGGACAACAGAATCCCTACAAGCTTCATGGGCCAGCTAGCCNGGAGCACACAGCGGTGAACAAGAGACCTTGTCTAATACAGGGTGGACAGGGCCAGCAAGATGGCTTAGTGAGTAAAGACTCTTGCCACCAAGATTGATGATAGGAGTTTGATCCCTGGAACCTACATGGTAGAAGGAGAGAACCTCCTCTCAAACATACCCACGTACAATAAGTACCCACATACAATAAGTACCCACATACAATAAGTACCCACATACAATAAGTAAGCATAAAAAATTCGAAATAAAAATGAAACAAGGTGGGAGTCCAGGACTGACACCCAAGGTTGTCCTCTGACTTCCACGTGGATGCTGTGGCGCCTATGTGCCTGCATTCACAGACATGAGTTTTATGNTCATACATGCACACACATAAGAAAATATTTAATGAAAGAAAAATTGTCTGTGGGTTTGGAGATGTAGCTCAGCTGTAGAGCACTTGCCTAGCACTTGTGGATATGATCCCAGAACCACTAAAAAGAGGTGGAAGGGAGGGGTGAGAGAGGGAGAACAGTTGTGTGTGTATCGAACATGCTTTTCCATGGCATTATCTCTAAACATTACAGTAAACAGTGATTACGTAGCTCATGCAATACTTACTGAAATCCATAGTTGAGTAGAGATGCTTGAATCTAGTGGTTGGCAGAAGTTTATGCAAATGCTATACTGTTTGATACAGAACTGAAGCCTCTGCAGATGTTGTATTGGTACATTCCCCATGGATGCGTAGGGAGACAGTTGTCATTGTAATGCTGGGTTCTAGTGTCTTAGGGAAAGGGGAGGCGTCCTGAAGCCAGTCTGCCATGTGTACTGAGGGGCCACTGTACTGTGGCATTCATGCAGTAACATTCTACTTTGTGTCTCTTTTATGCCATGATGGGAAACGTTCACAGGTGTTTGAATGCCACTGTCTTTTTAGACTGCTTTTCCTCAAGTGAACAGTTTGGGTTTCGCTAACTTACAGATAAATCATTCTTGCCATGAGTGTGAGAGAACAGAGATTTAAACAATGGTTTTTTGTTTGTTTTTTTCTGATTTCGAGTTAGAGAAGGATTTACAAGCATGATGCAGAGACCAGAAATCACATAGGTCCCACTGAGAAAGACATTAGAAGGTTCATAGGCAAATGACAAACAGAACAAGTCAGACAGTGCACTGCTGTGACTAAAGTATCTATAACTTCCTCATATCCCAGTAATCCAGGGGATCTAACACCCTCACATAGACACATATACAGGCCAAACACCAATGCACATAAAATAAATTAATTAGTTTTTAAAAAGTGTGTGTGTGTGTGTGTGTGTGTGTGTGTGTGTGTGTGTGTGTAAGTGTAAGGAGCTTTTGATGAAATTACAAGCAATTATTGAGAAAGAAGTGGAGTTGTATAACATAACACTTAGTGGAAAAGGTAGCCTGCAAAACACTTACCATATTATAATTCTACTTCTGAGTCAACAAGATAAATAAGTTGAGTCTCCATTGTTCAAAATACTCAGAACCAGAAGACTCAGGAGTTTCCCAGGTTTGGGAATATTTGTATAGACTTTACCAATTGCCTCCAGAATAAGAAAATCTGAAATCAAAAAGGTGCCACACTATTCAGCTATTTGAGCAGCATGTTGGTACTCAAAGTTTCAGATTTCAGGGGCTAGGATGCATCTTAATGGTACAGCTCTTGCCTAGCATCCCTGAAGCACTACGAAAACAGAACAAAGCACAAGTTTAAGGTTTTCATATTGGTGGTGCCCAACATTTATAAAGCAGCACCCACATGGTGGTTCATAACTAATTGAAACTCCATTTCCAGAGTATCCAGTGCCCTCTTTTGAACTCCACCGGTACCAGGCATGCAGTGTGAACTTTCACATAGTATACATATATACATGCAGGCAAAACACACATAAAATAAAATGAAAAAATTAAAATGTAAAAGTTAAAAAAACACTAAGCAGGCATATGGTATCCTCCTGTGTTCACACAGTATGTGAATGTATGGAGAGTGTCTCCTCAGTGATTACCAGTGGGGAAGGGACNGGATGACAAGGAGTGAAGAGACCAGCAGTGCTGTAGTTTTCCTGCCTCTAGGCTATCCCTAACCTACTCCATGAGAGAACTCACGCTGTCTCTTATTAGGAGGTGAGAAGTCTTTGATGTTTATTGCTGGGGGCTGCAGAGGAAGTAAGTGATACTTTTACTCTATTGTGTGTCTGTAGTATTTGAGTTTTCTACAGTAAGTTTGTATTGTTTTGTATCAACAGCAAAAAAGCTATTTTCATTTTTGAAATTACATATGTGAACTATAGAGGCAGTGGGAAGGTTCTGGTATCCCTTTGTTGGAGTCTACAAAGTGAAAGATAGTCTCTCTCTGGTGGTTTCTACCCTAACCTGACTTTGGGACACCTAGCTCCCTCTTCTCAAGCTCCCCTCCGCAACTGTGGTATAATGTAGGTATAATGTGGTATAATGCAACACAACTCCCTGCATGTGCTCTTGATGTCTTCTTCCCAGGAGCAGCTCCCCACAGTTCTGAGTTGGTCCAGGTCTGGGGTTGCCTCCATCTCTCTGCAGGTGTTCCTTGGCTCCAGGTCATTGTTTGCAAATAAGCCTAGATTGGATTCATACCCAGTGGATTTGGGGGCTCTGAGGGCTCATCCTTGACTCTCCCATATCCCTGTCCAGTTTGAGCTCAATAAATTTGGATTGNATGGATTGGACTGAAACGGGAATGCACTCATTAAGAGAAAGAGCAGAGCTCTGTAACACAGGAAGTTAANTATCCTCATAGTCCTTGGAAGGGCAGTGTGGCATCCCCATCTTGTCCCCTGTGGAGTGTTCTTTAGTTAGTTAATTCTTGCTGATACAAATTCTTTTCTCACACTAGGAATTTTTGTCTTCAAGTCATCTATTTTTAAAAAAAAACCTTTTTAAATGCAAAGTAGCCGAGCTGCATTCTCGTGTCACCATGCTTCCCTTTGGGTGGAGTTCACTTTGGATCCTGGTTTAAGGTGCCACACTATTCAGCTATTTGAGCAGCATGTTGGTACTCAAAGTTTCAGATTTAGTTNGTGAAAGTCTTATGTGACCCTGACATGTCCTATGTCCAGTAAGTGTGCACTCCAACTCTGAGGGAGACACATGTTTCTGACACACATTTCCAGAATTAAAAGAATTTTTGTGTGTTTGCACAAGGGTTACCATGAGCCTGAAAACACTGNCTTTACCACACTCTGCACGGAGCAACTCTGGTGTGCCTGCCCAAGACAGAAAGTCCTGTGTGTCTGTAGAGACAGCTAGCAGTGAGCTGAGAACAGGCATGGGCTGCCAGTCTGCACAGTTCTCACTTCCCCTCTGACTTATGGGCAGAGGTCTTTCTAAGCTGGTCAAGGATTTTGAGAAGCAGAGCTCCCCTCACCTGGTGTGAATACTGACCCCAGGGAGTTTACGGTAGTCAGTAAACTTCCATGACCTGCTGCTGCTGCTGCTGCTGCTGCTGCTGCTGCTGCTGCTGCTGCTGCTGCTGCTGCTGCTGCTGGCAAGGCACTGGGAGATGGGGAGATCAGCTGCTTTTTGCTGTCTGTGCTAGGCACTTAGAGGCTGACTTTAAAGGTGTGAGGTCTTGTCATGTGTGGTGCAGGTAGAAGTCAGTCATGTGCCCTTGGCAAGACCCTCAGACTTGNTGAGAAGGGGTCTGTGGCCGAGCTGCACTGACTGTGGTTTCTGCTCTTGGCAGGGACAGTGGCTCTAAGCAATACAGTCAGCTGGNTACATACCAGAGAAAAGTGGCATGGCTGCATTTGCTGCCACTTTTAAGAGGGTTCTCCCACCAGATTGATTCTGGCACTGACCTTTATAAATGCAGGTGATGGCATTTTTCTGTGTAACTTTCTTTCTCTTGTTACAAACATAATGGCAACATTAGCATTTAGAATTGTTCCTTTGCAGCAAAATAAACAAACAAACAAAAAACCAAATTATTAGTAGGAGCAGCAGCCTCATCTCCCCCTTAATAAAACATCACCTTTCTCACTCATATAAAGCTGCTGGCCTTAAAAAGAACAAGGAGAGGAAGGATATGATAAGTATCCTTTAATGATAAGTACTGTGTACTGAACACATTATTGTTTTACATCCGGAGTTTAAGAAATGTACAAATGTAAGCCCGTCTTGTAAAGTACTTTGTCAACATCATAGCCATGTTGCTCGTGAGGTGCCTTAGTATAATAGAATTCCTACAGGCAATTTGTCTTCGGCTTGCCGTTTTTTGTGTATGGGTCTACAACCTACATGCAGGCATGTTCCACCACTCTCTTGTCCTGTCCCCAGGGCAGTCCTGTCCCCAGCCCATACCAGCTTTCTTAAAGCTCTCCTGCCTACTGTGCTGCTTTTATTCGATAGAAGCGGGTACTGGTTTGCATGAGCTCTTGTGCTGTAGCTTGCATGGCGTTGAGAGCTCATCTGCTCATGACCCCAGGAAANACCTTACAGATTTTCTGTTGGGTAAGAACTTCAGGTAAGAATGGTTAAAATACAGATGTTTTCTCTGAGGCTGCTTATCTCCTGAGAAGACACAGGTTATTCTGACAGATGAAGCAAGTCTGGGCAGATATGCAACATTGATCTAATCAGCAGAACAAGAGCCCCGCTCTAACTGGTGCTACCTTTTACCAGTGTCATTAAAGGCTCCCATTACTCTTTTATTAGCCGCCCCNTCTCTTCCTTATCAGATTGCAGAGCAAACATAACTCACGGCAGTGATTTGATCTCTGTTAAAGAGGATTACAGCTTTGCATTAACTCGGATTGACATAATTTATAATTCACTTGTTGATACTCAGGGTGTTGCCATGTGCTTGACCTCCCCCAGCAGTGCTGGAGGGAAAGGACCCCCATATATCATCATTAAAGATGGTACCCAGCACAGACAGGAGATCCAGGCCTTCCTTCAGTAACAGCAGAAAGGACAAAAGGAACACTCTGAAGCTCAAGTCTGAGACTGAGTCCAGACTCTCAAAACTGGCTTGAAAAGAAAACACTACTGTTGTGCCTTTGCTTTTCCCATTTGCTGTTGTTCAGCCTCTCACTCTAGAGAATTTGAACTGTCAAATTGAAGTTTGGTTCCAAGCAGGATAGAGAGTGATAAAAGTGCATCTTCTTAATCGCACTGCGGACACCAGCCAATAAATCCTTCAACATGGGGCTTCGTGTCTGCAGTTCTCATTTCTGTAGCCACGTTTTTCAGCATTTCCTCACAATTTTAAATTCCCTTTTTCCCTCAAAGGGAATTGCATGTTCTTTAAAGTGGTTCTAGATGTTTTTCTTAAGGATTTGTTTTAAAATTATGAGATTCTAAATGTAAGTATCTTAACAGATATTGCATTAACCACAGCTTAAGTGGCTTCCAAGTATGTAGCTGAGCTTTCTACCTTTCTCTTGATTAGCTATTCATACATGTTATTAATGTTTCAAACAACAGTGATTCCCAGCTGACATCAGATTGCTAAAATGTGTAGACCATTTTTGTTTCTTTGTGATGCCCTTATTTGCTTTGGTTTTTTTACCCTGAGTTGGCCACCCAGTTCTGATCAGCAGTGAATGGCAGTGAGGGACAGTGTCATTCTACTCACTGAGCACCACTGTGTCAGACCCTGAACCAGCCCTCCCTCCACATTTCATTCAGCCCTTATCAGAAGGCAGTGGAATGGCTGGCATTATCTACATTTTATGATTAAAACATTAAAGCATGGAGTAATTAAATAACTTGCTCAAGTTAAAAGCAAGTTGTAAACTAGAGTTTCCCAGAGTACAGCTGCTAACCCCTGCTGCTGCTACTGGAGAGTTTGTCTCTCAACCAAAGACAAAATTTTGACTTGCCTAGAGTAAACTTATTTGTTTTGTGTGTATTCATGCACATGTCCTGGCACATATGGAGGTCAGAGGAAAACTTGTGGGAGTTGGTTCTTTCCTTCCAGCACATGGATTCCAGGAACCAAACTCAGGTCATCAGGTCTGGAGCCTGGTGCCTTTACCAACTGAACCATCTTAGCAGCCCTGCTTTTATCGTTTACAAAGAATTATTTTTGTTTGTATTTTATTTAGACAAGTACATACATATCTCTATCTTTTTTCCAGTTANTCTGTATTATAAGCATTTTAGTGGCCTTGTTTTTTAAAAGCACACGGTAACAAAATCCATTACAAGGCCTTTTTATTGTGGGGCATTAGAGCTGCTTTTGCATATCTATAAGCATCCATACTATGTTGTGTTTGGCAGTCCTCCCTCCATCCCAGGAGCTGTTCCCACATCCTCTAGTTCCCTCTGACTTCTGTTAATGCACTCAGAGCTTTGTTTAATACAGAATGTTGCTCAGTGCTCTCTCCAGTTCTTGGCTCTCTGGCTTTTTTGAGTCCAATTGTCCATCATGTAACTATGTGACTGTCATAGTGGTTGCATCAACTCTGCACAACTCCACATTCACCTTCCTTGATTCCTTGGAAGAAATATGCTCTTCTTTACCTGTAGAATGAACCTAAGTCTGCCTTGTCTCCACTCATGTGTCCTTGTCATATATTGAAGTAGCATGCTCTCATGCCATCCTGTTTCGAGTCTTTCTCTGTCCTGCCAGCCAGTTCCCAAATCACGACATCAAGACTTATTAATTATGAAAGCTTGGCTGATAACTTAGGCTTGTTTCTAACTAGCTCTTATAACTTAAATTAACCCATTTATTAATCTCATGGCTGTCACCTCCCCTCCTGCATGTTTTGCTTGTTCTGGGTCTGGCTGGTGACTCTACCTTCTTCCTAGCATTCTCTCTGCCCTGAAAATCCTGCCTAGCTATTGGCCATTCAACTTTTTATTAAACCAATCCTAGTGACACATCTTCACATTGTACAAAAAGATTACTCCACAACATTTTTCACTTTTTGTCTAAATAAAAAGGAAAAATATAAACTTTAACAAATGAAACTATAGACAGTAAGAATAATTATCAAATAAGAAATACATTTACAATATCCAGTCCATTTGTATTTGGCAAATTCAGAGAAAATATTTCATTATTAATCCTATCGTGGTGAGTCCAAAGTTTTGTACCTAATTTATCTTCNATCATAACTAAGGAAAACTGTAACTACAACTATTTAGTCTCCAACTCCATCAAAGACCCCAGAAGGATATAATATTACCTGAGTAAACAAGAAGTGCAGTGCAAACCACTTCCAAAATTATAGAACTAACAGAGATATATGGCTGCTTGAACAGCCACCCAAAGTTCCTCTGCAACGTTGGGGCATCCATCTTTGACCTACAGGCCTAGAGTATCTGATAGACCCTTCTATGAAGCAGAAATTTTAAAGGACAGTCCCACCTTATCTTGGCAAAGTTCAACAGTCTTTTTCCTTTATGTCCTATTTGTCCAGTCTTTTTGTACAGCATAATGTCAGCAGTCAAGACAAGAGCAGTTTCGTGCCCAAATGGCTAGTTTTGCCACATTGAAAACAAACTTCTTACAGAGTTTCTTCAATGCCTAGCATCTTCTCTGAAGTAAATTGATGCTTTACAGGAGGTGTCTTATTGTCATGAAAAGCCCTGTGTTAACAAAACATTTTAAATGCCAACAAGAGTAGAAACATATATACAGAATCACAAAAATAACATTAAATTTGTATCAGTATACCAAAATCCATACCAATGTAAAATATTTGAGGTTAATATTTATCTTTTTATCCTATATTCCTATATCCCCCCCCATAAATAATGACAAGCATTCATAACCCATTGAATAACCAAAAACCACCCACCTTGTCTCTTGGGAATATGGGCATTGTGTTCTGTAGACTGCTACCTGTTGTCTNGGGGCACTGGCATCTTTGAGGGACCCTGAGAAAATTAGGGTAATGATCAAGTCCTGGCTAGAATAGTCTGTGAGGCTGGACCATCTCAGCCAGCAGCCTTGAAGCTGTTCTGGATGCAGACCTCTGAGAAAACTGCAGCAGAGGCTGGTTCATTTGGACACCTGTTTTCATTGGTGTCTGGTTCCCTCGCTCTAAAAACACATAAACTTCCAAAGGTAACATACATATCTGCATTACACAAGTATAAACTGCATTGTACACAAGCCAGCCAAAGATGATTTTTTTCTGTTTTATGTTTGAGCAGGTAAAATATATGTCACCTGTATTATAGTTATTTTAGGTTTATTTCTTTATGTCTGTAACCCAGATTTTTGGGAGGGGGGGTCTTCCCCAATCAAATCTGATCTCTATCAACTTTGAACAAATCCACAGCCTTTCATTTCCTGTGGAAACAGAAGCATAACCTCTTCCCCAAAGCAATACATTTTCTGAATTCTATTTTTTTATTTGGTTTTTATTTATTTATTTTTTAGATTTTATTTTACTTTTATGCACATTGGTGTTTTTGCCATGGGTGTTGGGTCCCCTAGAACTGGAATTACAGACAGTTGTGAGCTGCCATGTGGGTGCTGGGAATTGAACCCGGGTCCTCTGGAAGAGCAGCCAGTGCTCTTAACCACTGAGCCATTTCTCCAGCCCCTTGAATTCTATTTTAAAGTTAAGCCATTCTTAAAGTTTAGGCTGGTTTGTTTCAGCAGTCCCTTTCACAATCCCATGTTTCCCAGTAGTTGTTGTTTGCTTACCAGCA
>LZPO01086766.1:1192217-1206286 GCA_001675575.1 Neotoma lepida
GAGGTGATTTCTCGTCTTTCCTTTGTGAGGGCATTTGTCTTCTCTCACATCAAATCTGTTATAAAACAGTCAAACTGTGAAAGTAGAAATCATCCCAGGAATATGGAATAGTAACCGCACGGGAGCAGCAAGGAGCAGGGCTCCTTTTGTCCAAAGACAACCCCCCCTCAGCAAGTCCAGTAAGGTAAGTTATTTTTCTCTAAAAGAACGTGAAAGACTTGAAGCTCCTGGGAGGAATGGTAGGAGTGTTGAGTATTCCTCGTCTTTGTTAATGTGCAGTGAGTTTATAACTGACGTGAGGAGAATGCCTTTACAAGTTCCNGCCCTTGTCCCTCTTCTCTCCTTCTTTCTCCCCATCTTTTCAGGTCCTTTGTTTGGGGCCTGAACCTGCTTCTTTAAACATTTATAAATCTCGAGTCTGTCTGATCTCTAGGAGACAGGCCAGAGGCCACATGTCACCAGCTGTAATTTAGAGCTGTAGGACTAAAAGCATCTGACCTGACCAAAAGAGTGCATTGGAACAGCCTCCTCAAGTCCCCTCCAAGCTCCGGGAGGATGGTGATGAGAGCAGACAGCCTAGGTAATTTATGGGCTCCAAGCCGCCTGGGCTCCTGGTCCTCTTTGAAATGAGTGGTGTACTGCCACCTTGTGGTGGATTGGCACATCTGCAGTTTGCTGTCTGGAAAGCAGGGACAGATTAAGATTACTTCGCAACCAGACTGGTGATGAGTGACACTAGACAGATTCTCTCGGACACTTACTACTTTGCTAGCTGTGGTCTCATTGAATAGTTCCCAGGAAGATTTTTTTTTAAAGAAAAAAAAAGAGAGAGACAAAGAAGTAGGTCTTCTGTANGAAGTTGTCACTTCCTTTTTCTGCTATTCTCTCATTGTGTGGTGTGTATGTGTGGTGTGTGCNTGTCTGAGGTTGCAGGGGGGTGAGTGTGTGTGGGTGTTGCTTCGTTTCTGGTTTGGGTTGGGTTTGGTGTGAAACATGAGATCAGAAAGGAGTCTGTGAGCCACTTTTGATGGTGATAGGAGAATAAGGGAGTCTGCATTGACCTCCTTAGCTGTACACAGGAGTCATAAGCTTTCTGCCCCATAACTTCATTGTGTTATTGGGAGCCAGCTGTGAGGTGTCAAGACAGCCAGTCGCCCCTCCNACATGTGTGAAGGAGACACTGCTTTATGCCCTAGAGACAGCATTTTATGGAGGATGCTGTGGTCTTACTGCTCAGGAAGCTCCAGTTTACTCAGGCCAAGGTGAGAACCAGCTATGGCAGCAGGTTGCAGCCCTGCACACCATTATGTNCTGTGCTGTAGGCTATGCTCACTTTTCCTGTTTGGCTATTTAAGANAGCAAGCAGTTGTCCCTTGGTTTTACGTATCTCTGTAAGAAGAAGAAGCAGTGCACAGCCATTGCCCTCTGGTGCGCTCTTTCTGACAGTTAGAATGGAGGCATTTTACTGGAAGAAGATCCTTTACTTACTGCCATTGGCACATGCCAAGTGCTAATTGGAAGGCACCTTCCTGTAGGTAGTTAGAATGCCTGAGCCTATCAGTTGACAGAGCAGAAGAGAGTAGAACTCTGAAGGTAGGGGATGTGTGTGTTCAAAATGTGGGAGGCTAGCCCAGGATGTGGTTCAGTGTTACAGCATTTGTCTGAGATACAAAAGGCCCTGGATATGTTCCTAGTGCGCACACGCGTGCACACACACACACACACACACACACACACACACTGATGGAGTCCTCTGTTCCCACTGACCTATCTGGACTTGCTTCTGTCCTGGCTCTGGGGACAAAGGCCAGTTGGTTAGTCATAGAATGGCAGAGCTTGGTCTCCATGGGTCCCTCTTATGTGGAGTAGTTGTCTGGGCAGGTGACTGAAAATGGCCACCTTTGTAATATGACTTCTGCTGTTCCTTTGTGTCTTTTTTGTTTATTTGGTTTTTTGTTGTTGCTTTGTGGCTGTCTCTTATACACATCTAGATGTGTATAAGAGACAGGAACAGAAGAAGGCATCAGATCCCCTGAATCTGGATATATAGGCAGTTGTGCACCACCCAAAGTGGGTGCTGAGAACCAAAATTGGATCCTCTACAAGAGCAATATGCACTCTTAACAGCTGAGCCATCCCTCTGGCCTCATGTTGTGTCTTTGTAATCCTCCACAATAGTTAGTAAAGTTCAGGTTGGCATTCAGACATTTATTAATTTATCATACTGTGTGTTATATTTGAGGCCAAGGAATATGCATGTCTAGTAGGTGCTTATAAGCTTCCTAAAGCACTAAGTAGCCGGACGGTGGTGGTGCATGCCTTTAATCCCAGCACTGGGGAGGCATAGGCATGTGGATCTTAGGAGTCCAAGNACAGTCAATGCTACACAGAGAAACCCTCTCAAACAAACAAACAAAAAAAATGTGCAAAGTAAATTGTTGTCAAAACACAAATATGAAAAAGTCTTGTCAGTGCCGCGGTTTGGTCAGGGTGCTGTAGGCTGGAGTGTGCTTGTCTATCCAAAAAGGCTGGGGTGTGCTTGTCTATCCAAAAAGGCTGGGGTGTGCTTGTCTATACAAAAAGCCTCCACCTTGTCTACTTGGAGCCTTCTTGCAAGGTTTTAATCTTGATCTGGACTTTGCTCAGCATGACACATGTGGAATTAGAATTGTTAGTCTTCTGCCTGTCTGTGCTGTCACTGTCCCTGCTTCTCAGATGTATGTAGAGGGCCANGTTCAGGCTGCTGCCTGTAGTGTGTAGTGCAGGGTCTGCAGTATGCGGGGGAGGTAGAAAGCAGGAAAGAAAGGTGGTCCGGGGGCTTTCTAAGGATGTCGTGGGTATCTCGGGTTGCCTGGCGCCTGAGGAGCAATAAATGAACAATTTCAAGTTAATCAAAGACATATATATATATATATATAGGTTTGGAGCTGTCTTTCTCTTTTTTTTCCTCCCTCCTTCTGTCACTCCCTCCTTCTGTCCCTCCCTTCCTCCCTTCCTTCCTCCCAATTTTGGACAGGTTCTTGCTATATAGCCCAGGCTGGCCTTGAACTTGGGATCCATTTGCCTCAGCCTCCCAAGTGCTGAGATCACAGCCATGTGTCACCATGCCTGGCTCAGATTGTGCCCTTAATCAGAAGGACAGGTTACTGTGTTCCAGGGTGCATTTGGAAGACATGTGACTGGCTTAGAGACCATGATCTAGTTTTAAAGGGTAGACAGGTTTTTCCAGGGAGCATGGGTCAGCTGCTTTCCCTGGGCTGCCCACAAAAGCAGCCAGGTACAGCATGTGAGGGGCGGGGGTGTCTTGGAGTTTGGGGTGCCCAGGCCAGAGTAGGAGGAGCATGGTCTTCCAGAAAGCAGATAGAGAGTTCAGAGCTGGATGCTGCAAGCTACTGACCTAGCAAATTGAAAGCCCTGCACAGGCCATTTGCAGGTTTAATATGCTGCTTTCTACTCTTTGCCCAAATAGCATCATGAAAGACAGTAATCTGTGTTGCAGTCCTGTGAGGAGTGCACATGCAGAGCTGAGGGCTGTGTTGTACACACACACACTTATTTCACTAAGGGCCATGTAAATCCTCACCCACCAGTGTTCTGCTTGCGCTTCTCAACCGAAACCAGACCCCACCACTCTGTCTTCCTTCAGAAGACACAGTAAGCCACATCCTTGCTCACACATACAGATACACTCGGTCTTTATGGAAAATGGCTGCTACCGCATGATCGTTTTTTTTCCAGAAACAGGTTTTATGATAATATAGTAAAAATATTAAATTAGAAAATGCCTCACTAAGGGTTATAAAACCTTACTACACTAGAGATAGGTAATTATCCCCTCTGCAGCCTAAATGACAGTTTAAAAGAAATAAAAATGTTCATGCTCATTACTTGCTTTTGTAGGTTGTAATAAAGGGTGAGTTAAATTTTAATTCAAGGAAGAGCCCCTGCCATCGACCCTTCCACCCTGGGTCCAAGTCTCAGTAATTACTCTGTTGCCTGTTCTCCTGTGTAATTCCAATGTTCATATGTGTTCTACAGTGGACATTACCACTGGCCATCGAGAGCAGGGGTATAGAGATAAAGCAGGGAGGCATTTCCGATCAGAGATTCTCTTTACTCCTGATGTGATCAGGAGCAGGGTTCTGGTTTTGAAACAATAGCTCACCAGGTTCATTGTGCAGAGCCTGACAGGGACCTCGGCATCCGTTCTCCACATACACTGGAGAACCAGAGGGAGACAGGGTTAATCTGGAGAGCTGATAGTGGATTTGTCTACACAGACCGCNCTGGCTGGGAAGGACAGTGCAGGCAAGGTGCAGAAGCCTCTGGCTGCCTTGTAGCTGCTTCAGCTGTCTCATTCTAGTGTGTTTTCCTCAAGGTGGGTAAAAGATGTGGATGTGTTGCCTCTTCAGGTATTTCTACCTCTCCCTCAGCTGACAGCAGATCTCGCTGTCAGCAAGACTATTTAAATTTACNGAGAAAACTTTACATAGGGTTGCCAAGGTGGCTCATGGGGTGTAGGCACTTGCTGCTAACTTCTAACAACCTGGACTCGGTACTCTAAACCCACACGGTGGTGGGAGAACCAACTCCCACAAGTTGTCCTCTGGCCTCCACATGTGACCAGGCATGTGCACCCACACACATACACACAAAAATAAAACACAAATACCACCCAAAAATACATTACATGGCAATTTAAAATGTGTGATGGGATGCAGGGGTTTGTATTCTTTCTACAGGGCTAGGCGCTGGCTTTGCCAGAGTCACTTATGTGTTCAAAGTCCAGTATAACTGGAGCCCTGGGGTTTTGGGAAGGGTAGGGCAGAGCCCAGCAGCTCTTGACCCTGTGGTTCTACTGGGGGTCTAGTCTAGAGCTAGAGTGGAGGGGGTGGGAAGAGGGGAGGTCATCCTATGTTCTTGGTAAGAGGTAGTTCCATCTGAAGCAGCCAAGGGCAGTGGGCGAGGTTTTGCAAGATATGTGTGGGAGTGGGGGTGAGGAAGATACTGGGTTTGCTTGTGGACGCTTAGATTGGAATCATCCTTTCTTCACTCAGCCTGTCTCCGTCTAAATATATGTAAGTTCAGAAACCACTCAGTTTCTCAGGTTGCTTTGCCACAAGCAGCTACAAAACAAGTAGTTTTGCACACTGAGTGTGAAATGATGCTCTTAGAACATAGATTCAGCATTTCACTCTCTGCTCCTGATAAGTGAATCCTCGGTGGAGAGTTAACTGCTGCCTTTGGCCTGTGCACTGTGCTGCCATTGTGGAGCAGAGTGGAAGCATTTGTGTGGGGGCAGTGATAGCTCTCAGTATAGGCCAGCAGGGCGAGGCTGGGAGGGAATAAAAGAGTAAAGTAGCGCTGTGCCTGCTTCTCTCTCCAGCCAGCATTGCCTTGAAGTCATGCTGTCCCTTTTGTCCTGCAGCTCTCTCCTCCATGTTTCGTTTTCTTGGTTGAAATGGCTAAAGAGGCTTGTGTGTGTTGGCAGATAGTCAGGCCACAGTGCAGGGACTGAAGGCTGGGCAGGACTGCTGAGGATCTGCAGAGGCAGCATGGGGTGCCCATTTGCGTTTGGGGTGAGGTCTTCCACCTAGGGCTGAACAGATGCCTAGAGCTAGGGAACAATGGGAATGTGTGGGGCTCAGGNCTGGTTGGCACTCCAGGGTGAGGCTTCCAGCAAATTCTTGTGACTATAAAATGCCTGTGATAAAATTGGAGGCCCTCTGTCATTTTCTGTCCACAGTTTCTCTGCCTATGTAGTGGTCCCCTCATGACAGGGCTGATCTACATCTGGCTTCTGCCATTCAGGGTTTTTCCCTCCCTCCACATGTGGCCTTACTGCTGGGNTTCCCCTGTAAGCATCTCTTNCTCCATAGCTACAGCAGGATGAGAGCTGGAAAGCTGAGCTGGCATCGTGGCACAGACCTGTAATCCCAGCACTGGTGGCAGAGGATAGGAGCTACAAGTTAGAGCCACACAGGATCCTTTTAGACAAGACAAATCCAGAACAGTCGCAAAGATGAGTTCTGTTGCATCAGGGTGGCTGCTGGGAGTTCTTAGGCAGCAAGAACACCTTCAGAAGCCATATTCTTAACATGATGGCAGACTGTTGAGAGCTAGATCTGAAGGTGTCAGTCTAGTGTGGCTTTCCTGGCTCCTCAAAAGTCCTGTCTGGCTGTTCTATTTCTGGGCAGTCACTGTTCCTATGGACAGAAGCAGATGTGGTTCCCCTGGGTCTCAGGGATTCACATCTNGTGGGTCTGGCCTGTTAGAGCTGTGAGCCTCCTCATCCTGTAGAGCAGCTCTGCTCACCATCCACAGAGGTCGTGCTCCAGAGCCTGGTTCCCCTGACAAGAAGGCTCCCCCCAACCCATCTCTTATTCACCATTGCCCAGGCTAACCCAGGTGTGGTGCATATAACAGCAATGGAAGTTGTAGTCGTCATTTGCTCCATTTTTTAAAAAGGTTTATTTTTACGTATGTGAATTTGAGTTTGTGTATGTCTGAGGAGGGCATCAGATTGCCTGGAGCTGGAATTATAGGTGCTTGTTAACTACCTGACATGTAGTTCAGGGAAACATGGGTTCAGGGAAACACATGCTGGTCTTTGGAAGAGCAGCAAGTGGTCTTAACCCCCGAGCCATCTCTCCAGTCCCTGTCACCACATTTTTAATGTCCAAATTCAGCTTTAGAGTTGGGCATAGTATTGCATACCTGTAATCCCAGCACACAAAGGGCAGAGGCAGTAGGATCCCGAGTATGACGTTGGTGTCAAAAGTAGTAAAACCCTATCTCAAAACTATAACAGGCTAGGGGGATGGCCCAGTTGATAAAACACTTCCCATACAAATGAGGACCCGTGTTTGATCTCAGCACCCACATAAAAAGCCAGGAAAGGGTGGTGCACACTTATAACCCCAGCACTGGGGAGGCGGAGACAGGAGGATCCATAGAGCTTATTGCCCAGCCAGCCACAGGCCAGAGAAGCACTATCTCAGCACACAGCTGGACGGCTCCTAAGGAAAGTCCCCAACACATGCACACACAGGCAGCTAGTTTTATTTTGTTGGTGTGTGGTGTGTATCGTATACTTGTGCACATGTATGTATTCAGGTTCCTACAGAGGCTGCAGGAGGAGCCAGCCATCTTCCTCTTGCTGAACCCACAATGCAGTTTTTCTAGCTAGCCTAGCTGGCNTACAAGCCTCAGTGACCTTCCTGTTTCTTACCCCAAACACTGAGATTACTGAGTGCGTGGCTCCATGTAGCTTTTCACATAGGCACTGGAGATCCGAACTCAGGTTTGTACAGCAAGNANTTTACTTAGTGAGCTACCTCCTCAGCCCAGTAATGTTAATTTTTAAAATCCAACTTTAAAAATAAATTAGCCAATTAAATTATTTCTTAGACTGAGATTAGAGAAAGGGGAATGGGGGCGGGGAAGGACCTGGGTTCTGTTCTGGACCTCTGCACATATGATCATAATTGGAATCTTGTTGCTGGGTCATTTTCATTGTTTTTCAAGTACTGCCAAGTCCTAGAAAATGTATGAAAACTAAATTATATCCCCTACATCCCATGTCTGATTGAATCCTCTCGTTGTGTGCCAGTCTCATATATCCTATTAAAATATTCAATCTTGTTTTCTTACTTGAAGAGCCTGTCTGTAAAGGGCAAACTTATAGAAAACTCATTCCCTGGAGACAGGGTATCCAGCCACATTGGACTATTTACATATTTCACTATGTGATTGGCTGCTTCTGGGTTTCTTCCTTCCCTTGTATTTGTGAACAAGTGCTCCGAGATGTGGTTCTTAATTACATGGCTCTGTTTTCAATTGAAGAAACAGATGAAGGTATTTCCCAGCTTCTTGGTTTCTTTTTAACCTTGAAAAGTTAAGCAGCGTGTTAACCAGTTTGCTTTATTTCCTAGGACCGAGTTGTATCGATCTCTTTTCGGCCAGCTCAACCCTCCTGACATAGACCAAGGGGACTGACATCACTGTCCTCGCTCCAGACTCCCGACCGCCACACCAGGACCCACCTGGCTGCTTCAAGGAATGATGTCACAGCACAGCACCCAGGGATCCCTAGGATGGTGCTCTTCTGGGAGCATGGACCTTACATATGGGAAAGCTCAGCCTGAGTCCTTTAACCATCACAGATATTGCCAGGGCTGGAGCCATGGCTCAGGGGTTAAGGGCACTTACTGCTCTTGCAAAGGACCCAAGTTCAGTTCCCAGCACCCACATCTAGTGTCTCACAACAGCCTCTGACTCCAGTTCCAGGAGGTGATTCAGTGCCATCTTGTGGCCTCTAATCAGCAGCACTCAGGTGTGTACAGACCCCACACAGACATACAATTAAACTAAACTAAAGAAATCTTCTGGCCGGGCAGTGGTGGCGCACGCCTTTAATCCCAGCACTCGGGAGGCAGAGACAGGCGGATCTCGTGAGTTCGAGGCCAGCCTGGGCTACCAAGTGAGTTCCAGGAAAGGTGCAAAACTACACAGAGAAACCCTGTCTCGAAAAACCAAAAAAACAAACAATAAAAACTTCCATTTCTTGTTCATTCATGCTGAATGGACACTCAGGTTGTTTCCACATCTGGACTGTTGTGAATGATGCTGTGGTAACTTGGATCATCTGACCCTCACTGTTCTGACCCTCACTGTGCTGACCCTCATCTGCTAATTTCCATTCCTTTTGGTGCTTATGCAGAACTGAGACTGCTGGGGCAGATAGTGGTTCTGTTTTGTGTGTCCGTGTGTCCGTGTGTGTGTGTGTGTGTGTGTGTGTGTGTGTGTGTGTGCTCATGCAGTGCTGGGTACCCAGGACTTCACATGCTCTGAGCATGTGTTCTGCTTTCCAGCCCTTTTTCAGTGTTTGGAGGAGCTTCCGTGCTGTACTTCATAATGGCTGCTCTAACTTTCACCCCCTAAATAGTATTTCAAGACTCACTTTGCTGCTTTGCCAACATTTGTCATGACTTATCTTTGCTAAAAGCCTGGGAGGCCTTGCCTTCTTGTGGGGGAAGTGGGGGGTGGGTTGGGAGGGAGAGGCTGGGGGAGTCTTTGATGTGTAAAATGAATGGAAAAATTTTCTTAATAAAAAAAAAGATTTTCACATTAACATACTTCCTAAGATTGATCTGCATCAGTAAAGTTCTGTATTAGTTATATTTTGAATTTAAAAAAGAAAAGACATTTTACCAGGTGATGCCTCGGTGTAGTTTTAATTTGCACTTCTGTAATAACCAGCAGTTATTCTGTAATGTCCAGCAGTCTCTAGTGAACCTCTTGGCCATTTGTTTATCTTTTGAGAAGGCTGTTCTCAGTATGGATGTCTGTTCTAAGTGTAGATGGATGGATGGATGGATGGAGAAAATGTAGTGTGTGTGCACAGAGGAATTCTGTTCGGCCTTAAGCCAAGAAAGGATTCTGTCCTCGGTGGATAAGCNTGGAGGAACAGAGAGACAGAGATCTCACCTGTAAGCAAAGTGTAAAACAGTTAACTCCCAGAAGAGGAGGATGGGGAGCTGCAGGTCACGGAGTATGAAGAGTTGTGTAGGCTGGAGGAGCGAGCTTTGAGAACCAGAGTGATGTGGGGAATAAATTGCAGATGTTTTACCACAGTGTGGCACTGGATCAGTGAAGGGCTCAGTTCAGCCACTTCATGCTTTAGACTATGAATACATAGTTAGGGTTTGTCAACGAAAAATAACAGTTTGGGGCAGAGGGTGTAGCTCATTGGTAGAGCACTTGCCCAGCAGGCAGAGGCCCTCAGTTCCAGCTCTAGCACTGAAAGTAAAATGCTAATTATTAAATCCATGAAAGAAATACCTGTACTGCTTTGGGTCGATGACCACTGGCTTGGCAAGACCCTGAGAATACAGGGTCCCTAAGCCCACAGCTGGCCCCTGAGGATTCCTACTTGACAGTTTATAGCTAGGTAGCCGGGAGCCGAACCTGACTTCTCTCTTGTTGCCTCTTTATCTCAGGGCAGGAAGAGGCAGGAGGATCTACAGAGCAAGTTCTAGGACAGCCAGGGCTTTTTAGAGAGACCTCTCAAAAAAAGAAGAAAAATTCCNCAGGGCCTTCTCTCCGGTTCCTTCACCATTGAGCTTAGCTGGTGTAATCTGGCAGGAGGAGGTGATTCACTTGTTTTTCATTCACAGGTCAAATGCTGGAAATTAAATCCCCATAAGGGGGATTTATTGGCCTGCTGTGGTCAATATGCATCCGAGATTATCCTGCATGCGGAGTGTGGGCATCCCAGGCCAGCACACACTGCTCCTTTGCTTCAGTTTTTTTATTTGGAGCAATTGAATAAGAGAATACTGGCTACAGACCTGAGTGTGAGTTCAGTTAATAANCAGGCATCTTTAAAGTCAGGTTTGGATAATGTAGCCCAATGACAAAGTTTCTTGTACAGGGATCCCATNTGTGTTTCACTTGTGTTTCTGGACTGCTGCATGGTACTAATGGGGAAATGTGTGTGCCACAGTTATTCCCTGAATGGGGCTGCTGGAGGGTGGGGCTTTCCATCTCTTTCTCATTGTGCCTCTGCACATTGGTCCCAAGGTACCTTAGGCTTGACTGTCAAGGAAATGCATAAATTTAGGCTGTCCNCAGTCATTCAAAAGGTAAATCAGCAGAAATCAGTGGGTCCCATGCACAAGCCTTTTCCCAAATGGTCACTTTTTAAAGTATCCCNGGANCCCAGGCAGTCCTATCCTAGGACCACAGCCATTGCTCAAAGAACTGTGGGGATGAGCTCATGGGGGAACATCTGGAAGGCTGATGGAACCCAGAAAGATACAGGTAACTCCCTGATGAGGAAGAAAGCTTAAACAGATCAAAATATCTGGAGCCCAGCAACTTCAATAAAATGAGTTACAGGCAGGAGAGATACAAAAGGAAGAGAATTCTCACTAAAAAGGAGGTGTGCATTTTAAAATGCAGAAGACCACCCTCGTTCCAGCCAGGAATAAATTGGAAACTATTTTAATTGACACGGATCCTGCAATTCAGCTGTTACTAGAAAGGCAGATTAGCTGATAGATTTGCATTTTAATAAAACTAATACTTTACATTTTGTAGCTAATGCCGATTTCCAAATGAGTTGGGAAGTTATTGAGGGTTCCTACCTGAGCCCACTGCAGTGGTGACTGGAACAGCCTTTTTGTGTGNGGTTTGCTGGTCTGATTTTTGCCCAGCTTACTGTCTCACACATCACACTCATAAGCCATTGTCCCTCACTGTCCATCAAGACCGTGAGGCAGGAACTAGACACCAGAGGCGGCTGCAACATCTGCCAGCACAGGTCAGCCTGAGGATGGACAAAGTGCTAAGGCCAGCTTCTTGCCTTATTTTTAGGTTAAAAAAATAATAAGACTCATCTGTGATCCCAAAAATAACAGCTCTTGCCGCTTAGGATGGCACAGGCATGAGGCAGAAGAATTGCAAGTTTGAGGCTAGTCTGGTCTCCATAGGCTCAGTGATAATGACTATTTGTTATTATAACTAAATAATAATAATAATTATTATTATTACAAAAGTAAAGTGCTTCCCTGAGCTTTCCATGGGTAGGTACACGCTTCCCCAACAGCCAGGACCCTCAATGGGAGCGATGTTAACGTGGAAGACTTGGACATCCCCCAACCCCCNAGGATGGAGTTTGCTGGCCGTTCATCCACCACTGAGCTGCTTCCTCATGTCCAACACTTGATTTTTCTTTTGGATTGTTTGAAATTTTTCAATTGCTATTTTAAAGACAATAAAACCCAAATACTTGGGGTGGGGTGCAGCTCATCAGTAGGGTGTGCTCAGTATGCCTGAGACTCATTCCCTAGCAATAAAAAAAGCCCATAAAAAAAAAAGCACCTGTGTGGCTTTATGTACCACCTACACTACTCAACACCACAAAACACACAGGTGCCCCAGTGAGAACCAGTGGGCACATGTTCTCCGTGTCCTGAAAAGCTGATAGCCCTGTTTGTACACATCGAATTGGACCNGCTCACTAGTGATTCCATTTAGAGCAGGTGTCAGATTTAACCAGATCCTCCTTGAACACATTTCTGGACTGCATGTGTCTACACTGCAACAATGGAGTTGTGGGTTTATGCCTTGTTCCCAAGGACTCCTTGTGGTAGTCCTCCTCTGGGGANCAAATGGCGGGTAATCAGGAGATGGTTGTCCTCTCCCTCGACAGCTCCTGCACTTCCAGATCCCTGTAATTGCTTCCAACTCCCTCTGCTCCCACCTGAGCTGCTCCAGCACCCTCAGCCTGCAAGTCAGGTAGCTCTCACCTCACTGGGGCTCCTCAGCCTGCTCTGCACTTGGTTTTTNTAGAAGGTATTTCTTTACAAGGTGTCCTCCAAGACCCNTTCCTCAACACCATGTGCAAGCCAAGTGTCAGCAGAAGCCACTGAGCCNACCTGCTGACTGCATGTCTCCAGCTTTCCTCCTAGTAGGAATCTGAATAGGCAAGGGATCCAGAGATAAAACACCCAAGTATAGGAAGACAAATGTAGCTATAAGGTGTGAACTTTGAGAGGTAGAGGCAGGAGGATTAGAAATTCAAGGCCAGCCTGGGCTGCAAGAGGCCCTGCCTCACAAACCAACCAATCAAACAAACAAACAAAAAACAAAGAGCTGGGCATAGTGGTACACATCTATAATCCGAGCATTCAGGAGGCAGAGGCAGGTGGACTTCTGTGAGTTTGAAGCTGGTCTGGACTACATAGTGAGTTCAGGACAGTCAGGGCTACATAGTGACACCCTGACTCACAAAAGTAACAAAACAGAAACTGTGCACCAAAGTAAACAGTTTGCAGAGCAGGAAGCGACAGCACACAGAACAGGAAGATGTGCATCTGATGGGGATGATGATGACCAAAATATATGAGGAACTCAGCAGCAATAATACTTAACTAGCCCCCTTTCAGTTCTCTTTACCATCTGGGCCCTGGTGACCACACTGAGGTTGTCAGGCTTTGGCAGCTGCTGTCCTTACCCATCGAGGCAACTCACCAGCCAGTGTGAAAGACAGGTGGCTCACGTCTATGATCCAACACTGGGGAGGCTAAAGCAGGCGAGTCATGAGTTCCAGGCCATCCTGAGCTACATTAAGAGACTCTGTCTCAAAGATGAATAAGTAGGGGTTGGAGAGATAGCTCAATGGTTAAGAGCACTGGCTGCTCTTCCAGAGGACTCAGGTTTGATTCCCAGCACCCTCATTGAAGACTCACTGTCCGTAACTCCAGTTCCAAAGAATCTGATGCCCTCTTCTGGCTTCTTTGGGCACCAGACATGTATGTGATGCACAGATATACATGGAGACAAAACCCACAAAATTCAAACAACAACAACAAAAAGAAGACTAGGGGACCAGAGTTTGGTTCCCAGCCCTCATATTGGGCAGCTCACAACTGCCTATAACTCCAGGAGATCTGATGCCCCCTTCTTTTCTTTGTGGGCACCTCTGTATATGTGTACATACACACACACACACACACATGCACGCACTCACGCACACAATAAATAAAATCTAAAAAACAAAACATTAAAAACAACAAATAATCAACAGGGCTGGGGTATAACACAGTGGTAGGGTTAGAGCTTAGCATGTACAAGGCCCTAGGTTTGAGTNCCAGTTCCAAGAAGGCAGTATATCCTCTTATCCTGTGTGGACTGTCTATATCTAAGTGCATTTCTCAAAAGAAGACACATGAAAAATGTTCAACATTAATCACAAAGGACGTGCAAAACACAGCAAAAACTGTGGTGACCCATTTCTGTAATCTCAACACTCAGGAGGCAGAGGTAGGAGGATTACAGAGTGTTTGCAGCCACCCTGGACTACATAGAAAGGCTGTCTCAATCAATCAATCAATCAATCAATCAATCAATCAATCAATCAAACAAATCACATAACCAGAGATGATGACAAAGGCCTAAGCTCAGCACAGAGGCAGGGGAATCACCACAAATTGGAAGGTAGTCTGCTCTACAGAGCGAGTTCCAGGACAACCAGCAAGACCCTAGCTTAAAAAATAAAAAAA
>LZPO01086766.1:1220088-1244996 GCA_001675575.1 Neotoma lepida
GAACTACTTTCCTAGCAGCAAGCCATTTCCACATCTCAGCACAGTGCAGGGAGTTCCTTCTCCACATTCTCAGCAACACTCAATCACTTTAACATCAGCCATCCTGATGTACTCAAGGTGGCATCCTGTTGCGGCTCTCTCATTCCCTATCATGATGCTGACCATCATCAATACACTTTCGGCCATTTGTGTGAGATGTCTAAGTACTTTGCTAATTTTAAAGTGGGCTTTGCTGCTGCGGAGTTGGGCTCTTTATATATTTTAGATACCAACCCTTTCGCAGACATAAGATATGCATTTTTGACTTGTCTTGTCATATTCGTGGTTGCCCTAAGGGTATAGCTGGCTAGAAATCAGCACAATTCTGGCAAGTCTGGAAGCTTGGTTCCAATGCAGTGGTCTTTCTCCTTTCTCTTCTGTGTGATTGTCATGTATATTACATTATAAGCTATACATTTTTAAAACTTGCTTTTACATGTATAGGGTGGTAGTGGCGTGTGCCAGTGTACACGTGTGGTGGTACTTGCTGGAGTTGGTTCTTTCTATCCACCATGTGGGCTCTGGGGATCGAACTTGGGTTGTCAGACTTGGCGGTAAGTCTTTACCCACTGAACCATCTTTCTGGTCCACTCTTTGATTTTTTGAGACAAGGTCTTATTGTGTAGCCCAGTTTGCTTTGAATTAATTTGGGATCTTCCTGGCCAGGCAAGTACAAGTGCACCTGGCATAACTGTGGTTACAGAAAAGAGAACACATTTGATTTTTNTATTATCCATGGTATTTCTCTTTCCTGGAGCCTCATCTCTTTGTAGATTTGAATTGCTATTTGAACTCATCTTTTTACCTGAATGACTGACTGCCTATAACAACTGTAGGCTGGCCTGCTGCCCTGTATTTATTTATTACCTTTTGTGGGAATGTCTTTATTTTACCTTCACTTATTTTAGAGAGAGTTTTGCTATGCTTATAGCCCTTTTNCTTTTTTTCCTCAAGACAGGGCTTCTCTGTGTAGCCCTGGGTGTCCTATAACTCACTCTGTAGACCAGGCTGGCCTTGAACTCACAGAGATCCGCCTGCCTCTGCCTTCCAAGTGCCAGGATTAATCATGTGTGCTACTACCGCCCAGCTTTTCCTCCTTAAAAATGATTTTATTATTTTAAAAATTTTATGTGTGTGTGTCACATGTGTGCACCAGGTGCCTGTGGAAGCCAGACAATTATCAGAATCCCTGGAGCTTGAATTGTAGACAGTTGTGATCTGCCCAGTGTGGGTGCTGGGAACTGAACTCAGGTCCTCTGGAAGAGCAAGTGCTCACAGCTGAGCCATCTCTCCAGCCCGTCCTTAGGATTCTCAGTTGCCTTTTTTTCTTCATACAGTGTCGGTCCGTTGCCTCCTGGTGACAGGGGATGTGGGCAGTTTTGCTGTCCCCTGTATGATTCGCTCATCTTTTAGTCATTTGACTGTGTTTACTCCTCTTGGTCTTGATGGAACTTCCTGGCTATGGAAGTTAATGTTTATCTGATTGGGCACTTTTCTTCAAATATCTTTCTGCCCCTTCCCTTCCTCTACTAGCATGCTCAGGGTCGCTGCATTAGGATTTGAGGCTGCTTATTCTTTTATTCTTGTTTTCCCAGTTCTTCACACTAGATGGTTCTACTGCCGATTTCAGTTTACACATCTACTTTTCAGGGTCTGTCCACATTCTAGCACATTTTAGTCATTTTTGTTTGAGATAGGGTCTCTGTGAAGTCACAGTGCAGTGATTCTCCTGCAGTTGCCTCCTGAGTGTTGGGATTGCAGGCATGTACCCAGCTATTAGGATGCCCTTTAAAAATGTAATTTGTTTCTTTATTGAGGTTCTCCATTGGCTAACTCATTATCGTACACTTTAAGAGGTTTCCTTTCATTGATTGTGTGTGTGACCACACACTGAACGCAGCAGGGCCTTGTGTATGCTAAGCACATGCTGTCAATGAGTCATATTCCCAACCCTAATCATATTTNTAATAGATGACCTGAGGTCTCTAAGTCTAACATCTGTGCACACACAGAAGATTTTGACTTTTTTTCCTTGAGGATAAGTTTTTCTTTGAATGTATCAGTTTTGGTTGAGAAAAATGGGCATTAGTATTAGTATTCAGAGGTTCTTAATTTTCCCTTTGTTAAGGAGGTTCTTTATTATTATCATTATTATTTTTTGTTAAGGCAGCTTTTTATAAAAAAGATTTATTTATTTATTATCTATACAGTGTTCTGCCTGCACCTCAGAAGAGGGCACCAGGTCTCATTATAGATGGTTGTGAGCCACCATGTGGTTGCTGGGAATTGAACTCAGGACCTCTGGAAGAGCAGCCAGTGCTCTTAACCTCTGAGCTCTCTCTCCAGCCCTAAGGCCAGCTCTTACATAGCTCAGGCTGGCCTTGAATTTGCTAGGTAACGAAGGTAGCCTTGAACTCCCCATCTTCCTGCTCCTATCTCCCAAGCTCTGTATTTCTTTCTTAGCACCTTGGCTTAATCTATGAATTTTGTTTCCCATATGGCACAGAGGCAATGTTCCCACCCTCTTCCATTTTACAGAAAATTTGAAGCTGAGCTTCCTAAGCCACCCTGTGCCTAGTGGCCAGCCAATGATCTGGGCAGATATTCCCTGAGCCAGGTCCTGCTTTGTTGTCTATTTGTGTGTTTCTCTAAGGGTGCACATTCAGTTTGAAAGTCAGGCTAGCTTGTATTTTTGGAGAACTCTTGCATTTCCTTATGTGCTCAGTTATTCTAGGTGGATGTATGGAGAGCATGGCAAGCTCTCCATGATTGCCTCATTTCCCATTCTGATGATCTGGTTAGACTGCTGGTCTGATGCTAGGCTAGCTGGGCACTGATCTTCCCCACACATTCACCAGTTACTATTGTTACTGCCAATGCCACTGGGCATGGAATGTTATTTAGACTTCAGCTTCTTCCAGGATCCCAGATTAGAATGGTTTTAGAGCTTAATGAAATCACTGGGATCTCCTCATTCCTTTCTCTTGCATCCCAAGGAAAGCAAGTCTTACTCTGGAAGGCCCTTGAGCCCTTTTGTGAAGGTGGCCAGGCTCAGTGGCCAGCCTTCTGACGGGGCTGCACTGTTCCTCATTGTCACTTCTGCTTGGCATTCATGTCTACTTAATGCCCAGATGATCCCTGGACCAAAAGGGATAATTCCCTGACATTGTCCTATGATGATGGGTCCTTAGTCTTCTAAGAAATGGACAGGTAGGGCTGGTAAGATGGCCCAGTGGGTAAAAGTGCTTGCCACACAGCTTAATGACCTGTGTTTGGTCCCCTGAACCCATGCTGCCCTCTCACCTTCACTATGGCACACTTGTGCCTTCACTCACACGCACACAATAACTGAAACAATTGCCCTGAGAACTTGCTAGTGACATCCAGCAATGGAGTCATAACCGATGTGACTTCTCAGGAAGCTGTTATTATCCACACTGTGCAGGTGAGGTGTCGGGAGCTTTCCCAAGGATGAGAATGAGAGTTCCACTCATGCTCACCTAGTCCAGTTTTGAGGCAGGGTCTTGCTATGGCCCAAGGCTGGCCTGGGACCTGCTGTGATCCTCCTGTTCCTGCCTCCAGAGTGCTGGGATTATCAGTGTGTGCCACCATGCCCAGCTCTATTTGCGCTCTGTCAAGTGGCTATCAAAGGGCCTTGGTAGTACAGGCAGAACACTGTACAGCCTTTTCCTATATCCAAGCCTGAGCTTTTAGTGTGGTTTCAATCTCTACTCATCTCTAGCAACCTTCCTGCTTACTCTAGAATAATCAAGTAATTCAGCCCCACTGACTATGGTCTAGCCCATCTCCTTTCAGTTCCCACTTGGTGGAGCCCACTCTGGTTTTATGTCCTCCTAGGGTAGAAGTGCCATTACCCTCCTTTGTCACCACCTGCAGGGCACCCTTCTTGTGGAGAAGCTAACTAAAGTACTACCTTTATCAAGCTGTCTAATGCCATGACTTGTTAACTGCCTACTAGGGTTTCCAGCCACAAGGCAGCCAGTTATGACCAGGATTAGAGAAACTCCAGTAGACACAAAGACAACTCATGTCTGAGGCATACCCATTCTTGAATATAGAAAATAGCTGTTAGTTTACCATTATTTTCTGTACTACTTTTCCAGGGTGACCCTGCCACTCATAGATAATACATACACAAGGGAGGTGAGCTTGGATCCAGATTCCATGGCACCCAGGACAGGACTCCTTCCCTTCAACCAGACCCTGGTCTGAACCTTTCCACACACCGACCCGCACTCCGTTATCAGAGATATGTAAGAGCAGGAGCGCTGGTTTCTGTGCTACTTGCACTTATTTGGGCCTCAGAGCTCTTTGCCTCCCCAGGTAGATCAAGGGCAGGATGAGCCTATCCCAGAAGTGTCNGCCAGTGCTGGCTGAGCATAGGGACAGCTGAAAGCCCACACCCTGGCCCCTGGCTCTCAGCTGCTGACCTGGTTTTTGTGCTGACTCGGGATTCCCTGCTCACAGGGTACAGCTGCAGGCAGAGAAGCAGTTCTCACTGGATTCTGTATCCTTCTCCTACTTCTTGTTTTGAGATAGTCTCATACATAGATCAGGGTGGCCTAGATCTCAGTCACAGGTAACAATGCCCAGCTCAAGCCTCCCCTCTTGCTCCTCTTCCTAGAACACTGATTTACAGTAGTTCAACTTAGTATTATATCNTGATGTATCACTTCATAAAAAATCACCCCNGCTTTACAAACGAAATACCCCCCAACCCAGAACTGAGTTTAATCATGCGCCAACCCCCTCCCCCGCAACCTTGCTTTGCTTGCAGTTTTTCAGATGCTGCCTNGGTTTCCCAGGGACACAGCGCTTGTCCCAAGGAAATGGGTGGGAGAGGGTGTCAAGGGCACAATCATGTCTNTCCTGATCCTAGTGCTGGAAGTGCTCAGACTTCAAAACCCAGGTGGCCTAAACACTGCCCCCCAAATCTTCAAGGGTGGCGTGGTCCCAGAGCCCATGATGCCGAGGACACTGGAAATCCTGCATGCTGGTGGGGAGCTGGGTTTGGGGTTTCAAGTATTTTCAGGCAGCTTTTCTCTGGGCTGGGACTCTGGAGCCAGTACCTATAAACAGGCCAAGTCCCTTCTCCCTGATGTCTTTCTTGTCCTTGCCCTAAACCAATTCTCTTTNGGAGGAGTGCCTTACCAGGACTCCCACTCAGATCTCAGCAGTAAGAATTCCGTAGTAGAACACTCTATGAGAAAACACCACTAAAGAACTGGTAGTTAGCTGGAGAGATATGGAATACTGGTAGTGTCCTAAGTCAGGGCAGGCCAAGGCCAGCTTTGGACAGATACCCTGTTCATTCTTAGCAATTTCAGGAGACAAAAGTTAGTTGGTACTGTGGAGCCAAGGAGGGCTCATCCCTTCTCTCAGTCCCTGATGAAAGTGGGACAAGAAAATGGGTGGCTGGGCATGGACTGAAATGACAAACGGGTGGCTCTTCTACAAATGTGGAGGTTTATTTCAACAAAATGTGAAAAGAGTGCATTGGACTGAAGCCCCTTGCTCGTTGGCGTGTGTGTCCATTGAATTCTCACTGACACGAGTGAAGGCTGCTTTGTGAACGAAGTGAACAGATAATATGGCAATCTCAGTTCAAGCGAGTCTGGGTCAATACATCATTCATCTCCTCCCTCAGTGACCTTGCATGTGTGATGGGCTGTGGGACCATCAGAGTGCTCATGTGTTGTGGCTCTGACTTCTCCATATGAAAAGCCCCTGTCCTGGGGATGGGGCAGCAGGGAGAGGGGAGTTATAAGCACAGTCCATCTCACCTCTGAAGAAACACCAGGACAGGGCTCTAGGAGGGTAAAAACTTTCATACTACCAGTGGTGTGTGGGACTGGACTTGCTGTAGCAAAGTGGAGGCTGGAGACAAAGCCCATCCTTACCTAGCAGGTAAGCAAAGAAGCAGGGGCCAGGGAAGCTTCCTTCTGGACTGAGGATGCTCTCCACCTGCTGCTGCCTGTCTGTCCCTTCCACCAGGGCTTGCGGGGGTGGGATGGCTTGCATCTAGTCCCCTGCGTCTCCACTTGTGATGTGGAGCTGATGAGAATGTCCTCTGTAATATCTGCATGAGGTGTTCCTGAAGAGGAGGCCAGCTCTTTTTGTGGAATCCAGGGTTAAGGCTCAGACTGAAGTATTCATGCCAATGGTTTCTGTGGCATCTTAGTGATTCCCTCCTTCATCTCCAGCGAAAGATGCATTCGTCATACTGCAAAAACTGGATGCTACAGCTCTGACCATCTCCATTCTTGTGTTAGGAACACCAACGCTGCTTTCTTGGATAAATGGGTTGTCAAGCTCTCCGGGCCACCCCTGAGGAGGCCCTGTTGCTGGCCATGGAGAGCCTAGAAAGTCTGGAAACACCAGCACCATGACTGAACTGTAAGGAATCTTAAGGGCAGGTGAATTCTTGTTCCCCGGCAGCCTTCTCACACCAGGAAGGCCAGTTTCTGGTGCTGAAAGCATAGCTGTCATCAAGGTGGGTGACCTGCCACACTTTCTGCCAGGAATAGGGATTAGTAACTTTCTAGGCATGGCCCCACAGTGACCTTTCCAGTCCTCAGAAGAGAATTCTCCTGTCTTGGACTACTCTCCAACAGGAATGATAGTCTCCTTTTAGCTCACCACCTCAGGCTCCTGCACTGCCNGCCTCCAGCCACTCACACATAGGCTAGGGCTCATATGCATTGGCCTTGAGCTCCTTGGTATAGTCAACTAGTCATATAGTGATAATAAGGTGGTGGCAGGTTGACCATCTCCCTGGATGTACTGAGAAGCCACTCAAGGTTGAGAGTGTTTTACCAGCAACAATGACTTGGTCTGTTTTTGAGCCCGCCTCTTAGATCATGGCTTTGCCCTCATCTCATAAGTAGGTACCTTGGTGTGGTTAGATGGGGACTGTTCTTCTCCAGTGCCTGGTGTGTGCCAGGCTGCACATGGGGTAGTGATCAATGGACTTAAGTCTCCTCTTTCCTCAGCCCCAGCCCTCCCCTTCTGCCTGCGGCTGTGGCTCATGGGGCAGGGGCTGCAGACACTTGGACACTGTTCACACGGCCCTGTGCTGGGGCAGGCAGGACAGGAGGGCAGTCCTGCTTTAGTCTAGTAAGACCTCATGGTACAGTCATGTACCCTTCATTGCCTTCTCAGTCCTGTGCATGGAAAGAGGACTGTCATCACAGCTGGGCTAATAAATACTGACCCGGGTATGTGTAACTGGGCTCCGTGATCCTATAGCCCAGGATGTCGTGCAGAACCTGAAACACTCAAGGGGAAGCAAATGCCACTCTGACTCCAGTACTGGGCTTCCGGTGCCTTCTCATTACAGTGGTTTCAGATGTAAGAGGCAGCCCTAGCTCTCTTCTCCAGAGACAGGGCAGGAATGGGCGGGAAGCTTCTCCTACGTGGAAGGGGAGTCCATGGTGGAGAGGATCCTTACAACTTCTGCTCGCTGAGTGGGTGAGATGTGCTGGGTCATGTGGACGATGGAATCCATGGCAACTTCTGGATTGGCCTGTACCAAGCTGGAGAGGAGATTAGAGATGGTGAAGAAAAGATACAGGGAAAGTATCTCCACTGGGGTGTTTAAGCCTGACAGCTCTGCTAATGAGGGCAGCTAAGCACACTGTACTCACCACTTCATGAGTTTTCCTTNGTTCAAACGTCCCTAGCAGTTAAGGAGTAGTATAAAATGAACTAGAAAACATTTTGCTATGTTAGAGTATAAGGAGTAATTAAAAAATAAACCCCAGCCAGGCCTTTAATTCCAGCACTTGGGCAGCAGAGGCAGGTGGATCTTTTGAGTATTTGAGGCCAGTCTGGTCTACACAGAGAAACCCTGTCTTGAAAAACCTAAATAAATAAATAAATCCCCAAAGCAAAAACGATGGGGACATACTGACAGTGGTGTCTGAATGAAGGGCCCTTCCTAGACAGATATGCACTTATTTTGATGCCAAATGTCCCAGAAGTAAACTATAAAATAACAGAAGTAAGAATTTACTAGTCTGCATCAATAATGTAGAAATGCATTGGGGAAGACAGGAACTCTTGCTTACAGAGTTAAGTGAGGACATAATAGTGGAATCAGAGTACAGATCACAGTAAGGCTCTTCAGGCAAGNTATCAGTAGATGTTCAGTCTAGAGAGAAGTACTGATGGGGAGCAAGATAGTTTCCCTGGCCTGCAAGTGTCTTCCCACAGATTGGTTAGTGAGTTGATGGTCAGTAATTATGCAGTGGAAAAATCCAGGAACAGCTTGGCTAGGTGACAGAAATTAACATCCAGGGGCAGATGAACTTTGGGTGACTTTTAGTGGGGTACTCAGTGATGGCCAGAATATCACATGTGTGCTGATATGGCCATACTACAGAACTCAAATTGAACCACCAAGAAACATTAGACAACCTAAAAATGAATGATGTTCTACAATGGAAACTGGGGCAAGGCATGCTGGGAACACCAGCCCACACTCACAGGGAAAACTCTCCATACAAGCATTTAGTCAGTGGGGACACCAGAGTGCTCTAGCCTGAGCCCACACTCACAGGGAAAACTGTCCACAGAAGCATTTAGTCAGTAACTTACTAAAGTTGATGGTTTTACTGTAGCCATGTAGGAGAACTTCTGTCCTTAAGGAGTTGGCACGCAATGTCAATAAGGTAAACATTTAAACAACAGGCAAATTACTAGCACTAGCATCTACTTTGCAGCTTTTCCCTGAGCAGTATATTTCCAAATAGTTTGGAGATGTCAGCTTTCCTTCCTTTCAGAACCATCTACTTGGTTTAAATATCTGTACCTAGAGTGAATGCATGAGTCAAAGTGCCCTGAGTCGAGAGAGAGCTGTGTCCAGGGCTATATCTGCATCTGTTGGTCAACTATAGCAGTTCCAGACAGAGGAACCACAGAGATCAGGGCAGTATTATCCATAGTTTATTATAAACTTTTTATGTGAAGGAGTTAGCTCTCTAGCCTCAAGGACCCTGCTGGGCCTCACCTGCGGATCTGCTTGAGGACGTAGTCCCTGCTGATGTATTTGATGTTCTCCTCTATCACCGAGCGGACACCATCTTCCTCTGTCAGTTGCTTTTCCAGCCACTCCACCAGGTCCTTATTATTGTCCCAAACGTAGGCCTGCAAAGAATCAAGACTTGGTCAAATGCCAGGGGCTAGGACTGGACACCTGATTGTCTACTATCTCAAAAGCTTTCTTGGCATAAAAACATTGTTCACAATTCTCCTTTACTGTTCAGGTTGGAGGAGGAGGGGACAGGTTCCCAGCTGGGAGCTGCCTTCATCTTTCTCCCTTCCTTTGATCTTCAGACACTCACATGGGAGTCTGTCCTACGAGAGGCTCTGGCATCTACTGTTCCACAACAGTAGGTCTGCGACGAGCAGGGTATTTAAGAGTGTGACCGGGAGGGAAAGGTGTATGTGGCTGTTTCCTTTTGGAGGAGCTGAGACACTGATCCTGAAGTGAATTCCAGTCCCAGCAAGATGTGGCAGATAAGGCTCTGCAATGTGCCTTAGCCCTCCAGCTAGGGAAGCCTCCTGTGGCTGGACCACTTCTTTTAAGGACAAGGGAGCAAGGCTTAGAGGACAACACACAATACAGCACGGATACTGATATGGAGGATGTCTTGTTGCTACAGTATTGCCACCAAGCCAGAAACCCACCCCACTTTATTAGTTATGAGAGCATTGCAGAGGGTCAAGAAGTCTGTAGCCTTGAGAGTCTCAACAGCCCACCTCTCGCCTCCTTTCTTTCAAGATCATTTAGCTGAGTATTTCTGAGGCAGCTGACTACATAATAATTCAGGAGTGTGTTAGAAGCCTAATAGCCTTCTCCTTGCTCTCTTCTCTCATTTCTTTACAAATCATTTAGGAATCNTTTTGTTAATGGTTTCCGGAAAACCAAGTACCACCATTAGGGCTCATTCATATTTATGTCATTTTGTTTGGGTAATTAAACACAAAGCTCGTCATTTAAAGGTGCGCTATCCTTTTCTGTTATCACTAACGAAGTCAAAGTCAGAATGACAATGAGTTTGGTGCTGTAATTTAATAGGTGGGCACTGTAGGGACTCTGAGCCTTGTGTTGTGGCTTCAGGAAATCCAGATACAGCTATCTATGGCTTTTGTGCCATGGCTTGTAACTTCAGGATTTACACAGTGTGGAGTGAACATTCACAAAAGAAGCATCCGGCATCAGGAAACTGGGCTGTCTTCTAATAGATTTCATGCTTTTAAAAATACCATTTATTGGTAGGTGTGGTGGCTCACACTTTTTGTCCTAGTACCTGTAAGGCTGAGGCAGGAGGATAGGAAATTCAAGGCCAGCCTGGGCTACACTAAGTTATGGACTAGGCAAGGATACAGAGTGAGACCCTGTCTCACAAAAGCAACCAACCAAACCATGGTTTCCTTTCAGACTCACTTCCTCCCCTGACTTAGCTGGCTGTGCCTGGCTGTTTACTATGCTGGATCACAGGTTCTCAGGACTAAGGGTCAGCAGGGAGTCTTTTCCAGCAGTCTGTCTACCTCCTTTCCTGGCTCCAGATTNGCCCACCTTGGGCATCTCTGATAGAGATCAGTTCTCCCTCACAGAACAAGCTGAGAACTACCCACCTCCGTATTTCACTTGGGAGTAACTCCTCTCTGAGGGTCTGCAACAGAGAGGTGCTTTTGCTCCTCAGGAAAGCTGTAGCAGGCCCTGCTGACAATGAAATGCCTTGCTCATGTGGTCCAGTTTATAGATGGACCCCGAATGAATGAATGAACACACCTGGACTCTAGCCACTGGCACCTTGATAAATTTGGCCATTTCCATTGTTGGTGATTAAGAGTTCTCTGTGGCTGGAGGACTTCACAGCTTCCCAACTTAGGAGGATTTGGTGGAGAGAGGTGCAAAAATATAAAACAATGGCAGCTTCTTGAGCTTCAGAAGGAAACCAAACAAAACCCAACTAGATTCACTCAGGAGTCCCAAAGCCTTTAGTTTAGGAGAATATTTAATACTCTTATTAATCATTTTTAATCCGTTTGCTTTTAATTAAGAAACAGCATGATGCTTTGCTATCAACATATGCCAGGGAGCAGATTAATTGTGGCTTAAGATAACTCTCCTTGATTGGTGTAATGTATTAGCTAACGAGATGCCGGCTTCTAACGATGCTCACACACTACACTGGAGAAAAGCAGCTACCCTCTAGAGTAAACACTCCTGCCTTCCCTCCTGCAGCCAAAACTACAGTAGGTGTTTAAACATTTAAAACAGTTCCCAGGCAGAATGACAGCAACACATCTCAAGTTTTTAGATGCTTAAAAATATGGACCCTGCATATGAAACATGCTGTTTATTCAGAACACATCTGGATGACACCAAGCCTGAAGCCCACAGTACTTGAAGACAGAGGACTCTGAGTTCTAACCAACTAATTTTAGCAAAAAGAAAGAAACTTTTGTACATATAGTGTTATGTTTCTCTCAATCTGTCTGGGAGGGCTTACCATGTTCTGAGCTATTCTCTTCCACTTGGGAAAAGCAAGCTGCCTTCTAGGACAGCCATGAGACTCACCATTCCAGCCATGAGGAAGGGCATTCCAAAGGGGAAGGCCATTATCACTTTCTTCCTTAGAATTATAAAAATGTAGCTATCTACCTTCCTAAGATTCCAGAGTGGATTTTAAACAAGTGTGAAATGCTGGGCTGCTAGTCCCATGACAGCCCTGGACCCACGTCACCTGCCTGACATCCCAGCCAGAGCATCTTAATATCAATAAAATATTAACAATTAAACGTCACAACACTGGTTTGTCTTACAATACACGTTCACCAGACACTCTCTCTTTCTGCATCAATGGATAAGTATCTCAGGCACCACTCAACCTCACTAATTATATGTAATAATTAGTCTAGCTTACAAAATCTAAATGACCTGTTTGAAAGGTTCATTTCTAATGCACTGGACAGCTGTTAAGCTCTCCCTGAGCAATGGTAGTACAGGGCCAGAGAGTGACTAGGGCACAACCTGGTGGCTGTTAGCCCTACCATGCCTACAAATGACTTCACTGTGGGTTGCTTAGAGATGCTTCCAGCTGGAGAGATGCCTAGGAGCCATCTGACCTGGTGTGTATGGAGGGGTTTTGGGATGGTGAAGGTAGACATATACATCCTAGAAGGGAAGATTGCTATATATATATATATTGTGTGTGTGTGTGTGTGTGTATGTGTATGTGTGTGTGTGTTTCTAAGGTTATGACCTTCCAAAGCTCAAGATGCAATGTGATTTCTTTCAGAGTCTTTAGAACACAACACCAAAAGACCAAGTGAGCAGTGGCTTGTTAGATTTCATAGCTGGGCCCGGCAATTCTTGCCTCTTTTCCCCTTACCTCATCCCTCCCTGATACACCCAGCAATCTGTGGGTAGCTTGAGGCAGTAGAGACCCCATCAACAGTGCCCTCTCTCTGATCCTCATTCCATTTGGAAATCCAGAACAAGAGGAAGTGGGTAACTGGACAATTAAGAGTGAATTAGGGCACTAAGCCCTGGGGACACTAGTGTGAGTTAGGCAGCTCATCCAGGATGAGTCAGTTCACCTAGTCTCAAACTTTGACTTTGCTTATTGCTTGCTCGCTCTCTCTTTCTCTCCGCCCCCCCTCTCTCTCCACCTCCCCTTTCCTCTTCTGTCTCACTATATATTCCTGGCTAACCTGAACTCACAGAGATCACACCCTTGAGTTCTGGGATTAAAGGTGTGCTGCACCATGCCTGGCTGCTACTTAACATATAACATGCTTTACCTTTGACATTTAAACCCACTGAATCCTGTGACACCATAAACATCATCCCCATTTTATCCACAAGGGAATGGAGGCTCAAATAATGTGTCCAAGCAAAGAGATGCAAAGCTGGGAACCTCTTTTTGTGTGAGTTGGTGAGATCCCAAAAAACCCACATTTATTTTTCTCAGTGTTCCATGTAAAGTCTTGTTTTGTTTGTTTTTTGAGGCAGGTTCGTTTGTGTAGCCCTGGTTGTCCTGGAACTTGCTCTGTAGACCAAGCTGGCCTCAAGTGCTGGGATTATAGGCGTGTGGAACCACTGCCTGGCTCCATGCAAAGTCTTAATTGTGATTTCTCCTGTCAGAGTCTACAGGCAGAGAACCAATCAGCCTGTTGGGAAAACTGCATACTTCAAATTGTGGAGCTAGAAATCAAGATAGAAATGGTCCCATGAAGCAGGCATGTGCCATATTTGCACACCTAAATTTCAATCCGCAGCTCTTGGAACTTTTTCTTCAGGAAGCTGTAGTGATGCTGCTGCTTTTGCCCACAGTGAAAGTCTGAGCCATAAACCCAACTCCTTCCTACAACAGGACTGCCCAGTGGGGCCAAGTGCAATCCTAGAACTCACGGGATGGAGGTCTCTAAGGGGAACAGGAGACACATATTGCTCAATTTTCCATCTTAAAATCTTTTTCCGGGATCAAGAAAACGAAATCCCTGGGGAAAAAAACAATACAAAGCATGGCTAAAAAATGCCTATCACTGAATGACTTCTTTACCAATAACTACAGCAAAGATCTCGGTACTCAAGACGACTCTACTGGTCTTTGCATTTGAGGGAAATATCACATGAAATCTGTCACTACTTGAAGACCCCGCCACCATACCCAGAGTGTTTTCAGCCATCTCTTAACACCAGGCAGCTTCTCCAGCAGCCCTTCAGAGGCAACACTACACCTTGAACACTGCAGCACTTTCTTGTCTCAAGGACGCTGCGGATTTTATCACCTATCCCACACTCAGGTCCTGCTGAGCCTGCAGAACGTGGCAGGAGGTTTCAAAGCCACATGTCCTGACTTCACAGGATCATTTGTCCTTCCTTCTCTTCTCCCTGTCCCCTGAAATGAGAGCTCATGGGAAAGGCAATCTTCTGTAAACACAGACAAGGGAANTAGTATCAACTGTTGGGGATCACTGGTATTCAGTGTGCAGACAGCCTCTTCCTGAGCTGTGAGCCTGCAGTGTCTTCTGCACTCAATCCAGCCAGGCCTGTACACATACAGCTCCCTACTGATGAGAGACAGCAATGGCCTGTTTCTTTAGACACACTGCCCCCTGGGAGGATGCCACTAAGGAGCAAGTGAGGGGACCTATCTATTCACTTCATGCTTGGAGGGAAGCCATTCCTTCTCCTCATCCTTGTGCCCACCGAGGCTATGCACGTCCATTAGTGACTAATGTGGTAGGGAGGCGTACAGGCCACACACACACACTCCATTTACCTAGCCGACCACTCTTAACTGGAGAACAACCTCTTATTTTACACTTGCATGACTTTCAATGCCAAGTTCCACTAGAAGCTGCCAGTAGCCACTGACAAAATTGTCTCACTCAATTATGATGCCACAGACTGACCTTAACCTGAACCAAATGTCGGAGAATGTCCCACTTCCCTGCTGCACATCTGAAATATTTATCCAAGCAGCTTTCCAGTCATAAAGAAACAGGCAAACTTAACACAAAGGTGAATCTCCGAACACTCCGCATCACTGGCTTTAAAACTGACGGTGAGTCTTATAGCTCCTTGATGAGAAAAGTTGTTAGCAAAGACTTCAGGTAGCATTTTCGAGGAGACTGGAATGACCCTCTGTAGGACAAGGCACTTCATGCTACCACCAACTAGCCACTCTCCATCAATATCCGACAATCACCAAACATTTTAATCACATAGGTAATATATTACAAAATATATCTGTTTAATATAGCCTGGTAAAATAGGACCAGCAAGATGGCTCAGCAGTTAAAAGTACTTGCTGTCAAGTCTGAAGTCCTGAGTTTGATCCCAGGAATCCACATGATAGAGGAAGAGAACCAATTCTTTCAAGTCGTCCTATGACTTCTACATGTAAACTATGGCATGCCCAGGCTTACACACAAAATAAATGTTTTTTAAAAATGTATATAGTAACTACTAAGAAAGGCTAGTCTTTCTCTTGGGGAACTAATTCAGGGGTGCACACATGCCATACAAGTAAGTGCTCTTTCCCTGAGCCACCCATACCTGCCCCTAATTTTTCTTAGTAAACATGTATAGACACAAAGGTTTCAGCTTTTCCTTCCCTGTTTCCTGTGGACTGTTTTGTGAAACCCAGGGACGAATGCTGACCTCAGGCCTGCCCTGTCTGTAATTCCAAGGCAAGAGCACCAGGAAACTTTTGATAGGGCCACTGCCATAAGGCATGAGTCCCTTCCATGAGATTACCCTAAGATGATGCCAGATGCATTCCCATATGCAGGCCAGGCATTTCCTTCCAGCTCAGATGTGAAACTAAAGTTATAGTCTTAGCTTCCTGTGTGTGCGTATGTGTGCGTGTGTGTGCGTGTGTGTGCGTGTGTGTGTGTGTGTGTGCGCACGCGCATGCATGTGATCATCACATCTACTAGGCTTCCTGAGGAGTGTGACTCAGTTGCTTACAACCACTCAGTATTTTCCAGACAGTGCAGACTCCTCTGTAGCTTATACACTTGGGTTTCTACCTGGTCATCTTCCTGGGCACCCATTCTCTGAGCCGTCCTGCTGTATTTATAGCTCTCTGGATACATGCTGCCTTTGCAAGCATGCCTTGGAACACACAGTTGCTTCAGCGTGGAGCATTCTTTCTACCCCACCCCACCAACCCAACTTTCTCTTCTGGTTTATTAAGTCTCTGTTGAGACATCCCTTCCTCAAAATTGGGTGTCTACTCTGTGCAATGCGACTCTGCTCTTTGTTGGGTTTAATGCCAGCCTTGCTGCTGTGTAGGACCAGACAAGCTCTCTGTGGGCAGGAATACTGTCTCTTACTGCTAAGCCCCCAGGGTCTAGCTCAGTGTCTGGCATGTTATAAGTGTTCAAAATGGTTTGCTGGATGACTCTCTGGGCTGCAGATAGCTCTATGGGCCCTTCTAGCTTTTTTAACATGATATCATAGCATATTATTTGGNTGTAATTTGGCATAATAGAGGGTTTGGTTTCCTGTACTCCCTGCCCCTAAAGGCCTAAAGATTCTTAGCTGACAACCCTTTTAACTCTCATGGTTGGCTGTATAGCATGAAGGTTTGTTGGTAGGTGCTTCACCTACCTTCACTGTGCCTTCCACTTCTACAAACCAGCGTCTCAACATGGCCTGGATCTGGCCATCAGTCAGCTCAGGGTTGGCATTGTGGATTTTCTTCTTGACCAGGTCCTCCAGCAGGAGGCGCCTCAGCCGCCAGTAGAAGAAGGTACGGGATGTTTTCCAATCTAAGATGTCCTAGACTCACAGAAGAACATAGAGGAATTAGTGTAGTCACTCCAGCAGTAGCACTCAATCTGAAGGAACCCCACAGGCATAAAAAGCCACTCTCCAGTAAAGCCCTTTAGAGAACCCAAAGCTGGCCTAAATTCCCTGCACCTCTAGTACATCCCTACAAACCAATAGTCTGGCAAATGCTATCCCACATATGACCATAGTTCTGAAGAAGAGATTGAGTTNCCAGGTANCTAGAAAGAGAAGAATCTGTTCTAAGCAGACAGCTCAACTTTCATGGAGATCAAAGGTGAATTTGCTATCATCATAACCTTGACATTGTTGTAATCCAGTCTGAGGATCATCTGGATTGCTGTTCACCAACAAAGGCACACATGACTCAGTTTCCTACCAACAATACAGAGCTTGCCTGAGGATTCCATGGAAACCTAAATCATTTTGTTTTAGATGGCAGTGAATACAGAAGAGGGGAAAGAGCTCTTAAAACACTGGAAATGGTNTGATCTGCATAAGCTGTGCTGATCTGACCCCAGCAGCTCCCTGCTTGTGGGCCTATGTCACTTGCAGAGCTCTGATATGTCAGAAATGGCAACTGTGGTACTTACATTAATAACACCCTTCTCCTGCATCCGGCCTGGTGTGTCATGCAAGTCAGCAAACTGCACAGCTACCTGATGGTAAATGGGAATTAGGAACTCCTCCCGTTCCTTCAACTTGTTCTCCAGCTCCTTCCGCTCAGTGGGGCTTAGCTCTGGGGTGCCTGCAATTACATAAACCTGCCTGTCACACCACAGGGATCAGGAATCTTGGCACAGATGCAGCCACAGTCTTTTCCTTTAGGGCCTGGCTTTCNACTGCTGTCACTCTTTGCTACATAACAGACTCTATGAGATAGTACTCCTGTCCTTACTTTGTCACAGAGAGCCTACATGTCTTTTCCCTACAGAGGTCAAAAGTATGAAAGCAGTGGTGGCAATCCTGGTCTCCAGGTCTGTCTCAAACAGGTCAAGTGATCACCTGAAGGTCTATACCTCTCTCATCAGTTCACTGTCCAATAGCAAGGCTCCTCTACAAGTCAAGACTGGTGCAAGGACACCATGCCCATCATTAGAGCAGCTGGACTAGCCCAAATTTAGGATTTTGTAGGAGACCTTCCCCTGAGACCAGAGCACAGACTAGCAGCTCTGCTTTTACCAAGTCCTCAACAGGTGCCTGGGAAACTGCTAAGTACTAGAATCACCCCTGAGTTGCAAGCTGCTGTATTTCTTAGCTTCTAATGTCAGATTTGGATATTCTTAACCTCAAAGTAGTACAATTCAATCAAGTAGAGCCAGATTCATGTATCTCACATCAGTTCGATGGATTATCCCCTGGTCTTCCAGTCCCTGACCAGATGACAAAACTTCTAGGTCTTGGGCTAAATGTGAAGGAACAGGGAAAGAGAAGAGCAGCCCTGTGTGGATTGCTAAGCACAGAACACACAGTACCTTCACCTAGTCAGAGATGATGCTCTTCTAACAAGACTATCCCCCAGCTACTGGATTTTAGTAGAGGTGTTGCTATGTTGTGCTTCCCTTCCTAATTACTTTCAGAGTGGGGTCTGCAATCAATATTGAAAATTTATCTGCCTGCCCAGCAAGGACGAGTACATCTAACTGAAGGAACAANAGCTGACAGCCCTGGTGCTGGAGCTATCTGATGTGTTTTGTCACTAACGCTGACAAATACATAAGCCTAGGTGATGGGATGCAGAGAGAAAGGTCTGTTTCANGCACATGCCTGTCTGGGAANGGGTCTTGTTTTTTATGCCACTACGAATCATGCTATCAACGGCCTTGGGCTGCTGAGTGGCTGAGTGAGCCATAAGTATCACACATAGGCACATGTTAACTGAGCAGGGGTGAGACTCTAGCACTTAGTTTCATTTTATGGGACTTTTTGGATGCCCAGCTCCACCTCTCCATTTTAAAACTGTGAGAAGCAGTCACTGACCTGCTGCCTCAGGCCCCATTTAGTCTCCACAGTCTCCTGAGGCTGCATTCTTAGCATCTTGCAGGCAAGCATACAGACACCAAGAACTTGTGTGACTCATCAAGGCCACAGGACAAGAGAGTAACAGCTAGGACTNAGGGAAGCATTGTCCCAAAGCTTTTGGACAGTGTCACACTGCCTTTCTTACTTAGAGAAGACTGGCACTTCCGTAGCAGTGGACCATTTCAGAAGGCTAAGTCATAGGGAAGTCATCTCAGTCCTATTGTGGAGCTAAGACTAGGACAATGTCTGCCATGTTCTCAGCAGTGCCAAGATTTAAAGGAGCTTCTCCTATTGCTATGAAGATGAGGATGTAAAAATGCTGGGGCTCAAGGGATGGCAGGACTTTTGTGAAGAGAGTTCAACATGGAACTCCAAACCCTTCAAGATTCTTCTTGTAGGTAAACAGCTAACATTGTACTTGAATGCACGTGTGTATCTGTAACATATCATTTATTGTGTGTCAAGCACTGCACTGGAGTCTTTCAGGATCATATACCTCATAAGTCAACACACACACACACATACACACACACACACACACACACGATTCAGACCTTGGGCTGGACAGCTGTTAACCTTGCTAAGCTGAATACTTAGTGCTGCCGAGTGTTTTCCAGGTCGCTTCACATACATTATCTCTGATCCTTACATTCACCTTACAAAGTATCCATTTTATAAACCAGAAAAAAAGAGGCTCTGAAATGTAAAGTAGAACCTAGCTGTTAAGAAACACAGTCAGGATTTACACCTGGGTTTGGCCACCCCCAAAGCCTGTGCTCGTCCTCATTAATGGTACTGAAAGTGGTCAGGCAGATCTCTTGACAGTAGCTGGAGTGTTGGTTTCTGGTATTTGCAGAATTAAGAGCAGTTTCAACATCTGGATGCAGGAGGAGGAACTACAGGCAAAGAAGAGCCTTCCTTCTGGAGGAAAGGGGAGGTCGGGTCAACTGTANTAGTCTAGAGTTTTGAAGGAATAATGAAATAGTTACGATGGTGCTTGTCTTCTCAGGAGTTGGAAAATGAGGCAGCGTTCCTCAAAGGCCACCTCAGAAAAGAAACAGGGCAAGGAGAGGTGTTGACAAGTCTTAAGCATGTAAGAAGGCCCAGCATCTATGTGCTTTGTTTTGAGGAAAAATGTCNCTAAATCTTTTACGTCCTAGGAGCAGAAGGCTGCTCTCAAGTGGGTGCTACCCTTGTGCTGTACACCGAGGGCCCTGCTCCCCTATACAGCACAGCAGCCAGCCCCGGTAATGATTTAGGGGAGATTAACAAATANGTCAATGTCTATTTTCTGCTTAATTTAAAAGTGGCGTCTATAAAGATTTTTGACTTCTGAACCCTGTTCTCCTGAAAGAAAGAAGGTAAGAATGAGGAGGGGATAAAGAGTGATTATCCTATCATTGATCGTTTGTCAGGAGCATTTCTTATTCACTGGACTATTGTAAAAAGCTAAGCTCACGATCAATCCTGTAAGCTCCCTGTACAATTAAATATCTTGGAATGGTTTTCTTTCTTTTCTAGCCAGATTGCAGGGCCTCGGGGTTTTTAGGAAAGCAAGTGTGTGTGTGTGTGTGTGTGTTTAAGAATATTCTCTACAGAGAACAGCCACTCTTTTCTAGAGTCCTGCCTTAGGCAGAGGCTGTTCCTATCCCTTCACAAAATCAAAAGTTCCCACGAAACCTTATTATTCAAGAATCAACATAAAAGAGTTTAACAGAAGAGGCATCGCTAGCCTAATCATGTGTGAAAAGCTAGTATCACTGAGATGCTATGATGCTTCCATTTCCTCTAACACATCAAAACTGAAAGGTCATGACCTCAAAGATAAGGAGACTAAGAGACAAGGAACTTGCCCAAGGCTGTAGAGCCAGGAAACCAGAGCTGGGACTTGTGGCCTACAGAGTCTAGCCACAGTCCTAGATCTTTATTTATTCTCTTAGATTTATTTGTTTTATGTGTACCAGTGTTTCATGTGTATGTGTGTGCACCACATGTGGGCCTGGTGCCTATAGAGGTCACAGGTGGCATCACACCCTCTGGAACTGGAGTTACAGATGTTGTGAGCTGCCATGTGGGTGCGGGGATCAAACTCTGGTCTTCTAGAAGATCAAGTTCTCTAACTGCTGTGCTATCTCTCCAGCCACAAGTTCTGCGTCCAAACAGCTTAAACTGATCTACATGCATCCCAGGTCAGCAGCCAGTCAGGCATACCCTGAAGCCAGGACAAACAGTATCACCAGAGCAACAGCTGGCTTCTGCAGCAGTTGTTTAACACAGAAGGTGGCAGGAGAGGGCCAGCCCTATCCTAGGTCCTAGCAGACACAGTCCAGGGAGGAGGATCTAGAGGGCTGAGACTTTTAAAGCCTAGAATAATGATCCTCAGAAAGCGCACCCCTCGTCTAAGCTTGGCTTGTCATCTACAATCCTAATCTGGGACATGGGAATAAAGTTTTATTTTAAAAAGAAAGTAATATTGAAGTTTAAATTTTTTTTAATTTAATTTATTTATATTTTATATATGAGTGCTCTGCATGTATACCTGCAAGCCAGAAGAGGGCATTAGATCTTATTTTATTATAGATGGTTGTGAGCCACCATGTGGTTGCTGGGAATTGAAATTGGGACCTCCGGAAGAGCAGCCAGTGATCTCAACCTCTGAGCCATCTTTCCAGCCCAATATTAAAGTTTTTAAGAACAAAAACATTCTTAAATTTTCTTATAAGGGGGCTATGTAAATTTAAACCTCACTTTTAATTTTTATTTTAAATCAAAGCCTAATTTGAACTTTTATAGGCTCTTCTTCATTCTCTTAAAAAAGCAGTTTGCTTTGATTGGTTAAAATACGAGGTATACAAGAGTTAAGAGCTGGATTACCTTCCCTCCAAGGCTCCTGAACACCAGGTATTAAACCTTGACACTGAGAAGTCCCAACGACTGAACTCCTCTTCAGGTTCAAAGGTACCAATACAAGTAGCAGTTAAAAGAACTATGCAATCATGTTTCCTATGCTGGGAAAAAAATTCCTCAATAAAGATAAAATCATGTTAAGAAAATTCATGTAAAGTTTCTCTGTATTTCTATATCCATAACAGGAGTTTTTTAAAAAAAACAAAAAACCAGAAACCATAAAAAGCATTCTTGAGAAACTGTAAATCAGATCTTGTTTTAAGTGCCCCAAGGGAGCTATTTAGAAGCAACTTTGCAGTAAGTCCTTTGGTTAAAGCAAATAATCCTTCTGAAATGGGAATAATTTCTCTCAATGCATCTAGGTTCCACCCCCCCCAGTCCCATTTTCATGTCTGCTTTTTTTTTCCAAAAGAGGCCACACCTACCTAAACACAACTGCATTGCATACTGATTCTAAGTGAACCTTCTCAAGGGATGTCTAATCCTGAAGTTCCTTGCAATAGTGTGAGTAATCTCTTGTTCATATTTAACTAATCATTACAGTTAACTCAGACTTCCAAATANGAATAAAAATTGAATAATTCTCCCTTCAGTCCTGCCCCCTGTCCTCATACAGACATGGCCACATGAAAAAGTGAGGAAACAACACAAAATTTTCTGATTTCTGCTAGAGAGATCTCTCTACAGCCTTTGTTATTTTCTTTCCCTAATCTGTTCTCCCTAAATCTGACAGGGATCTGGGCTAATTGAGAACAAGTAGGGAAAAGGGCCTTGGACATATTCTGACAATAGCTTTCAGGTAGAGAAGCCTGGGCTTACTTAAACAAAATCCCCTCCAAGTCCTAATTGTGAATCATACCTTTGGGGGGGCGAAGCAAAGCAGATGCTTCTATAAATATAATTGGATTGAGATCAAACTAAAATGGCTCCCCCCACAAATGTCATGGTCTCACTTAATTACATCAAGCTAAACAGGCTGTAAATTAAAGAGGGAAGTTTTTAGCTGCTACCAACTTAAGATCCTCACCTACCTTCACGATAGAAAACTGCTTCTCAGCTTCTCACCACAAAGGACACTCCATACCTTACACCATGGAGTAATAATAAGTAATAATAAGATACCACTTTCAAGGCATATATACTGGGACATCTTTATTTCCTAGCCTCAACTTCCTAGACAGATACCTCTTTCTGCCTCAGACAAGCAATACTGACTCTTTTTAGTTTATAACAGCTTAAAGAGATCAGAAAATACACACTTTTGATAGTAACCCCTGAATCTCCATCACCCAAGATAATCCTTTTCAGGTCATTCTTGCTGATAAAGAGGTAGCTTTGGAGAAAGGCATTCTGGAAGTTTTTACATGCATATCCTCAACTGCCATAAATCTCCACTGTACCAGGTAACTCAAGTCATTAGGCATGTTGGATGCTAGTTAGGCCTGAAAGATCAGGCGAGGGCCAGGAAGGTGCTGAACATGTCAGCCATCAGGGCAGTTCTGTATGGGCAGAACTATGGAGCTGCATGGCAGGATGCCCAGCTGTTTGGGAGCAGGGCCATGATAGAGAACAAGGGTCCCCTACATGACTCCTTTGTCCAGGTGCTTGCTGTACTGAGGGAGAGGGACAGCGGGGAACTAATAATTGCTTTGCACTTGGGCTAGATAGTTCTTTCTCCATCTTCACCTCAGCTCACAGCACAGCAGAAGCCAGGCTAGCACAGCACTCNTGCTCCCCAGCCATTCTCCTGCTCTGGTTTTGAGAGTCAGTACAAGGATGATACTGAGACACAGAAAGGCCTTGGAGGGAAGGGATTTGATTTCCTAAGTCACAAATGGCGGGATGTAATCCTCCCTTGGACAACTCTACCAAGGCCGGCATTTGAGAACACAGGATCAGAACTGGTTCAGCAATGGGACATTCTGCTATGTGAACTTAGTTCACTTACTTTTTTTTTTTGGGACAGGGTTTCTCTGTGTAGCTTTGGTGCCTTTCCTGGAACTCACTCGGTAGCCCAGGCTGGCCTCGAACTCACAGAGATCCGCCTGCCTCTGCCTCCTAAGTGCTGGGATTAAAGGCATGCGCCACCACCGCCCNGCTAGTTCACTTACTTGTAAGGGCAATTATTTTGCTGTTATTACTGTAGATCTGCAAACTTTTTATCCAAACCAGCCACAGAAAATGGTAAAAACTCATTTAAAAAAAAAATGTAAACTCCTGATTTCAGTCCTTAGCTCTCTTACTTCATGTATCTATCAAATAAAGAGTTTGGAAGAGATGAAGTTAACTGTTCAGACACTATTATTCACATCTTTAGAGAACATACCGTAATTTTGTGCAGCCCATCAGTCTGCACTGGCTAGTCTAGGTGCTCTGTGAGTGCTCCCCAGTACAGAGGCTGACTTGGAAGGAGATGAGAAACACACGGTAACACCCACACCTACAGGCTTTCTCCTCAATCAGATTTCTTCTGTGCAGTTGGTTTTGGCTCACAAAGGGAAAGAATCCCTGCTTGACTTAGACCTGGCTCAGTATTCAGCTTAGGGATTGAGAATTCTATTCTGAGTCCTCATGTACATTTATTGTATATCTTGGTAGACATGTTTAATCTTGATTTTTGGCTTCAATTTTCCAGTATGTAAAATGAGGTCATTTTTCACCTACTTTGTAAAAGGTATTTTTGGTAGTCTTTGGTTATTGTGAAAGAAGCCAGAATCCAGTGTAAACTCTCTCCATATTGGTTTGATATTATGTTGTAGTGCATACAAGCCAATCTGCTGTCATAACTATACTGGAGTAGTGTCTGAAAGGCTGCAAATACCTGTAAGTAACATATCTACACTTAGGCAACTATTTCTAGTTTACATCTACTCATGTTCCCAAGATGCTTTGAGTCAGAGCTTGCTTCATATTTAGCAGCCTATAGATTCATTCATTCATTCATCCATTCATTCATCCATTCTTTCTTTTCTTTTCTTGGTTTTTCAAGACAGGGTTTCTCTGAGTGGCCCTGGCTATCCTGAAACTCACTCTGGAGACCAGGCTGCCCTTGAACTCAGGGATATCTGCCTGCCTCTGCCTCTCGAGTTCTGGGCATAGATTCTTTTTTAAGTGTCATTGTTTGGTCAAGGTTAAATAAATATGATTTTCTTCAGCATGGATAGGAAATTGATAATGAGATGATTCATAACAAATGATTAAATGGCCATCGCTTGGGAATCTCCTCCCTCTTCCCTGCACATGCTTCTAAAGTTAAAGGTGCTAGATGGAGATGGGAGCAACAGCACTTTCTGTGAGGAGAAGGAAGCTGTGGCCCCACACCCCTCACCACCCAGTCCTNCTGCACACAGATGTGGAGAGGATCCTCTTACCACCATCCCGTTACTCACAGGGATGATAACAGCCATTGGGGGGTTAAAAAGAGGCAGTGAACCCCCAGTTAATGAGTAGGAATTCAGCAGGCAGTGCAAGATAAATGGGGCTCTCTCTGCTTCTGCTAGAGTCAGCATGAACTGCGGCCCCGCGGCTTGTTTGTGGCAAATGGAGTGCGCGAACTATCAAAGGGCAGTGATCCAGAAGAAGACCGACTTTGACAAATTTT
>LZPO01086766.1:1254094-1269776 GCA_001675575.1 Neotoma lepida
GAGAGAGAGAGAGAGAGAGAGAGAGAGAGAGAGAGAGATGGTTCAGTGGGTAAAGGCACTTGGTGAGCAAATACGACAACAGAGTTACATCTTGAACTCAGCAAAGGACAGAATTGACTCCATAAAAGCACTGTAGTGTGCTTACATGTGCATGCATCCCACAACACACACACATTTAAAAAGGAGGAGAGATGGATCTACATTCTTCTATCAACTCTGTCATTTTTTTAAAGCTAGTCACTTAAAGAGATTTACTTACCGCAAGCCTCAATTCATGTAAACTGCAAATAGCAATTTGACATGTCTCTTAGAGGTGCTTACTGTGATTATAGAAGCCGACATGAAAGCAGTTAATATAGTTTCTAGCACAAAGATTCATTAACCCTTCTACACCACACTGAGAACAGGTCTTACTATGTTGCCCAGGCTGGCCTCATGTCAATCCTCCTGCCTCAGCTTCCCAAGTGCCTTCAATGAATCTTAGTGTTTTAGGGCTTAGCAACCAATAAGGGACTGATGCCAAAACAGGCAGCATAACTGAAGTTTTTAGTAGAAGCGGCAACTCTGACTTCTAGGTAAGACAAGATAGGCACGGTGACTCCCTGTCAGTGTGTCAAGAAGAGTGCATTCTTAGTGCCCTGCAGTGAAGTCACTAAGGAACAAAATCACTGAATTTTCAGGTCTCAGCATAAAATATACAGCCAAGGAAGTGGGAGTCAAGTGAAACTGACTGCTAACTGGATCTCACATGTATGAACCAAAGAGTATTAACACCCGCCTCGATCCCAGTGTCCATGTGGTATCCTCTCTTGAATACCCTGGTATCTTGCTTATATATTACAGCTTTATCAGGCTACTCAAAGAACATTTTTCCTGACTCCTTGAGGCAATAGCTGTTTCTGACATATCTTTGTTTCTTCAGAGGCAGCGAATAAAGTTGCACACAGGAATTCATAAAAATGTGTAGGGTTGACCTGATTAAACTATACACTTCTTTTCTCATGGTATTTTCATAGATGATTCACCTTTATATTTTAAAAAAATACATAAGGGGCTGATAATATGATTCAACAAGTAAAGGTGCTTGCCATCACATCTTAATTGAGTTGGAATTCTAGGACCCGTATGATGGGAGAAGAGAACCAATTCCCACAAGTTGTCCTCTGACACATCCTCCCCACAACCAAATATAATAATAAAAAATAAATAATATAAATGGGGCTGGAGGGACTGCCCAGTGGTTAGAACATTTATTTCTCTTGCTCGAACCTGGGTTTAGTTCCCAGAACCCACATGTTGGCTCATAAACATTTTTAACTCCAGTTTCAGAGGATCTAATATATTTTCTGGCCTTTNCTGGCTTCCACAGGTACCAGGCGTACGTATGGTGTACATAAATACAAAATAGGCAAAACACCCAGACACATAAAAAATCNTTTTAAAAGTACATAAGCATTAAGCTGTATGTATAGTCAAAGCCTTCTCTGGGAAAAAGGGCCTCTCTCTAGTAAAAATGGGCTTTTTGATGAATGCAAAACCAGTAACAACAGCTCTTCATTTTCCCAATGAGGCCTGGCAAGTGTATGTCATTGGCAAAAATTGTGGGTACCTCTTACACATGGCTAGTNACCTCCAAGAGTGAGCTCTCCCAGCCTGTTCCTCCCTCAGAAAGCAGAGGTGCTCCTGCTCGAAGCTTTGTGTAGGCTCTCTATGGCGAGCTCAGTACTTCACATTTCTACGCTCTCAGCAATCTCAATCACTCCGGCATGGCAGCTCCTTCATTCCCCAGCCCATCTATTCCTTTAGAATCCTGAGGTGAATGAGGAATGCACTGACCCACATACTCTCACAGCCTGAAGGTGCAGATGCTGGCCTTTGCACAGCTGTGGGTGTCTATCCTTATATGAGGTAATCCTTTTTGTCTCTCTCTGGACTGTCCACAGTGGCTCTGTTTATGGAGGATTTTTATTTAATGATGACAGTGGCTGCCTAATCACTAAGAAATTCCCATGGCATGGACTAGAGCCTTTATACTAATGGTCTAATCTGCTGGAGTCACAAGCCTAGGGCTGTTGGTGGATAATAATAACATGATAACACAAATTGCCACAAAGAACAGCCAGTCTCTGGTATAGAATTTCTTCATTTTCTTCCAGTTATTGTTCATTTTAGAATACATGGAGAATATTAGAGAGTGATGTGAATGAGGAACTTGTGCAGAGAACAGGTGTGGAATCCAGTGAAACACCACTTCCCAGGACCACCAGAACAGTCTAACATCTACCTATGAAGGACAAAACTTCAACAGTAGCCCACCTACAGAATACTAGATTATTCTGTAATTTTTTTGGTGAAATTAGAAGATATATCTTTTTGGGGGGAGGGGGATGTTTAAGGCAGGGTTTCTCTGTGTAGTCCTGCTTGTCCTGTAGACCTGGTTGGCCTCAAAATCAGATATCCATCTGGGACTAAAGGCGTGAGCCACCATGCCCAGCTTAGAAGACATATCTTATTGTTCTAGTACCTCAGAGGGAGCTGTCAGGTCAAAGGTGATGAGCTATTAGCACACCCACAAGATCTCTATCACTTACACTTTGCCAACAGTCCCCCTGTCCCCTCCCAAGTGATCACTGATTCCTTTCGAGCCCAGGGCAGAATCACTTTCTTCCCAGCCCACTAGTCACCTTTCATCCCACCAGAGAAGCCTCTCCAGTTGGCAAAGACCATTAGAGGTAGCCCTTCACGGTTGAAGTCCTTGATAGCCTGATAAGTCTTAAATGCAGAGTCTGGGAACCAAACCTGGCCAGCCTGCTGGATTATCTGTTGGGAAAAGTCAAGGAAGAGCCAGTTAACAACTGTAGCTGGAAGTTTTCCTGTGTCCCACCCTGTCCTGCAGCCGCTCGGTCCCAAATAAACACACAGAGGCTTATATTAATTACAAACTGTATGGCCTATGGCTCAGGCTCATTACTAACTAGCTCTTAGAACTTAATTCAACCCATTTCTATTGATCTATGTTTTGCCACGTGGCTTTGTGGAGTTACCTGTACTCTCACATCTTGCTTCTCCTGGCAGCAGCTCACAGCATCTGCCCCAAACCCATCTTTCTCATCTCTCTATAGCCCTCTTGGGTTTTCCCACCTGGCTCCATTCTGCCCCTTCCATAGGCCAATGCAGCTTTACTTATTAACCAATGGGAGCAACACATATTCACAGCGTACAGAAAGATACCCTACAGCAAACAACAGTTTGAAGGAGAACCTTCGCCAACTGATCAAGCTGTTATTTATTAAAAATAGTAAACTCAATATCAAACCAACTAAATTAAAAACTGTTGTTCATCATGAGGATGACACTTGAAGCAAAAAGAAAAGATCCTGGCTCTCTGACCTTGTTAAACACTCTTCTCTTGGGAGCCTATTATTATTCTTTATACAAATTCCTTATACTACACCATTATTCCTTAGACAAAAGGAGGAGTTGAACTGCTTCTCTCAAGTAGTCATAGGAACCCTTTTCAAAGGCAACTCAATTACATTACTATCTTTTTCTTTCTTTTCTTTTGTGTATGTATGTACATGCAGATGAACAGGTGCGTACCTATGTGTGCATGCATTCGAAGGCCAGGAATCAACAATGATGTCATTCTCAGGTCCCATCTACTTTGCTTTTTTGAGACAGGGTCTCTCACTGGCCTAAACTTCACTTAAATAGATGAGGCTGGCTGGTCAGTAAGCCCCAGGAATGCCCCATCTTTGCCACCCCAGTGTTAGGATTACTGGCATGTGCCATCACATATAATTAGTTTGTTTTTAAATGTGGGTTCTGGGGATCAAACTGAGGTCTTCATCTTGTATGGCAAGCACTTTACTGACTGAGCTTCCAGTCCTACATTACTCTTTGAAGCACGCCAATTGTACAGTCTCCAAGTCCTTTCACCTCTCTAGTACTCCGACTAGTCACCAGATACTCGGTTCGATACTGCTGAGGAGCCTTCTTATTGTTCTCCTTCACCCTTCCCTTTCTAGATAGTGACAAAGTATAAAATGGAATCAATCTTTAAGGAAGAAAAAGGGAGGGGGGCTGTAGCTTCCACATCTGGCCCTCTGGAGACTATGTTATCACTCCTAGGTGTAGCTCAGAGAATCTGGAACAGATGAGCATCAGTGCCCGTTGCCTCTCTGTTAGACTAGCTCCCCAACAAAAGTAGACTGCTTTCTGGCATCACCAAGACCACTGTAGAGGCCTATTTAACTTTTCACATAAAACTTTGCTTGCAGTGATCTAGAGGCATCTTGAAAGTGATCACAGTGTTCTGCAATCATTTAAGGTGGCTACCACCCTTCCCTCTAAAATCTGGTGGCTTGCAATACTCCCAGTATATCTGTGGGCACTGTAGAAGGGAAACAAACTCCAGGCACAAGGTACTCTAAGCATAGCACAAGGAGTATTTGAGGTGACCAACCTTGGCTTCAGAATCCAGGTTTGCAGGGTCAGCTGGGATACTGAGTTCCACGGTTCGGGTTTCTACAGCAACTACTCCCACAGGTATTCCCCCTAGTCTGGGGGGAGGAGAGGAGAGACGAGCCACACAGGAACATAATGCATGTTAATATCACAACTGGGCATTTATTTTCATTCACATACAAACATTGAGGGAAAATTGGAAGCCAGCAGGGGAGACTCTGANGCTACTAGGGGTTAAATGTGAGACTTTTAGGGTTTGTTATTCCTTTNACAAACATGGAGGAAAGTCCCCTCACACACACTCATATTCTAAAATGTCCAACAGGATAAATCCAAACTGAATGCTGTATTAGGGGAGACTCAGCAGCCTAGTGCACATGTCTACTTCTGTGGTTGCTAGATGAAACTTTCTAGTTTGCTGTCAATCAGCTCTTGATGGTGGGACACAGCCTGAAACTGCTGGCCTTATTGAATAGAGCTGTGGTAGTTAAACAAGCCCCTGCCCTTCCTTCAGTGGAAAAGAACAAAGAGACAGGAATATTTTTCAGTAATAATCTTGATAAACTTTGTATCAGAAGCAGCTACTTAATTTCAAAGCTATGTTAAGACTCAGAAGTTTGAAGCTTCTGCCTATATATTTGGTAATAATCTCCCATATTGGTCCTCATTGAGATTTCCTAGAAGGAATCAGAGATGAAAGGAAGAAGAGAAACCAAGAGGGCAATGACAAGGTAAGGTGAATCCTTTACTCTGGAAAATATGATTCCATCTTCATTTTGTCAGTTGCTTTCCTCTGGGCTGGGGCTGGGCTGGGTTATACTCTCATTCCCTATGACATGTCCATAACAAACTTTTCCATGAAGGATGGTCTTTAGCTGTTACATCAACTACTGGAAATGGATTCTTTTCATCACAAGAGACCTAACTGGAGCTGAGTNGAGACCACCCACCACCCCCTTGTCACTTGCCTGCACTGAATCAGAATCAAAAGCCCTCTAGACAACCAGACAACGAGCAGGAGGTACACAGGAGGGTTCAGAAATATTTCTGTTCACAATGATTAACACTCCAACTGGAAACTTGTAATTGCAAAAGCCACCCTAAATCGGTAACTTATAACTTATATATTAGGGCCCATGTGACCTAATAAAGAACATCTTTATCCGAGTATTACAGTTATTTATTGAAGTTGAAAACAGCTCAGAACAACTTCTGTTTTCTATTATACTTCATATAAATTTTATCAGGCTAGCACATGAAGATGCTACATCTTGTTTTATAGTGTGTCCCTGGACAAGGTGCCATGGAATAATAAAAGACAATTTACAGCCAATAGCACACATATTCCAAACATACATACCAAAGATGAGTTTGGCAGCACTTACAGTAACAATCCCAGAAGAATACATTTATATTTATTTCTTGAAATGCTACTGCCTTTGAAAGAAGCTAGCTTCATTTGTTTTATATACTTCTGAGCATGTGTATGTGTTTGGAGTAAGAAGCCCAGAACTCATCAGATGGAAAGAAAGGAAGAAATCAGAGTGAGTGTTGGAATAAACAATAGCTGAGCTAACCAAAGCCAAGCTTGACTGGTCTTGGTTGCAGAGTAATCCCTGTTCTAATGTTAAGGGTAAAGCATTGTTCTCTCATATCCCACAGGAAGATCTTAAAGACTTTAGCAAAAGTTTGGCTTTGGAAAGCTTAAAGACTGTCATGTATTTTATACACAGGAAAAGTAAAACAGAATAAATAAAACAAATCCTCAAAAATGTTGATTCCAATAGAACATGAGACCCTGTAACTAGCTGTATGCTCCACTTCTACTTCCTCAGCAGGAATTTTACCAACACAAAATAATTCTCACAGGGATGCTGTAGCTAGGGGTGAGGGAAAAGACCTGACACTTGAAAGAAAATGAGCAGCTAGTTTCTGAGTTCCTGTCTCAGATGACTCCTATTCAGTGTCACAGTGGAAGGCCCTGTCTGTAGGATTTGCCATCTGATGGCTCCTTGTCACTGGCTGCATGAGGCATGCTGACCTGCTGTACTCAGAGAACCACAAAGCCTAGAATTATTTTCAAGGCTAGCATCTAAATCTCAAGCCAATGTGGCATGTTGGAGAATCTTGAGCAGGTGCCTCTTTTCACCAAGATAAGAAAAACTGATTGCCCCCTGGAGGAAGGTGAGCCCCGATGCAGATCTCTCAGGCAGCGTGTCTGCAGCACAGGCCTAGATTAAGATCAGCCTTGGCAGGTGCTCGTTAGAGCAAGCACAACAGATTATTTTGCACAGAGCTTGCTGTTGAGTGAAGCACTTCTTAGAGTGGGTATTAAAATTTAATAGAAACTTCAATTTCCCACTTGAAAAATACGGTATCCCAGCAACCTATGCCAGCTTATTTTACTCACGCCTGTTTCAAATTTAAAAAAAAAATTCTTAACTCAAATCTGATTCTATTCCAATACAATGCAGTATTATAAGTCACTTCAGTAGTCATGATGTCAGGAAGAGACTCCTCTTGGGGTACACAGAGAACCATGTGGTGCCTGCTCCTGAGAAAAAGCAGTCTTGTGGGGAGGGATCTGACTGGTGATAGCTATTGTAGTACAACTTTGTGGTTACCAAAGTTTCTCTTGCAGAAGTATTATCAAAAAAAGGAAATATTATCAAAGTCAGCCTTCAGATTAAGCACAGCATTGGAATGACACACTGAACGGCTAGAGAACAGCAGGCTACCTTGGCTATGGCTACCATCTAATACTCTTAGAAAACCCAGACAAAGCTTCACTGGTGAACACTATGACCCTTCCTTCCCTATTTTTATTGGGAAGAAAAAGAGTTTCCAAAACAAAAGAGGTCTTACCTGGCCCTACCAACCACCACAGTCTGTGCCCAGGGCTGCATAATCTCTGAGAAAGATCCATAGTCAAAAAATCCACTCAACCATTGGCCTTTCTGGGCTGTGAAGGAAAAGGGGTGGGGGTGGAAAGGAAACAAAAAGCATAAAGAGCGTCCATCTGTTGACAACGCACTGGGCTGATGAGTTTAAGGTGGGATTTGCAGACTTATTTTGAGGAGTTTGTTGTTTCTAACCGTATTATAATAGATGGAAGCATTAAACAACTGAGTGTTCATCTGCCTTCAGAAATCATCCCCTATTTCACTTGCTAGTCTGCATAGAATCATTTATCAGCAAAAGCATCATTTATTGTTAAACGATGGGGTTTAGCTAGCAGAGAGTTTGCATGCCTTGAAATAAATAGCTTGGCTTTTTTTCAAGACACCACAAACATTTGTCAAGAGGCAGCCAAGTCATTAAAGATGTTTTAAAAATGTTTATTTCTATTTTAAAACTTGTCTGACAATTTTGTTTGATTCCACTGATTTTCTTTTAATGGGAAGATGAAAACATAGTATTAATGGTAAGATGAAGACTCAAACTTGGAGGTAAATAAGAGATTCAGTCTCTCTGCCAGAAATGCAACAATAGAGACTCACTTTATTTATGGCTGACAAAGTATAATCTTTCTACATGAAGGGTCATGACTACATGTCCTTGACAGAACAAAAACACAATGGTTAAGATATATACAAACAAAAAAAGATACACACACTTAGTAACATCACCTCCCTTCCTCATCCAGTTCATATACTGGCAAGGCATGTAACTTTCACCACCTTAGTTTAAGACAAAACTTTTGTTTCACAGACATGAATGTTTGACCAAGTGCCCATAAAAGCTTCTGCAAATAACTGTTTCCTCGTTTGCCCTCTCAGCTCACAGTTTCTCAGTGATTCTTCTAATTTGAACATGGCCCTCCACCCGCTAAACCTCAAGTCCAAAACCAATTAAAAGTAGAGATCTGAGCAAGCTAACCTCTGCTGACTTAAACAGGACAGAGAGTGTTTTATCAAGACTAAACTTGTAATTACTGTGTTCTACATTCCTTGCCTCTATGGCCCCAGTGTAAAATGTGATCATCCATTTCAAAATTATCTCTCTATCGTGAGCCCAAAGCTGATCGTTTAGATTCTGGTCTCGTGTTGGGCGTCAGTTTGAAGAATATCACGGCACTATCTCCTCTAATAAATGACTTTAACTTTTCACCTAGAAGATATCTACTTTAACTTATCATAGGGAATCATCTGCTTTCTTTAACGCTTCCACTAAATTAAAATCTGAAGTCACTCGATTTGGGAGCCAATGTTAGCTGCACCTAGACAGCAGGATGAATTACTAGAGAGTCAATGAAAAAATATTATCCAAAACACTAGAAAACTTAGTTTATCACAAATTTCATTTTATTCTGTAGGTATTATTAATAATAACCTGGATAATGCCCACCTACACATGTACTTCTGTTTACCCTATGAAACAAAGGTGTTTTGCTTTTTTGAGACAATCTTACCCAGGCTAGATTTGAACTTGCAATCCTCCTGCCTCATCTTAAGTGCTGAATTAAATGCATTTACCACTGCGCTTTGCAAAGAACCCAAATTCTGATGAAGGTTCTAAACTAAACTAGTTCTAGTTTCAACAAGATACTGAAATTTTAACCTTATATGCCTGGATCACTTTCTGATAGTTACTTTGATAATAATGATTTGGAACTATAGAATTAATTTCAAAATCAGAACAATTACTTGTTTCAAAACCATGGGGAGTTGGCTAGAAGTATAGCTAAGTGGTAGGATTCTTGCCTGGTATGCATAAGGCCCTGGGCTCAGTCTCCAGTACCCCACAACAAAATTGCCCTGCCTCACATGCTGACTAGGGAGGAAGGGGCCACTGGCTATGTTAGCTGGACTTGATGGTCCCACAAGGAAGGCCACTCTAGCTCAGATGTAGACCTGGATGTCACTGAGATGCTTCGCTATGTTTCCTGGGAGAACACTCACTGAGCTTTGTTCTGAATTTAGAGGAGACCTACTTAGTTCCCAGAAAAGTCCTGGGTTTTTAAGGTCAATCACTATGTCAGACTTATGGTTCTCACCATCATCATGTATAAAAATAAGGAGAAAAGATGACTATGGTGATTTTTCTGCCTATGTAAGAAAAAGCAATTTTATTAAGGTTAGTAAGAAAAGACATAAATTAAAACTAACAGTTGGTTATAAATTAAAACTAATAGAGTTCTCTTGATTTTTCTGGAATATCTACAGTTAGACATCAAGATGAAGCTCTAGCATCAAAGTAATAGCTGTGGGATCTTGCAAAAATAAGATATGTATATGGAAATGCTTTTACATCAGACTCTACCTTGAATGATTTCTATTAAGTCTTCCTTATNNNTAAGGAATATTTCAGCAGAATCACAATAACCCTTATATTTAACAAATTTCTAAACAGTTTTCAAAATTATTTTATATGTATGGGTGTTTTACCTGAGTGTATGTCTGTGCACCAATGCATGCCTGATACTCAGGGAGGTCAGAATAGGGTGTCTGATTCCCTTAGATATGGAGTTACAGACAGTTGTGAGCCACCATGTGGGTGCTGGGGANTGAACCAGGGTCTTCTGGAAGAACAGCCAGTGCTCTTAACCACTGAACCATCTCTCCAACCCTCTACACTTCATTTTTAATTTTAGTATGTATAGTATTTTACCCACATGTGTGCTTGTATGCCAGGTGTGTATCTGGTGCCCAGGGAGGCCAGAAGAGGATGCTGATTCCCCTGGAACTGGCTGGAGTTATAGATAGTTGTGGGCTACCATGTGGTTTCTGGAAATTGAACCCATGTCTAGAAAAGCAGCCAGTGATCTTAACTGCTGAACCATCTCTCCAGTCCCTGCAACCCATTCTTTTATGTATAGTATTTTAAAAATGAATAGTGACAATAAACATGGGACAAAGAACAAACATTTCCTAACACCATTTGGAGAAAGTAAGGGTCAGGTGTGGTGGGTGGTTCATGCCTAGAATCTCAGCACTTGGCAGACNGAAGCAAAAGAAGTTGAGAGTTAAAAGCCAACTTGGGCTACACAGCAAGTTACAGGCCAACTACAAACTGAAACTTTATCTCAACAAAACACAAAGTAAAACAGGCCACTTGGGGCTTTACAAAAGGAGTTTTTCTGTAACTTCCAAGTGGATTAACAAATATAAATTTAGATACATAGAGCTATTAATTTTTTCTGCAGTGTGTGAGTGTGTATGTATACAGTGTGTGGGGCATGTGAGGAAAGAGGACACCTTAGGTGTCATCATCACTCAGGTGCCATCTACTGGCCTGGAACTATAGTACACCAGGCTGGATGGCCAGCAAGCCCCATGGCCACCCCCCCAGACTCCCCACCCCCGTGCTGAGACTACAAGCACATGCTACCATGCCTAGCTTTTGAAAATGAGGGTTCTAGGGATAGAACTCAGGACATCTTAAAAGCATTTTACTATCAATACTGTTACCAGTCTCCTAAGAAGAAGGTGAGGGTGGTATTCAGCAATAGTTTGCTAAGAAGAGTGTGGCTGAATTCTACATTTAAGGGTTAGAGACATCTTCTCATGGTAACTCCTCCATTAATCCGTCTTCCCCACCGTTGGTTTTGGAAACATGGCTGAGTTATGCAGCTCAGGCTATTTGAGTCACTATGTAGCCCAAGCTGGCTTTCTTCTGCTGGTGATCCTCATGCCTCAGCCTCCCCAGTGCTGAGACTGTAGGCATGTACACCTACAGCTGGCTCCTTGGCCGTGGATGTAGCTCAGTGATAAGTGCTTATCTAGCATAAATGAGGCTCTGGGTTTGATTCCCCAAAGTCCCCACTGCCACCCTAACAAAAAGGACTCTAATCCTGTAATCCTGTAAGGCCATGATTTTATAGCTCATATCGAATTGTTTAAAGCCTTTTAACCTACTAAGTTCCTTAGTATCAGAAGGAATGAATTAGTAACTACACCAGTTATGAGTAAGTAATAAAGCTTTCCTTTTTCCTGTTCATAAAGATTTTGGTTTTTTACATTTTCTTCATAGAGCTTTTTCTTACATCTTCCTTATTTCTAGGTATTTAGCTCCAATTTCTTAGTAATATGCTTTTGTGCTAGAGTTGGACAGTGACTAGATAGAGCTTGACAGCCAGAATACCACTAGGTCCTTAAACATATACGTACTTGGGTGAGGACGGCCTGCCAGCATCCACCGAGGATCATATGGGGCCTTTGTGGGAACAAACTCGATGATTCTATCTATAGGATCCTTGGAATTCAGGAGAGGAACTGAACTATGCACGCTCTAAAGAAAAATTGGGAGAGAAAGAGCACACCCATCAGTGATGTGAGTCTCATACCCCAACTCAGCAGCAATAGCTACAGGCAAAAGAAACAAGGCCCACTACAGAACTACAACCTTTGGTCCCAATCACCAAGCAGAAGCATCCCAGGTATGTGTCAAGGCACATAAGGAACATGCACAGTTCCCAACTCTCATTTAGGAGCCTGACATACAGTGGTGCATTCTGACCTGATCCATTGTGCCCTTGCTCTTTGAGAAGCAAGCTCCTGGAGAACAAATGGCTACTACAGGGAGGAAGCTAATGCAGATGAGGAAGTCTGAGTATCTGGGGATGTGAACATATATACGCCATGAAAGTATCTGTGGCTAGAAAACAGTGGGGCTTAGTGAGATCCAAAGATATTCTGAAGGTAGAAGGTAAAAGACAGTTTCAAGAAAAAGAAATCTATAGGTTTCAGAGAAATACTTCATGAAAAATTCTTCAAACAGCATACCTCAAACACAATAAGCTGTGGCAGAGATGGTGGGTAGGAAGGGCTCACCTTAGGCATATACGACAGCCAGTGTAAGACTGTGAAAACCCCCTCAAAGTCGTCACAAACAGTACAATGGGTAACCCCGTTGTTGTGCATGATCTGGATGCCCCCAAGCTGATTGTTNGAGGTGTATACTTCCCGGCCAAGGACCTAGACAAATGAGCAAGTAAAAAGACATTTGTCTCTACAGATATAACAATGTATATTATTTCCTAATTCTCACTAAAATGTTTTTTTTTCCCCCTTTCCTCCACCAGACAAAGAGAACCCCATTTTCTGTGCCTTGTTCAGAGGGACTGCCAGGACTTTCTTTCTTAAAAGAAAATTTAGAAAACAAAAAAGACCTTCAACAGTTACATACACTGTTGCAGTTTTAAAACCATCAAGCTCCCTGCTTTCTAGAAGCCACCACACACACATGTGCAGAGGACTTTAGCTCTGACGTGAAATTGTGGTTGGTAGGCTGGGACTCTGGGATAGCGGCTACATCTTCATATACAGGTCTGGCAGAGTTATGTACACACACACACACACACACACATTAGTGATGAGTCTATGTTGAAGAAATAATATGGGGTTGGGTACCTTATTTTTCTAAAGGATTAGCTTTTTCCTTACATTTGATTTTTAAAGCTAGCACACTGTCTCCTTCCCCCCTCCCTAAACCAGGAAAAATCCTGAAGCATCTCATGACACACACACAAACCCCCTAGACTCCAGTCTCTTTGTGTGCTGGGTGTGAGGCTGTGATTTATTTCCCAAGCCTGTTTCCCTCTGATGACTGGAAAGGATTCAGGCCTCACCCGTGTCTCTGGAGGACTTTACCCATGTCAGGCTAGGGGCACTTGAAAATTGAAACTACAAAGTTTCCTTTAAAGAAGAAAAAAGAAAGAAAAAATATTCTTCGACTTGGAAATTATAGGGTTTCGTTTCTACCTGAAGATTGGTTAATAATTTCTTCCAGGGAGGGAGGTTTTCTGACCCAGCAGATGGAAGTCAGGCAGCCTGATCACTGACTATTGCAAACTGCTGAGTGTGTAGTAATTGCCAGTCATCTAGGGTAGCCCNGGAGAGCGCTAAACAGTTGTGGAGTGCTCACTATATGTTCTCTTTTCTGTTCCCTCTCCTCTCTTCTAAACAACAACATAAAATTTTTTTCTTACTAACTTTTATTCATTTTCAGCCTCTTGGGAGAACCTAAACAAATTAAGGGCCAACAAACCTGCCTATATATTTTCATTTGGCCCTTTCTTATTAGGAGCTTGGAAAGGTTCCCCTGTATGTTGGGTCAGCCCCCTACATCAAGACCTTCCAAAGACTGAGCAAGTTGGTGACCAAAGTAATAACCTCACTGTGATCCTGCTGGCCTTGGTTCCATTTAACTTCAGCTAGGAAAGCATAGAGAGTTTTCTGAAAAGAATATGGAGAGCAAAATTGCTCTCCGATTACTGCTTTCCTTGATAAGGAAGCAGAGAGAACAAGCCTTTCCAGGCAGCCCTAAGCCAAGCAACATGCTGGCAGCCCCTTTGAAGGAGCCGGTGAACAGGGGAGACCATATCTGACCAGTGGGCTGCCATCCTCCTCTCAGCCTGTCTTTAATCTTAGCCCAGGCGCTGCGGCTCTTTTCTCATTCTCCTGCTGTCTCTTTCCATTTGCCCTCTCTCTGACTGATACACTGATCTCTCGGTCACTCGGCTTTCTGCTCCACTGAGTCCATATTACTAATAACACCTCCGCCACGGCCAGTTTACCTCATGAAGGCAGGAGCACATCATTACAAAATAAACTCATAACTTTGACATTCTAGCAAATACATGCCGTTTGTTATTTTTATGGCTTTAGTCTTTCTAACAGGCAGAGGGCATTATATACCTGTTTCATTTATATCTTTAAGCGTGCTTGCACACACACTCTTGCACATGCACCAGGAAACAAAACAGAACAAAAAACCAAACCAATACAAATTTCTAAAGCAGTCAGTTGATGGGGGACTCTGGTGGAGGCAGAAGGCCTGTCATTCAGGGAGGCCACGCTCTGATCTGACTCTGGTTTTATGGCTGTCATAAACCCGATGGCCCACAACTGGTCCTTCTGGGACAGACGGCTTCTCTGATAGAAGTCATTCAGTGTGATCAGCAGTATTTTTAATTATTAAAATAAAATTGGAAAGGAGAAATAAAATAAAAAGGAGACACTGTGCTGACCCAGAATATCTGATATTCGCAATAAATGTCAGGAGCCAGATACTTCCTGTTGCATAGGAAAGAGGTATTTTCTGTTCAGAAACACTATTTTTGATCCCATTTCTAATACTTGATGATGTCTAACCACGAGAACATTGAGCAGTTACAAAACCAGCAATGAACCAATGAAGGACCCAGCTGAGACAAAGGGACCTAAACGACCAAGAACGGCTTAGTTGTTTAAATGCACCATTTTAAATGCCTCTTTTCAATGAGTTGAAAAGGGCGTCCAGAACCAGGCAACTCCCAGAGAGGTTCAGCCACTTTACCTATTCTATACTAATTGTTATTTTGAACCCAGTGCACAATTCTTTGAACCCCAACTCTACATTTTCAAAGTAGGAGCAAGATTCAGAAACTTAGCACTTCTCACTTAGGTTCTGATGCTTTGGACATGTTTGGGAAAGCATTTCTACATTTCTTTTCCTCTGGGTTCCAAAGAAACCCTAGGGTTCACCACAACTGAGAACATCATATCTGTGCTAACAAATGCTTATCATCTGAGAAAATTCATTTAATTTATTAATGAAAGAGGAATCATAGGATAGACTAACAGAGCATCCAAAGAGCCCCTTCTGACCAGTGTTAGCTTGCAAAATGAGGGTGGGGTAGAGATGGAAACACAGAAATGAAGCCCTTCCTTAACTACAAACAAACATCAACAATCACAGTTACTCACCAATCAAGAGCAAACAGTACCCTTGGTTATCTTTAGCTGCCTGTAGGTTTGGAGTATGCCCCAGTGAGATGAGGGCTGTCACAATAGCTACTGATTTGTAGGAGTCATTGCTGACTCAAGTGGTTTTAATAATTTTAGAATACCACACAACGAAAGCGCCAACCAAGGAAGCCAAATCTGGGCCAGGACAGATTTGATTCTGACCAACTCTGAAATGATTATAGCCACACACAGGTATAGCCACACAAGTCCTAGCTGGCAACTAAAAGATAAAAAGCACCCACAAAGAATCACTGTTTTTCTCAATATGTTTGCCTACCAATCCTTGAGAGAAAGCTATGGTTCAACAGCCCTCACCATCATCNTATTTTCATCAAGTAGGTAGGCTTCATTTGTCATTCATTTAAACTTTGACAGAGGCATTTCTGTATTAGCCAGATTCCTTGCAATGTTTTTGGTTCCTGAATCATTCCCCTCACATTTTCTACTATATGATACAAACTTCTAATTTCTTTGCCTAACAAACA
>LZPO01086766.1:1291377-1312096 GCA_001675575.1 Neotoma lepida
GATCTCTGTGAGTTCGAGGCCAGCTTGGTTTACAGAGCGAGTTCCAGGAGAGGTGCCAAAAGCTGCACAGAGAAACCCTGTCTCGAAAAACCAAAAGAAAAAAAAAAGAGATAGAGATGCTTGAAANGTATTCTAGAGTAACTGAGCAAGGATGTGACCATTAGAGGAGAGACTCTTTCCCAGTTACAGGAAGGATCATCTATGTAAATACAGCACTCCCCAAGAATTCTCACATGACTGAGCAGCATTGGAGAAAATAACAATATACTAGAATTAAAAGATGCAAAGTGGGATGGAGAGGTGTCCAGGGGTTAAAAGCGCTTCTTGTTACTGCTCTTGCAGAACCCAGGTTCAATTCCCAGCACCTACACCTCAGCTCACAAGTGGCTGTGACTCCAGTTCCAGAGGCTCAACATCCTCTTTTATTGTCCACAGGCACATGTACACACATGGTATACACACATATATACCAGGTACATACACATTTTATATGTATAAAATAAATAAATTTGGGGACTGGAGAGGACTAGAGTTCAGTTCCTGAATCTATGTTGGACAGCTCACAACCACCTGTAACTCCAGCTCTAACTCCAGGGGATCTGGCCTCCAAGGGTACCTGCACAGATGCACACCCCCTCCCACACTAAAAAATAAAATAAATCTTGCTTTTTTAAAGATGCAAAGAAGAAGAGGCTATGGTCAAAGGGTAGGGAATACTAAGAAGTAGCATGATGACATGAGACTTTAAGATGGGATTCCCCCCACTGCACACCGCCCCCGAGGGAAAAGGGAAAAGGGTCTGGAAGTGGCAATGAAAATTAAAAAGTAGAGTGCTCCCCCTCCAGGCTAATAGCACAAGGGAAGGAGAACACAGCCCCTACTTGGGAAGGAAACAAGGGGATTAGTGTCTCTAGAGACAGTTTCCAAGTAGAAAAAGCAGGTTTTCGAAGAACTGATGATGTAAGAGATTTTGTTGATGACTAGTAACTGCTCCTAAGTCCCAGAAGCCACAGTGGAACATNTTAAAGATAGATATTTTGGGTTTACCATATGTCATGCTAAATGCATTGTTATTATTTCATCTAACGTTCAACCACAGAAACAGTCACCTGTGTAAAAGCTGGAGGAAAAACCAGATGAAGATACTGAAAACCTGTCTCTTAACATGCTGTGTTTAGTTTTGATGCTGTCTGTTTCTTAGCTTGAAGACTGAACTCAGAACCTCAAGCATTCGAAGCAAGTGCTCTACCACTGGGTTACACTCCAGCTCCTAAGGAAGGTGTTTTTCTTGTTTTGTTTTAAATTACATTTACTTTGTGTATTATGTGTATGGGAGTGGGTGTGCATGTGGAGGTCAGAGAACTTAAGATAACTGGCTCTTTCCTTCTACTACATGGATCCTAGGGATTGGACTCAGGTCTTCAGGGTTGGCAGCATGCACCTTATCTTCAGCCATCTCATTAGGCCCNAAGGAATTTTCTTAAGTAATTTTGTAAATGTTGCCTTTTAAACCTAAACCTCTTCCCTTCTTCCTCTCACACACATGAACACATCCCATGCATAAACATACAGAGTCATGACGTATTATCTCCTTGTAGGCTGTACCTTGTAGGGATCCTCTGGATCTACCCAGGCCACGTGGAACATATGACGGATTTCTTCTGCCAGTCCAATTCTAGCTCCACTGTTGGCTGCCACATAGATTCGTGGGATGCCTTCTGCCCTGGCAAGCTCAGAAGCTCTGAGAAACAGCAAATCCTCTTGAGGCCCAAAGGACCCAATCCGATATGTAATGTCATTGCCAATGACAATAATATCTCGGCCATCTGGATATTCAGGGCTTTTGAGGCTCATTTTCCAAGCTACCATGCCAATCTACAAAGACAGAAACAAATGAATACAGCTTCTTACATGTATTTGCTTTTCAAGTTCCTTGAAGGTAAGACCCTAGATTTAGATACATCTTTCAGAAGATATGCATTGTGAAAGAACCAAGCTCCTTCTTGGAAAACAGAAAAATATTCTAGGACACTGCTTCACATNATTACAGTATATCCCAAAGTTGTCTCAATTCTTCAATGGGTTTACTTAAAGAAAATGGAAAAACTCCACATCTAAATGCACTCAAGATTACATGTTGAAGAAAGCTATGGCAGCAGACATAAGTCCAGAATGTCCATTTTACCAAACTGCACATTAAGACACTATTTTCAGCTTTAGTGAGATTTGTTTCAAGAAATCTTTAGTACATAAGAAATAGAAAGAGCATCACCTCTCACAGACTGTCTAACTTTTGTCATCTGAGGCCCTTTTATTTTCCTCTATGAAAGATTCTTCCCTGGTGCAGTCCAGGTATTTTCCATTTCTGCAAGGATTTACTATCGCTCAGCACTGTATCTTTGAGAGCAACTCTTGCTGCTTTCTTCAGCTCCAGAAAAACCAAAGGATGCACAAAGCTAATCTCTTGATGCACGATGATGTATGTAAATCTCTGCTCTCTGTTCAGTGGCATCTGACCAGCCATACAAATGATACAGACTTGAAAGACAGAGGTGACAGGTCTCTTCTCAAACTCTCTCAGCCCTCTCCTTTTTAATCCCCTTCTATATGAGAGCTACTCAATCCTACTTGTTTATTTGCTAGTCCCATTTCTTTCCCATTCACTTACACCTCAGTTACAGCTGCAGTTTTTCATGTCTGCCTGCCTGTTTCCCATATACTTGGATAAGTAATGCTTTCCATTCTTTTCCCTCCTTTTTTCCTGTCTCCTGCTTCCCTCCCTACCCCCACCACTCATGCCCAAACACAAAGCCTACCAGATGAGCATTTCTGGTCCTGCCTAATGGAGCCCAGCCACATCTGCAGCCTTGGTCCCTCATCCCCAGGCTGCTGGATATCACCTCATTGGGGAACTGGCCATCAAGAAGGGCCATTAACAGATGTAAATAGCAGCATCCCTGGAAAGCCACATGCATCACCCAGATTCAACTCGGCCAGTGATCATGAGCTCTGAGTACACATTCCTCAATCCAATCGCACATCCACTATAATCAGGCTGGTTGAAGCTATTTGTGATTCTCTGCATTAAGAAATATATATGAAACACCCACTGATAAATATAAGCTATTTAATATATACCATTGGCCAAATATAAAATGGATGTAATATAGGAGAAAAACTCCAATCACTTTCTGAGATAAGATATTACTCAATCCACTCATTAAGGACAAATAAGGGAAAAGAAGCCTACCATCTGAATGCGGCACAGAGAAATGCCAAATATCAGGATAATCTTGGATTTTTTTTTAAAAACAAAACAAGAAGGCTTTAATATGATGCATATGTGGTGACAAATTTTTTCCTACATTTCCAAGTGCTGTTTTAGCTAAACCACTCATTTGTTTTTCAGAAAAGAAAAGCTATTCACTGTCTACTTTCTTGTAAGTGTATTTGTAGTTAGGAAGATTGGGTTTTACACCAAATTTTATGCTATATTAACCTTAGCCACCTAGGCCAGCTTATATACAAGCTCTGAAGAATCTACTTCGGCATTTGTGTGTTAATGTAAACACTGTGACTGTGTGGCACTGGGCAGGCAGATAATACTCTTATCTTTCCTTATTATCTAGGGACTCCTGTGTCACTTGGGCAGTCTGTTCTGCTACTGGCCAGGTCATTATGCTTGCAAAATTGATTTCTAATTAGGTGTCAACACAGCAGCACCAAGAACAGTTTTTTTTCCCCTCTTCAGTTTTTTAAGGCAGGTCAGCTTTGGATGACCTGGAACTTGTTATGTAGTCCGAGTTGGCCTCAACTCACAATCTTCCCACTTTAGCCTCCTGTGTATTGAGATTATGAACACACAACACCAAATCTGGCTTTACATGTTACTCATTCTTTTACCAATGTCTTTCTTTCATCGATCAGCCCCCACTCCCTACCTCCTACATTAAATGTACCACATCAGAATTGAGAGTGTTAGGCCAGTCTCAGTACAGTAAGGGTCCTTACAAGAAAATATTCAGTTTATGAGTTAGCACAACGAACACATGAAGAAGCATCTGTGGTTCAATTAACATTAAAATTTGGATTTCATTGCTAATCAAACAGTAGGGCATATAAGGGTAAACATGGGCTTTGGAGTCAACCAAACTTAGATCAAAATCGAGTACCTATGATTTATTAGCTTAGTGACCTTGGTATATATTTAACCTTATTGAACTTCAATGTCCCTGCATGAAAGACAAAGAATGCCCATGAGTTTGATGAACTACTGGAAGCAGGACTCTGTATTAAANCCAACATACAAAGCTTGCCTTTTCTTTCCTCTCCCTTGATCTGAATCCTACTCATTTCAAAGTTTTATTCAAACTCCATTTCCTTATTAAAGCTTCTCCATCCTAAAGTGATTCCTATACTCCTGTATTCTCTGATCTCTTACTAAGATCTTCATGCAAAGAATCAATTAGGTAATAGATCAGGTACCACCTAGAACCAACCTTTCTTTTTTTTTGAGACAGCATTTCACTTTGTAGCTCAGGCTGGCCTAGAACTCACTATGTAGCACAAGGTTGCCCTCAAACTCATGGTAATCCTCCCATCTCAGCCTCTTGAATGCTGAGATTGCAAGCATGTGCCATCACTCACAGAATAGTCATTTCATTAAAACAAACAAACAGACTAGTTGGAAATACTTGGAAAACAGTCAACACTGTGGGTTAAAACATTGGTCATGACCAATATCCAAAGATTACAGATTAAGAGTACTAAGTACCATTAAGTGAACCTATAAGGTAAGAATAATAGCTATTGTCAAATGAATACCTACCACATGCTGCATTGCACTGTAAATTAACAAACACTGACAGTGATTAAGAGATTGAGTAAGTTAAGATGTCTTGGTCCAAATACCAGCTTCATAATAGTTGTAAAAGCTTGTACACAACAATCTTTGACAGCCTCACTTTCCTTAACAATAAAATAGAACTTTTTTTTTTGTTGTTGTTGGTTTTTCGAGACAGGGTTTCTGTGTGTAGCTTTGGCGCCTTTCCTGGAACTCACTCGGTAGCCCAAACTGGCCTTGAACTCACGAGATCCACCTGCCTCTGCCTCCCGAGTGCTGGGATTAAAGGCGAGCACCACCACCACCAGCCGGCAATAGAACTTTTCTTAAGGGATTGTTGTGAGGANAAATTAAAGGAGTATAGAGCCTCGTACATAAATGCTCTCAATGTAGCTGTTACCATAATACAAAGGTAGCTCTTACTACCATAAGGAAACTGGAGCACAGAGTAACTTTTGGGACGTNGGGTTTGCTGGGGAATCAACCCATGGCTCCACCCATACTAGGCAAACACTCTACTACTGAGCTATATCCTCAGCCCAGTACCTTGTTTTTATAGTTTTATAGTTAGTGTGAACTATTTATTTTTTAAAGTAAGGCTCACAGAAAAAGAAATGCTGTTTCTTTACTAGACAAATTATAGAAGTATATTTTAGAATATTATTATTGTCTTTAGCTGAATACAATATGGATGATGAATATTAACTGCAGCACAAACATAAATGTCATTGACCCCTAACTGCAATGTGGCTTCATGGATTGGATCATGGAATAGAAAAAGGATATTATGAGAAAAAACTAGTGAAATTCACAACAAACCTGTTTATTTTATAGAACTGCAGCAATGATAATTTCTTCTATGATTATATGATGTCAATACAAGGGGAGGTAAAGAATATATAGTTCTGTGGTAGAGTATACACTGCAGCACACACACANACATGCATGCAAGTGTGTAGGGAGGCTGCATAAAAAAACAACTCTCTATACTGTTTCTGTGACTTCCCTGAATCTACAATTATTTTAAAATAGTGCAAACCTGTAATTCCAGCATTCTGAAGGCAGAGGCAGGAGGATTACAAACTTGAAGTTCCAGACTAGCCTGGGCTTCTGCTATGCCTACTTCTCCTACTGTACTGTGTGGAATAACTGTTTTCTTACACACACCCCTACCTTTTTTGAAGCAAAGTAAATTGGCTAGTTGGGTCACTGTTAGTATTCTGAATAGCATTACAATCATGAAGCTGCTAAGTGCATGGTCCCGACAGTCCAAACATCTAAGATGTTGAAAGATGGAGCAAGAAGAGAATGGAGACAAAGTACAAAGAAGGACATGCTACTGGGATTTAGTGTGTATAAGAATTATGGGTGAAGATGTGTCAGAAAGAGAAGAAGTGTAGAGTTTTGGTCTCTGGCAGGGAGGAAATGTTTAGCTAATTTAAGAATTCTTGATTGTTTCTATATTTCCACCTCAAAAATAAAGTGATGGCTATGAAGATTATGAATAGCATTTAAAACTATGATGTAGCACACAATTAGAAAAGAACACAAAAATACATGCATATCATAATTATAATAGGCAAAACAGTGTGGTAGTTAAGGATATAGACTCAGAAGTCAGATTCTTAGAAGCTGAGTGTGTTGGCACATGCCTGTAATCCCAGTACTTGGGAGGCAAGAAGACTGAGTTACACTGCAAGACACCTGTATAAGCCCAGCCTTTAGGAGGCAGAGGCAGGAGGATGGCTTTAAGTTCCAGGCCAGTAAGGGTTATAAAGCAACAGCCTGTCTCAAAACAAACAGAAAGAACTATCTTAGGCGGTTGGGAATATCATTTTGTTTTTAAAAGAGAAGTGCTCTGTGGTGCTGTAGTAGAATGTAAACATATGTATACACAGATTTATACAATATTAATATCTCTACCTGAGAAGAAACTGCTTCTCAGTGTTTTTCTGGTCTGATGGTTAAATACATATTTATACTTTTAAAGTCAATATTTGTATAATAGACAAGAACAGTGCCTATCAGCTAAATACATATTTAGGACTGTACCACATGTATTACAAACATGTACTAAAATCAAAAGCTTATATTTATACAGAGCCTTTCATCTTGAAGGGGACTAAAGAGCTTACAAACATATGTACATAAAAGGGCGTTAGTACTGATAGGCAGGCAAGGNATCAGTTTCCCACTTCCCTATGTCTCTTGGCAGTCCTGGGTAGGAATACACACAGAGTGTCAACAGACCCAGGCCTGTAACAGCTGCAAAGACGTTAACACAATAATCCAGTTGTGACACACAGGCACTGAGGACGGCAGCTGGAAAACAGCAACTGCTTTCCTCTGTGCAAAAGCACCATGGCCATTTCCAGCTTTGTGTTTTTAAATTATTCGCTACCAAACTCAACTAATCACTTGACAAAATTGAATTTGATACCGAAAATGGTTTCTGAATGCAAAACACTTCGTCTGATGATTGAACACTAGGTTGAAAAACGCTTCCTCTTGCCCTTGATTTAAAGAGGGGGGTGAGGGGCAGGGTTACAACAGTCAGGAGAAAAGACTCAACATATTCTAAGAATAGCTTTGTCTCAGAGGATTCAGAATTACATCAAAAGACAGTTATATCCTCTCTTCCCCATTTAATTAGGACACCATAAGTTTTTCAGTCCAGTTACTTTATATATGTGGGTCTATATTATATACACAATGAAGATTTCATGTCAGTAACTGCAATTCTATAAGAATATACACAGCACAATAATGTGATTAGGAATGTAGCACTCACTGACTTCACCTAAGCCCAACCAGCCTTGTATATTAATAGAATAACCACCAAGGGAAATTTCATCACTGAGTCCTCTTTTTCTCCAATTCTTTTTCTCTCTCATATTTTAGGTAGGTGAAATCTGGTAAAAATGAAACTCCAGGACTGAAGCCTGAAGAGGACAGAAAGGCTGCAGAAGCAACCAAAGGGTAACCTGTGGCCTGTGTGTCTGAGTGGCAGGTTTGTGTCTAATGAGTTTCCAAGTGGCTTCTTGGCACTGGCNGCACAAGCATCCTCCTCCCTGGCCAAGTAGTCCTATGTACTTATCACCTAAAAGTATGTTTTCATTGATGTAGATAGCCACTAGTAAGTTTAAAAATACTAAATTTAATATGTATATATATTTCCCCCATAACAGAACTTCCAGGTGAGCAGATTTCTTAGGCTTAGGGTTATCAGCTCAAGCTAATTATCTTAAGGTGAAAAAGGGAGGTGGACCAAAAGACTACAGTGAATAAGCTAAAGAGGAGCAGAAATAAGTGTTTGCTTTCCTTATGTTTAAGTACTGAGGAAGAAAATAATTCTTTGGCCACATTCTGATTCTGGAATAAACATGCTCAAATGAGGGAGGAGGGAATAGGGAGGGGAAAGCAAGCAGAAGAGAACAGTCTTATTTAACTGTTTTTATGTGGGTAAAATGATTTGTGCCATGGTATTTCCATAAGAAGTGGGACCATTATTTTCCTGTAGAAACACATTTGGTTTGAAAAGTATCACTGGACAGGATGTGAAAATCAAACCAAATGAATTATTCACAACCTCCGATCAGAGGTGATCATTATTTCTGATGCTCCAAACAGTGATTAGGATTCTACCCTGAGATGTCATTTTCTCACTGAGTAACACCAGCAATAGAGAAAGGCATTATCTATCTACCCATATATGTATTTTTTTCTCCTGGGAGGACCCTGGTTTAATGTTACTATAACAGATACTAAAAAAACATGATAATATTAACATTTATTCTGGTGGTACCCATAAATGCCATTAGTCTGACATACAGTGTCAACACTAATCATGACCCAAAATTAACACCAAAATTGACATCAACATTAATTGTACTATCAGTGTGACTAGAATGTACAAGTGCACACAGGCATTTCTTTCCCAAAGTTGCTGCTGTTGTCATAAAACTGTAACATTAAGCTCAACAGAAAAATGTGAAGGAAAAGCTAAGGGGCAAAACATGACAGGTTTTGCTTTTGAAGGTGTAAAGCAGCACCCATCAGCTCCTGCCAGGGTATGGAAGCAGAAAGGGAAGCTTTGCCATAGTTGCCTTTCTTCTCTCTGTATTTTAAGCTCAGCTGTAGCAACACTTCCCATACAGATTTAGGCACAGGTTGGCTGTGGCTGAGGTGAGTATGTTTTGTCATTTTCCATGTTAAAGTCTACAATAGCTATTGTTCTAATTCTGCTAATGCCAGGAAGATGACTAGTTGCAAGGCTCTCGAGTGGTAACACAAAGAAACCTAGACTGTTACAGCTGAGGTGGGTGGTGACATGGCATCACAGAAACAAGAAAAACAAGACCTGGAGAGAATGAACTTGAAGCTGAGCTTCTTTTGGGGTACTTATATCAAAATCTACCTTTTGTCCTTTTAAATATAGATATAGCAAATTAAAGCTATATTTAAATTATCAAAAAGTACATAATAAAAGTAACAAAATACAAAAAATATTAAAAGCTTTTAAAAGATGTATTTTTAAGCCACAAGACAATNTGGTATTTGACTTAATTTCTCCTGTTTGTGAAAACTGTGCTGAAAATAGTTAATGCCTTTCCATGCTATGTGATCTGCCAGATACAGCATGTTTCATTGCCTAATGTCATACATGAGCTCAAGACAACTGTCTTGACTGCTGAAAACTTAGTTTTATGTTTAATTTAAAAATGTAAAGCTACCTCAACCCCTCTCATTGAAAGTTGACATGAGGGGCTGGAGAGATGGCTCAGAGGTTAAGAGCGCTGGCTGCTCTTCCAGAGGTCTTGAGTTCAATTCCCAGCAACCACATGCTGGCTCACAATCATCTGTAATGAGATCTGGAGCTCTCTTCTGGTGTGCAGGCATATATGCAGACAGAACACTATATACATAATAAATAAATATTTAAAAAAGAAGTCTTGAGCCGGGCGGTGGTGGCGCACGCCTTTAATCCCAGCACTCGGGAGGCAGAGGCAGGTGGATCTCTGTGAGTTATAAAAACCTCTGGCAAGAGCATCTCTGGTAAGGGTCATCTCTAGGACTGACATCTGGACAGATGTCAGGGAAAACCTAAAAGTTCTGCTCTAGTATACAACAGGAACTTTAGGATTTTTTCAGTTAATTAAGCTTACTGAACTTTGGTTTGTTAACAATCAGTCAAAACCAACTAAGCAACCTGATGAGAAATCTCCAACACCTGCAAAAGCCATTTAGAAGGAATTCTAAGAAAAGCACATACACCCAATAGAATAGTATTAGAAATTCATTACAAGTAATTCCATTTGGGCAGACTTATTTTTCAAAATCAGCCTCAAACATTTTTTAATGAAGGGATGGAAGATCATTTTAGAGAAAGACACGGAGCCAAATATGCTCACTGAGACTAGGAATAAAAGAAAAGTATGTTTTNAAAAACACAAAACTGTCTTACCACATATCCCATAATACATGTTTCTCTATAGTTAGATCAGAAGATCTATAGAAATCTTGCTAAGTGCTGAGGCTGGAATTGAACCCACAGCCTTTTCATGTCAGACAAGCACTTTATCACTGAGCTTCATTTGCTGCATTTGGAAGGAGTTAGTGTTTTCTTCTTCCTTTAAAGCCCTTCATAAAAATAAGACTCTAGCTGGGTAGTGATGGTGCACACCTTTAATCCTAGCATTTGGAAGGCAGAGGCAGGTAGATCTCTGTGAGTTTGAGGCCAGCCTGGTCTACAGAGTGAGTTCCAGGACAGCCAGGTCTACACAGAAGAAACAAGCAATCATTTTTGCACTCAAGCCCACAAACACTCTCCAGGCAGTTTTAGAAAACAATGGGATCCTTGAGAATTTGAGTTCATGATAAGCCAAATTGTATCAGTTACTTTTCTCATCATAGTGACCAAATACCCAGCTAAAGCAAACTTAAGAGGAGTTTATTTTAGCTCAGGTTTAAGAGGGGATATACTAGACAGGCATCGTGGCAGACAGATTTCTCCAAGAGAAACTTTGTCTGAAAAAAGAAAAATACAAAACAAAAAGAAGAAGAAAGAGGTAACACTGTCTGCAGTCAGGAAGCAGATAGCAACAGTGGAAGTCCATATTCCACATTCAGGGAGGAATTCCCTTAGAAGATAAATCTCTCTGGAAATACCCCAGACATGTGTGAGTCTGAGACACAAGTGTGTCTCCTAAGTGATCCTTGCACCAGTTAGGTTAACAATGAAGATTAACCATCATATCAACCAATTCTTCGGTAAGTATGGAAAGGCCCATGCCTATCATCATCACCATCTCCTTCTCCTCCTCCTCTTTCTCCTCCTCCTCTTACTCTCTCTCCCTCGTCCTCTTGAGACAGAGTCTATCCACATAGTCCTGGCTGTCCTAGAATTCACTATGTAGACCAAGGTGGCCTTGAACTCACAAGATCTGCCTGCCTCTGCCTCCCAAGCTCTGGGTAACATTCTTTAATGCTCAAATTAAACTTTCAAAGAAGCTGGATGGTGGTGGTACATGCCTTTAATCCTAGGAGGCAGAGGCAGGTGGATGTCTGTGAGTTTGGGGCCAGCCTGGTCTACATGTTGAGTAAAGTGAATTCCAGGACAGCCCCAAATGTTACATAAAGAAATCCTGTCTCGAAAAATCAAAACAACAAAAAAAACTTTCAAAGAAATATAGCCTCAAATCAAGAAGCACAGTCACAATGATAGGATTTAGTGGTTGGTATTTGATGTTTCTTCATATTTTTCCTATATTGTTTAGAGAATTTTATAATTAAATTCAAGAAAGCTTGTCAAGAAGTTCAGTAGGTAAAGGCATTTGCTACTAAGATTGCTAACCTGAGTTTGAGACCTGGGACACATATGGTCAAAGGAAAGAAAGAAACAATTCCCACAGTTGTCATCTGACATCCACCTGTGTGCCATCACACACACACACACACACACACACACACACAAAATAATAAATAAACAAATAAATAATAATAAAGGATGATAGCACACTGTAGACAGTTAAATGGTAATTAAATATGGATATAGGTAGACTAAGTAGTTTCAAAGCTGAATTCCTAAAATCCACTATCCCCACCATGTCACCCCTGAGAATATAAAGCAGAAATGAAATAAAGATATCAGTCATGATGGCAGCTAGCCTTTAAATTTTAATGTATATTACTTTATTTCCTATTTGAGCATTCTCTTCTTTAAAAAAAAATAAAGTGCCAGGTCATGATGTTAATTCAACACATTTTCAACTAGAGTTAAAATGCCAACTGAATATTACAGGAACATTAGGGAAAACCTACCATGCCAACAACAACAACAACAAAAAATAAATTAAAATATTAAAAAAAAAATAAATGAAGGAAACAAGTGGGTTTGCTTCACCAAACAGGGGAATTCAAAAAAAACTTGACTGAGTGTTAAGACTGCTGAGAAGGAAAAACCCTGACACCTAGTGCCCATCTGGAAAAACAAAGCCTCAGGCCCACTCTCATGGCAGCTTATACAGAGGTGACTATTAAAATGCATTAGATGTGGAATATACTTTTCTCCTAGAAAAAACTAAAGAAAAAATTCTTATGCCAAGTTAGGATGGTAGTCCATCATTATCACTCCTGATTGGAATGCCTCATTATTATAACTACTTCTAAACACAGTGTTTTTTCATCTCCAATTATTCATGATGACAAGAGTGATGGGAAGGAATGTTAAAAACCCATGTCCTAGGAACTTGATCTCCAGCAGCAATAAAATTTCTGTAAGAGTTTCCTCTTTATCACATTTTCATCATTATAGATTCCTGATCAAGTACAACTAACTGTAAAAAAGAAATAAAATAAAATGCTAGTGGACTTACTTCAGAACAAAAAAGGATGTACCCACACAAAAGCCAGGCTTTTCCTATGTCCTACCAGGCAAAGTTAAGTTGTTCTCTGTCAAGTCGATTACAGCCTTGGGCTTGATCTTAGCCTGAATTTTTTAATAACTGGGTTTAGTACAAAAAGCAGCTGTGCTGGATTGCAAAGTGTTACTCAAAATGTTCCCACCTGCAATTATAGCTTGCACCAAATGATCAAAATAGGTTAGCAAACTGGCAAAAAAAATGAAAACAATTCCTCCAAAAACAGAGAAGTAGTAAAGCAGACTGGATGGATAGCTGCGTTTCTTCTGCAGCTCTGCAGCATACATTCATCTAGCTATGTATTTACATACAGTGCTCATCACTTAGGCATCAGAGCAACCAGAAAGGAAATCAGTTTAGTCTCTGTTGCAATCACATTTTCCTCAATTTTCATCTTTACTTGAAACTATTAAGAAAATCCCAGACAACTCATCTTTACAGCTATTTGCAAGTAATGTAGTTCACAGATTTGGTCCACATCGTTCTTATTCCCATTCTAAATTCATATTAAATGCAATGCCATTCAAACCTGACAATGAGAAAAAAGTGTCCTATACTTCTCACCAGGAATTAGGTAGCATTTCCTTAGTTACATCTTTCTTGATAGGGAAGGGACACTAGGAAAATAGGAAGAAGAAAGTAAGCTAACACAGAACCAGAAAAGCTCTCTTTCTCATGCTTTTAGCACAGGCACAAATGTTCAGAATGCAGGTCACATCTCTGCTGAAATAGCCAATATCTTCCTCAAATGGCAAACAGGTTACCTAAAAACTAAATGGGACTGAATTGGTCCAAGTCCTGGTCCTATCACCATTTCACCTATTTACCATCCCATGAAGAAAGTGGGGGAAGAAAGGTCAGCCAACAAGGTAACCAATGGTCTGACAAGTGCACATCTTCTGCCTCTGGCTGGAAGGAGAAGCACCTCAATTCATGGAAAAACTACACAGGAATCTGGAGTTTTACCCTCATTCCTAATATCCATGTGCTAGCTTTTAAACCCAGAAATTCTAATCCTTCAAGATAATTCAGTATCACCTACAATGACGACCTGGTAGTGCCGTGACTCTGGAGAACACCACATTATGATGATTTAATGTCCATGTAGCATCAATGCATTTACATTGAGCCTTGGCTCTCAGAACACTAACAGGTCAATTTTTTATTCCTTTTTAAATAAAACCATGTCTCAAGGCTTTGTTCTGATGCCCATTCTCTGTGGCAAAGGAAGATTTGCTCCAAATCCTGTCAGCATGGGCTCACTTTGTTCTCCTCACACCATTCTTCAGGTAATATGTAGAGTGCTGGGCTCATGACAAACTTGTCGCTTTGGCCAAAGAAAATTAAACTGCAGTAGTAGAAAACCAACGTGCCCTTATAAACCTGGTCTCAGCAAGAGGAAATACATCCTACTGACACCTCATCATCTCTTATGTACAGCTGTCCCTCAGAGTCAAACGCTGAAACTCCATCCTTAGATTGGTGAGTCTCTCAATGGACACACTCCATTGTATGTCCAAGCTACTGGTAGCAGAGCTTGATTCTAATACCTTTACCTCATTCCTGTCATGCAGTATCCTATAATCTAGCTAAGGTCACTGACCTCACCAGTCATCCTAGGCATCAGTTATTGACTGTTCACAAAAGAACATCAGCCTCACTCTTCCTGAACTCGTAGGCTCAGAAACAGCAAGCTAACTTGCAGGCTCAATCCTAATCAGTCATCTGAAGAAAAGGAAAAGAGAACAAAGAAAACATATAACTTAGANANAGAGAGAACAATGTGAAAAGTGATACAAAGCAATGGTCATTTCCATAAATGCTGTTAGCTTTCTGGTTTCACAACTATTAGGACATTGGGCAGACGAAAACTTGTGGTCACTGTTATAGACTGCCACTCACTCCAGTAGCCACTCCTTTTATACTGAGGTTTGTTAGGTCTTAAAGGGGTTAAAAAAAAAACCTTTAATTTTTTTGTTCGTGTGTGTGTGTGTGTGTGTGTGTGTGTCTGTGTGTGTCTGTGTGTGTGTGTGTGTGGTCTTTGGGTACAGAGTTCCGTATAATAAGACTATTTGTATTCATACTGGCAGAGTAAACACTACATGTTCATGCCCAGGCAGCTCTGTGCTTGTAATTTCAGCAAGAACAGAGCTCTGTCCCTCTGGGACTTCACTATTCCCCCAGTCTCCATTCACTCAAACACAGAATGAGAACAGAGAGAGAAAGCAGGAGAAGAAAGATCATGGCAAGAGGTTTCACACAGCATTGCTGCAAGCTTTCACGTGGCCAAAAAAACACCCCAAACTCATTTTGTGTTTTAATTACATTAGTTAAAACCATTTTACTCTCAGCCTCATGTTCACAAGACCGCTTTCTATTCCTCAACAGTTATTCAATGAATCAAAATTGCAGACTAGCACAACGAAGCTTTCTTTTCTGCTGAGGGGCTTGCAAGCAGAAGCCATACATACAGTAGATACAGAGCTCTGCTTCAACTTTGTGTGTTGATGCATATGCGTTTACTCTTGGCAACACCTGCCACCTCCACCCCATCGTCTTTTGCTGAGGCACCAGATTAGAAGAGCTACAAGCTAAGCCTCTCCATCTGGTCCAATGCTTGTCTCCATCCTAATGCTAAATCACCTGCTCTTGCAGCCTATACCATGGTACTCAATAGTCATATACCTTGTACACAGAACAAATATTTTTGAAAAGGCACATGCCTTTAATTACAGAAGAGACAACATAGTTCAAAGCCAGCGTGTTCATCATAGTCAGTTCTAGGACAGTCAGGGCTACAAAGACTGTATTTCCAAAGAACAAAAAAATAAAATACTCAACACAATGGAAAAAATTCACATAGTATCTCCAATGATTAGCCAGCTTACTTATGTTAACACCCAACTAAAGATTATTATTTATTTCTTTTTGGTTTTTTCAAGACAAGGTTTCTCTGTGTAACCTTGTCTATCCTGGAACTTGCTCTGTAGATGAGGCTGGCCTCAAACTCAGAGATCCACTAGCCTCTGCCTCCCAAGTGCTGGGATTAAAGGCATGAGCCACTACACCCTGGCTCAGATAAAGATTATTTTAAGGAATGAGTTTAGCTAGGGGTGATACCTGAATCTGCAATAAAAACACCTGTATCCTTAGGTGTGTTAATATTTTTATCATTGCTATCATTGTAACTTAGAACCATAGTCAAAATCTTAAAGATCTTACTGTATGGAGAAAAATATGAGGGGACATAGGAGAATATGTCTTTATGTCATTATTAATATGGTACTTATGAGAAAGGTTATAAATCCTAGAAAATGCCTTCTGTTTGTTTTGTTTCAAGACAGGGACACATGTTGCCCAAGTTAACCTTGAACTTTAATTTTCCTGCCTCTGCTTCCAAATGCTGGCATGAGACACAACACATGATTAGAAAATGCATTTTTTTTTTGAAATTTTTATTATTTTTTAATGGCTAATAATTTATTATTATATTTTTAAAACTATTTTTAAATTTAAATATATTTTAATCATATGCCCCTCCCCTAAGTCTTTCATGATCTTCTTCCTGTCCCTCTCCACCCAAGTTTAAGTTTTTAATAACTATCAAAATCAGGCAGATGTGGTGGCACACTTCTCTAATCCCAGCACCCAGAAGGCAGAGGCAGAAGGGTCTCTGTGAGTTTAAAGCCAGCCTGGTCTATGCAGTGAGTTTCAGGCCACCCAGGCTTATGCAGTGAGTATTACCTTACCTCTAAACAAACAAACAAACGAAGGAACGAATAAATAAATGAGCTTTGTGTTTCTTTTTTTAAACTGTTGGCTCTCACTTAGCCCTTCCGGAAGAATTTCTTTATCATACTCACAACATCACCAAATCCAATGAAATCATGGGTAAAAAAGGATACCTAAAAATCTCAAAACTCCAAACATAATAAAAAGAGATAATAATCTATTCTCATGTATCTTCAATTATGAACTCACCAATCTTGCTCCACTTAAAATCTGACCTTCATCTCTATTTTGAAGCAAATCCTACACATTAGACCTTTGATCTGTAAAGACGTTGTATTAGTATGTATGACCACCAGAAAATAATACTCCTTTTCAAAAAGCAAAATTGTAATACCATTATTATACCTAAAAACTTCACAGTAATTTCTTGGTTTGGTCCACTCACTGAGGAAACTGACCGAGAATCCTGTCCTGGACTCTGCCACTTGAGTCTTAGCTCCTACTGTGTAACGACAGCTCTCATGGAAGGCGGGTACTAGTGGACACGGAGACAGAAAGGGAGAAGGGCGTATCTACTTGCCTCATTTCCTCCTGGCAGCCTGTTCATATGGACCAGCTGGCCTTGATCGTCCAATACCAGCTCAGTGTACGTCAGCATGTCAGAAGGCAGAGGGGGTGAAGGAAAGAACGCTTGAGTGGACATAGACTCCCAGAGTTTGATGAGCGACTAATGGAAGAAAGAAGTTTTACTCATCAGTGACAATTAACATTTCAACATGGATAAAAATCACAGTCAGATTCAGTCACTCTGACTCTGCTTTCTTTTCCAAAAGCTCTAGGGAGCCTTAGGCTAAATGCTCCAACCTTCACTCTCAGCAAACATACACTTGTAGCCATTTTTACAGCATTTTCAGTATGTCAAAAGTCAGGTACAGTCAAACTGCTGAATGAGTCTGAAATAGCGCTGGAATATTAACACATAAAAAAGCCCTAACACCATCCCAGCCAGAATAAAATAAAAAAACTCAAATAAACAGCATCAGCCAGGTGTGGTGGCTCATGTCTTTAATCTCTGCCTCAGCACTTGGGAGGCAAAGACATGTTCTTCTCTGTGAGTTCTAGGCCAGCCCGGTCTATATAACCACTTCTAGGCCAGCCAAGGCTACAGTGAGACCCTGTCTCAAAAAATCAAAACAAAACAAATAAAATCAAATAAATAACATCATCTTTTCTTAAAAGTATATGTATCTGTGTGTGGGAGGGCGGGGATCCTAAGGAAACCTGGCAATACAAGATTTTTTAAAAAAGCAGATAGGACATTCTGCTATTACAACCAAATCTAAGAAAGCCGGGATTAGGTTTCTATTATAGGTTAAGGGAAGATCCCTTTATTACTTTGCACAGCAATAGGCCCACACACAGGAATTAGTTAAGATGTGTATGACTGTTTATAAGTATAGATCAATTAAACTTCAAATTTGAGAATACAGACATGCCTATGCATTTACAAAAACATTCACAATTTCCATTTTCTACTTCTTATGTACACAAAACAATTTGTTTATGAAGCTCTGTCCTTGCTTGTCTTAAACACCTAAAGCCCAAATGACTCAAAGACACTATGTGTCCTAGCTTGTCAATTACAAGATGATTTACATAGCACTGACACTGAGAATCAGAACCAAACCCAGTTGTCAGGGTAATGATACCATAAAATGAGGTAATGAGTGAAGGTCAGTGTGTTCTGAGATAGGATGGTGTAAATAAATGGTTACATAGAGGTAATTTGTTTTTGTGAATACTACAGGAAGCACAGATTACCAAACAAGTCCACAGATAAATATTACATTAAGATTCAAATGTGGTAATACTGATAGTACTAAGAGACTTGAAAAATTCTACATCAAAGNTATTTTTAAAAAGAAATTCCATATTCTTTGATGTTCTATTCTTTATCTGTTGTATTCTCTGCTTGTGATATACCCCCCTACTTTGATGGGAAAAATCTGCAGCATAGAGAGGGNTCACCATCATAAAGATCAAGGAGTTTATTTTCATATAGGGGAAGAACTTCATAATGCCATACTTTTCTCATGCTAGGTTTTTATTCAATTATAGTAAATCTACAAAAGAAGTTATACCTTAAACTATATATAGTGGTGATATCCATTTGTCTATGCTACCTATACTGACTCTCATCTTGGCTTAGGCTAAGGGACCATCCTGGAAAGTAGGAAAATGAAAACTTGTTCCATTCCTCTTTTTTAATATCTCTAATTTGAACACANACTTAATACATATATAATACATGTAATAACTCCTCACACAGGTCCTTGTAAATATAACATGTGGTATGGGTTTACTCTATTCTACTTGAGACGTCTCACCATTCCTCATGAAGCACCTGAGTTAGAAGACACTAAAGCTATCAATGAGACAGAAATTAGAATAGTGTCAAGATACTTCCNGGCCCTGTGAGTGCCCTTCTCTAGGGAAAGCTGCACCTGATGAAATTCAAGGAAACCTCGCCCGTCAGCTGCCTTTACCTGCCGAAACATCTCTGGGATATCATATATATACGTTGTTCCTAAGGACTGCGCCTGAAACCTCTTTGACTGAAGAAGGTCTTTGGTCACATATGGAGTATTGATTAACATTCCGTGCAGTGGTCCCTGCTTGTCTCCATATGCCTGAAACATGATCTGTGGGAAAAAAACAGAATGCATAGACAGGTAAGAGACAGAAAATGAAATAGCTGCCTACAGCATCATTTTCCACAATGTTATTTTATGAAAAACAGTTGGGGGTGAGAGAAGTGCTTAATGGCAGAGACTTGTCTCATGACACTGGGTATTTGGTGTTGTTCCTTCTCTGCTGGTTAACCAACTCTAAAATAGTGATGTATAACCAGCCACATATACTAGGCTGCACTTAGTTTGGGATTAGGTGAAATCAACAAGAAAGTCCAGTGTAAATTTCCCATCTCAGAGACAGAGTGATGGCACTTGCCTTCTAAAGTGACTTGAATCTCAGATACTAAAATATGAAGCATGTCAGCTAACTAGACAGAACAGTTGTAGTGTTTAAGTAAAGGAATAGCTATACACTGTAGAGATAATTCTTGTTCTGGGGCCAGATCAAGGTCCTACCACTTGATCATACATTAGTTCCTTGATTAGAAGGTGCTTTGTAGTATTATTGGCCACACAAAAGCTTCAAATCTTTTTATCGGTAAATTTCATCCACTCACCTAATTAATGCTTGTTAAATCACAAGACACAACCTATGGTAAAATCACTATATTTTATTAAATTACATATTCAACTATATGTATTTCTCTCTAGTATACTGCCTATAACTAGTGAATTCCTGCAACTGCTGGATTGTCACATAATGAAACCACCACACCAGTTTTTAATCATTTTTAACTCAAATATTTCTAGAAGAGTACTTCATACTCCATATATTTAGCTAGTTTTATTTGCTCATGAATATTTATAAAGAATGCCATTATTTCAATTCAATTAATATTTATTGAGTGCTCAGAGGTTGTATAACACTAAACTAGGCACTTTATGTATGAACACATAAAATATAGATTCCNAACACACTGAATACAAATGGAGATTGGAATGAAAAGGTATATATATATTCATATATCTGTTTGGACCTAAAATATAAACACAAGTGTACCATTAATGAAAAGATCTGTGGATTTGATATATATGCATAGAATGGAATTAAGAACTGTCCTAAACCTGAAGGTCATCCAGCTAAGTGAATTCTTAGCCTCTTAGCTCAGAGGAATAAGAGTGCTCTGGTGACTTGTTAATTAGGTCTTATTCTGGGCAAAACATATCCTAGGCTGTTTAAAGGCCCCAGAGTAGAACCCCAGCTCTCTTCTAAAAGACCAAGGGGGAANTTACTATGTGAGAGACAGCAGCAGCAATAGCTTGGGAGTAAAAGAACTGGTCATACTTTTAACAGATCTCAAGTGTTTTGACAAGGGTACAATAGGGGAAAACTGTATTTGGGACAAAGGCTAAATCAGAGTAAGAAAAAGGAATAAAAGCAGCAGGTTCAAGACTGTGAGACAACTCAGCCAGTAAAGACACCTGCCACTAAGCCTGACAATCTGAGTTCAACACCTGGGACTGAAAGACCTGATTCCTGCAAGCTGTCCTCATCTGATCTATATATACATGCATGGTAGCGAGCACGCGCG
>LZPO01086766.1:1326078-1344773 GCA_001675575.1 Neotoma lepida
AGAAAAAGAAAGAAAACAAAAAAAAACCAAAAACCAAAAAAAACCCCCCAAGCAAACAAAAAACGATTTAAGAAACCTTTTCTTTTCAGGGTTCTTTCCTTTTTTAAAAAATGCAACAGATATATTTAAAAGGACAGACTTGTTTTTCCTCCAACTTCCTATTATAACATTAATTTCAAGCCATTCTTTGCTTCACATTAAAGAGACTTGACTTAATTAGATAGATATGAAAACAGATTCCAAACCCAGTGTTTTTACTGCTGGTGAAGAGTTTGTGAATAGAGTCAAGCAGTCAAGGCAGCAGCACACATGCCAGTGGCTAGCTTTCTGGGGACAATCATGACCACACAATGGAGTACTGAATGCTTATGGACTTCCCTGGTATCAGAATAAACACCTCCCAGTACACTATGTACTCTATGAATCCCTCTTTTTGTCTGGCCCTTATTTGTCTCATGGTTCTAGGGCAGTACAAAAGATCCATGACTTGGAAAGAGCAGTTTCACTCCACACCAACCAATGTTGTTCTTAACAAAACTTGGTTTCCTTTCTCCTCTCCTTGGTGCACATGGACACATTCTCTGTTCTATTCAGTAACACAGGGATTTCACAGTGTAGAACAGAGGAGCTCCATACATCACTGTGGATTACCAAGAAGCCNTCCAGATCAAGGGATTCATCTCTAACACTCCTGGAAAGCTTCCGCTTTTTCACACTACACTAACTACGGGCCAAGCTCATATCAGACAACATGACAGAGGCTAAGCATTCTTCATGAATGGCAAGCTACCACCATCAGAAAAACACAGAGCAGCACCAAGACTATAGTCCTGGACTTGTACAATTCCTCCCTACAGGTTCAGTAATAGTTGCCCTTGTCCCTCCCAAACCCAATAATCATTTCTAAGGAGCCAAACATGAAAGCATCTCATTCCTTAAAGCAAATTCAGCTCATGACTAAACTTTAAATGTTCACTTGGCTCTAAAGCAGCCTTTTCTACACTCATGAAAAATGAAGGCATTTATAGTCTTCTGATTTCCCATTTGATGCTACTATATATAAATGAAAACTGGACAATAACAGCTAGATGATCAGCCTGCTAACCTCATTAACTAGTAGATTTGATCTATACGCATCCCTATGCAACCTAAATTCAGAATTATGAGGACAGCAGGAAGAAAAAAAAAANTGAAGCAGTCAGACACAATACAGACTTGGAAATAAGGATTTTCTGTTATTGTTTTGTGGTTTTATTGTTGTTATATTTAGTGTGTGTTTCATATCTATAGTAATAAAAACAAGTTACTGAGAACAAAGAATTTTGTTTTTTTNAAAATTTTAAGGGACAGTTTTATTTGACCATGGAATGATTGATAATAGGAAACCAGTAACTGTACCATACACATGATGACACTATATGCACTCAACAAAAAGTAAAATAATTTTACACAATCATGTCAGTTTAANAATATGCTATTATTCTAATGTCAGTGATAAAAAGTGAGTTTATTAAATGTTTAGGACCCTATTCCAATTCTGATGCACATCCAGTGCCTGGCTTCTAACATGTGTACCTTAGGTCTGAGAGGACCTACCAGCCACAGTGTTTATTCATGGGCACTCATATTCTATCCCCAAGTATCAATTTTATTCTCTAAGCTACTGATTTTTCTTGCTAAAGCCCCAGGGTTCTCTCTAAGCTCCTCATACTTCTCCACTGACTCTAGTTTCCTGTCTGAAGTTATTGATTGATATATACCTACACTCTGCTGGATTTCCTGACATCAATAACACAGGGGAGTTGTGTAGTCCACTACATTTCCTAAAGNATTTCAGAAAAGTCTTAGCTGTTTAGCTTGCAGGAGAGGCTTTCTCNCTTCTCTATAGAATAGACAGATCAGCCTGAGGGAAAACAAAATATCAAATGCCTTGAACCCAAAATGTTACCTGCTAATTATTAAAAATGAGCAGTATTTGAATAATAGCTTAATTGTTTTAAATGCTACAATCAACATAGCAACAACAAGAACCGTAAAAATTTCTTCAGGAAAACCAAGACTCCCTAACACCCTTGGAATCTTAGCTACACAGAAGTAATTTGGAATAAAACATTTTGACTAGTCATTTTGAGTGACATCATGAATACAGGCTAGGTTTCTGGTCTTATTGCTATCTCCACACTGGCTTCAATCTCAGTGTAAACTAAAGTTCAGATGCCTACTATTAGCTTCACTTTCCTTCTAATAAAAATCTTAACNTCCCAAATACTAATATTGAATTCACTTAAATGGGAGAGCAAAGAGAATACTTAATATTTATTCATTTCTGCTCTTGGAATTAACATAAAAAACTGCAACTTGAGCTCTACAAAGGCATTTTAAACTTATAATCACTGGCCTTCAGAATTGAGACTTCTTGATCTCAGAACTTGTACCCGTTTTTAGTAGAAACTAAGACCTCAAATGCAACTGGTACTGCTTACTGACTCACTGTGTGTACAGGAGAAATGACTAGTGAGTTCCTACTTCTTATTCAACAGAGGCAGTGTACACGCCCATCCTTATTTATGGCTCAGAGCTACACTGAGACTTCCAATGTGGAGGAGGAGGGAGAGAGGGAGGGAGGGAAGGAGGGAGGGAGGAGGAGGAGGAGGAGAAGAAGAAGAAGAAGACACTTACCTAGAATATTAGATAGAATTAAAAATTCATTCCCATACTTCAGGGATGACCCTCAAGTTTAGTCCTTCAATATAACTCAGCCATATTCTGTTTAAGGAATCAGAGGCAAAGAGAAAACCTTTGGTAGTTGATACCTTTACTTACATGAAATCTCTGATCCACCTCACAGTTGACCTGTTTTCTGAAATCCTTTCAAAAAAAAAAAAAAAAAATGGGAAGAGAAGAATAAATGAGCAGAAACTGGAAATTAGTAAAAATATTAAAAACAAACTGAGTCATAGATGATGAGTTTGGAAAATCTTTCCCAGAACACCCCAAATATTATCAAAAGCCTTTTAAAAATTAAATTTATAGAGAAATAGTTATTTCTTTACATAGAATCTATAAATAACATATTATTATAACCCTATTTCTTATCTTTAAAAATGTGGAGGCAGCCAGATGATGGCAGCACAGGTATTTGAGAGGCAAAGGCAGGCTCAGAAATCGAGGCCAGCCTGGTCCACAGAGTGAGTTCCAGGACAGCAAGGGCTGTTACACAGAGAAACCCTGTCTCAAAAAACAAACGAAACAAAACCCCAAAAATGTGTTGGCAACATAAATACTGGACAGATATAATTCAAATGTCAATACCTTTTGAGCAACCAGGAACGTAAGTCGCCGGATCCCATGCTCAACCAGAGTAGCTTTCTATGAGCAAACATAGAAAACGTAAGACAGATGACAACCAAATTTTACCTTACTTAGTCTTCACAAGATTCTGACTGGAACAAGCACCCTTTCTGGAATATAGACCTCATCTCAGAACTTTCAAAATTAGAAACAAATTTGAACACTGCTCCTGGGATTAAGTGTTAAGGAAAAGAGGTTCTACTGATCAGGAGGGAAGGGAAAGAGAACTCTGCGGAGAAGCAAGGGTTATATGAAGACTTAGAGCTAGTTCACCTCCAGGTAAAATATACTGGGATGCTTAGTGTTAACTGTCTATGTGACAATCTAGAATCATACCGAAAGAGAGTCTCAATGAGGGATTGTCTAGATCAGGATGGTCTATAGGCATGTCTGTCTGTTTGTTTGGGTTTGTTTTTTTGTTTTTTTTGTTTGTTTGTTTGTTTTGCTTTTGGTTTTGGTTTTTCAAGACAGTGTTTCTCTGTGTAGCAGCCCTGGCTGTCCTGGAACTCACTCTGTATACCAGGCTGGTCTCAAATTCACAGAGATCCATCTGCCTCTGTCTTCTGAGAGCTGGGATTAAAGTTGTGCGCCATCACTGCCCTTGTGGNCATATCTGTATGAGATAATTTTTAAAAAAGATTTATTTTATTATTATTTTCTGTGTATGGGTATTTTGCCTAAGTGTATGTCTGTGAATCATATGTACATAGTGCCCAAAGAGGCCAGAAAAGGGCATCAACTCTCCGAGAACTGGAGTTAAAAGATGGTTGTGAGCTGCCCTGTGAGTTCTGGGAATCAAACCCAAATCCTTTGGAAGAGCAGACAGTGTTCTTAAGTGCTGAGGCATCTCTCCAGGCCCTATTTGGGTAATCTTGATTATATTAACTGAGGTGGGAAGACCTGTGTCTTGTGAGTCAGTTTTCTTTAATGATGTGAGCCCTGTTTGTGGTGATATATTGTGTACCCCAATAAAGCTTGCCTGAGGATCAAAGGACAGAGCCAGCTACTAGATTAGACAGTGGTGGTACATACACTTAATCCTATCACTTGGGAGGCAGAGCTCCATCTGGATCTCTGTGAGTTCAAGGCCACACTGGAAACTGAGCCAGACAGTGGCNGCACACACCTTTAATCCCAGTACTGGGAAGCACACACACACACACCTTTATTCTGAAGAAGTGATGGCAGGGTGAAGAAAGGTATATAAGGTGTGAGGAAACAGGAACTCACTCTCTTGAGACTGAGAATTTCCTAGAGGTAAGAACTTGTGGCTGGCTTGTTCTGCTTCTCTGATCTTTCAGCTTTCACCCAAATATTTGGCTCCAGGTTCTTATTAATCATAATAAGACCCTTTAAGATTCATGTTATACCTGGTAGCTTGAGTACACTTCAGGGCAGGCCTCATTTCAAGGGGAGTAGTAGAGCAACACAAATTAGACTTGATGGAAAAAAGAAAAGGAAGAAAACTCAAAGTTGGGTGGGAAGCCNGGTGAGGTTGAAATGAGATGAGTGTGTAGGGGGATGAATATGATCAAAACAGATTGGCTGAAATTCTCAAGGAATTAATAAACATATTATGGAGAGATAGCTCATCAACCAACATATTTCAAAAGACATATTTCTCTTCTAGAGGACTAAAGTTAAATTCCCAGGACCCANATCAGGCAGCTCACAACTATCTGTAAGTCCAGCTCCAGGAGAATTCAACTCTACCTTCTGTGGGTACCTTCACTTATGTGCATATCTCCATAGAGAGAAAGACACACATATACACAATTTTAAATTATAAATAAATAAAAAGCTGCCAGGCTTGTTGGATCATGTNTGTAATCCCAAAACCCAGGAGGCTGTGCGAGAAGGATCATGACTTCAAAAACAACCTGGTAGGCTGGGTGGTGGTGGTGCACGCCTTTAATCTCAGCACTCGGGAGGCAGAGGCAGGCGGATCTCTGTGAGTTTGAGGCCAGCCTGGGCTATCAAGTGAGTTCCAGGACAGGCTCCAAAGCTACACAGAGAAACCCTGTTTCGAAAANGGACTAAAGCAAGTTGTTGTCTTAAAAAAAAGGGAGGGGGGTTGGGGGGTGTTAAAAACAATGTTTAAAAGACTTTTAAACTTGGGATCTTTCATAGTTCTGCTTGGTATAGACAAACAAGATGTTAGAAGTCAATAGAAGACAGTGGATTCAAGACAGCCTCTTATATGAGTCTTGAACTCCCAAACCTAAGCTTTCCTCAATTCTGTACTGTTTGTTTACTTAAAAAGGCAAACAAATAATAAGTTTTAAATGTTTTTAAAGATTCTTACAAAGGAGCTACATAATAATAATCAGGAAAGCAATCTCACCAACTGAATGACTTGGGAGAATTCATGAATAATACAAAGAAAAAGGTACGTAGACTTTTACAGCCCTTGGCAAGACTGCAGTTGGATTACATTCCTAGCTATATAACTTGAACAGTTTATAAACTCAGGATACTCGAGACAGTTGTTTAGCTTGAACTCTTTAGGGGGCTCCCAGGCAATGTGATCGGGATCCATCCCTGATGCATGAGCTGGCTTTTTGGAGTCCAGTGCCTATGATGGGACACCTAGTGTAGCCTTGGTACAGGGAGGAGGGTCTTGGTCCTGCCTCAACTGAATGTACCAGGCTCTGCTCACTCCCTATGAGAGACCTTGCCTTGGAAGAGGTGGGAAAGGGAGGTGGGTTGAGGGAAGGCTGGGGGGCGGGAGGAGGGAGGAGAGGGGGATCTGTGGTTGGCATATAAAATGAATAGGAAATCTTTTAATAAAAAACATATTCTGTTTTTAATCATTCAAATTATATTTTGGGGGGTTAGAAAGATGGGTCAGTGGTTAAAACCACTGGCCGTTCTTCCAGGAGACATAGGTGTGATTCCCAGCACCCACACAGTGGATCATAACCAGCTACAACTCCAGTCCTAGGGTATCCAACATTTTAATCTTGGTCCATGGGCCCTAGATGTAGCACACAAACATACATGTAGGCAAAACACTCGCACGCATCAAATAAAATTAAAAATTACACTTATCTACTTGTTTGTTTGTGTCTATATGGTTATGGGTCCTGGGAATTGAAAGCAGGTCATCAGGCTTGGTGGCAGGCTCTTTACCCATTGAGCCATCTTGCTGGCCTCCTAGTCTTAACATTCAAGACAATATCTAAGTTTTTTGTTTTTTATTTTTTGTTTCTTCAGGACAGGGCTTCTTTGTGTAGCCCTGGCTGCCCTGTAACTCGATTTGTAGCCCAGGCTGGCCTCAAACTCACAGAGATCCACCTGCCCCTGCCTCCTGAGTGCTGAGATTAAAGGCGTGTGCCATTATGCCTGGCAGGTTTTTTTTTGTTTTGTTTTGTTTTGTTTTCTATTTTAATTCAAAGTTTTTTTTCTTATAAAGAAGCATGTGTCTAGGCGATTTCCTCCTATTAAAAATTACACTTATCTGCTCATGTGTTTGTGTCTATATGGGTGTGGGTCCTGGGGATTGAAAGCAGGTCATCAGGCTTGGTGCTATGATTCTTGGTGCTGGATTTCTGCTTTGATATTACTGAATAATAACATTGCTATTACTGATAGTATAAGCAAAAACTAATAGGAAAAATATATTTTCTATAAACAAACTTCCATGATAAATTCCTAGGTCAAATAAAGGTAAACTTTAGTTTAACCACATTTAAAAATTATCTACATTGTCATCATACTCTTCAGTATAAGTAAACAAATACTGACATTACAATAAAAATAAGATGTGCTAAAAGAAAGGAGATGCTCTCAGTATGCTGAGTAACATACACTTCAGACACCAACAAAGAATTCCACTACAGCTAAGTCCTTCAAAGACGAGCATCAATAGCTATGTTCTGGCAAGGGAAGAAAATAACTTTAATAATGCCATGATTTAAAATCAAAATTGTTATTGCTTTTAAAATTCCACAAGTGGCTGACAATAACAGCAGAGCAACAGGATTCTGATTACATTGTAATAATGCAGGTCTCACAGCAAGTCCACAGCTATTACCCAGCGATTAGGCGTCATCACCTGGAGAAACTCCATTTACACTGACTGCTTCAATCTCCTCTACAAGTCATTTACAAATATATGATCCTAATTTCTATGAGAGAAAAAAAGACATGCTGGGACTAGAAGATTATTTGGACAATTTGGATCAACCTATTTGATAGTTTAATGTGTGCTTTAAAAAAAAAACTTTTTCTAAACTGCTAGAAGTATGATTATGAAGTGAAAAACAAAACGAATTATTACTTGAGTTTTTTTTCAAAATTGCTTTTTCCTCCTCTTCTCACATCTATTTTAAAAATATGTAGATGAAAATAGCAAATATTCCAAGGTAAGCATCTTAACTGATGCTTTCTCTAGGCTCCTAGTGTTAGCATTCTGCCCTGACCCTTCTTAATGCCTTAGGCAAAGACACTAGATTTCCCTTTGTCTCAATGTGTGAAAATGAAGGGACCTCTTTAGATGGATGTATAAGGGTATGCAATCCTTAGGTCTTAGGAAAACAAAAAGCCTAAAGTTGTGAAAACACAATCAAATATAGGTTATTCGCACCTAAAAAAATCTAGACAGAAACTTTCACTGACTTATTCTATGAAGCAGCTGCTGCCATGTACATCAGGACTCCTCCACTGAGGTAACCTTGGTTACTGGCTGAAGGTTGATTTTAGGTAGTTACCATGTACTTCTCTGGAAGAACAATCTCTGTGTTGGCCACTGAATCCCAACATCAGTTCACCTGCTCACACACACACACACACACACTCTATGTATTTATGTATGTATGTTTGTATGTATGTATGTATGTATGTATGTATGCTGATCAAGTAGTAATTTAAAAGATGAAGTTAGGTTAGCTACTCCGTCCTATTAAGGAGGTGAAATTTGATACAATTCCTACAGAACTGAGGGAGAGGGAAGGACATATGGGAGACAGGAAAAACATCTCAGGAGAGAGGTAATGAAAATGATGAGACTCTAAGTGTTGAGCATGGAGTTTGATAGCAATGAGATATACACTCAAGTGACAACAACAAAAACAAAACTGAAAAGGAAGCTATTAATATTGNAAATATTTTAAGGGGTAGGGAGAAGAGCGAGCATAGAAAGAACCTGCATGGAGTTGGGCACATATGGATCTTGTCACCAAAAGAATATATTCAGCAGTGAGTTCAAGACTGAACAATGAATGTTCAAAACTGAAGCTCTAAGAGAGATTAAGAAACATATTCTTAAAACATTTGAATATCTGAGTTCTTGTCATAAAAATATATTCATTATAGATAATTAAATTACTTTGAATTTTCTTTCTGAAGGCAAAACTAGCCATAGTCTTGAGAGTTATGATAAAAGACAATCAATGAAAAGCCTTACAAGTAAGCCAGGTGTGGTGGCACACACCTTTAATCCCAGCACTCAAGAGGCAGAGGCAAGTGGATCCCTGTGAGTTCAAGGCCAGCCCGATCTACACAGAGAAACCCTGTCTTGAAAAATCAAAACAAAAAAACAAACTAAAAACCTTACAAGTAGAAACTGATGAAAGGAAGGCTATGATGCAACCAGCAGAAAAGAGNCACCACCAGCTTTTACCCAATCGAAGACTCACATTTTGCTGGGTGAACTCTCTGAACATAGCTGCAAGCCTGTCATCCTCAATATCACCATCAGTCTTGATAGCCACATTCAGAATGTGAATTGGTTCGTCCCTGGGGACCTGTAACCCAAAATACAAACCAAAGAAGATTATGAGGCTGGCTGCTACAGAAGCTGGAAGAAGTCACAGTACCTAGTAGACATACACACATAGCATATCTGTTTTGCTACTCAGTAGTAATAAACACACTCAAACTAATGCCCAACTGTCACAGCAGAGCTAAATAAAGCATGTAAGACATCAAAGGCAGTAGTTTGAGATGGCTTCAAATCTTGAAATTAGAGGGAGGGGATTTAATAAAAGGATACTTTTAAAAACAAAATGTCAAAGTCCACCATTTCCTGAGGACTATAATAGTACCATATGAAAGACATAAGCTATCATTGCATGGGAACTCCAAAAACTAAAGAAATCTCTAAAGCAACATTAGGAGACCCAGAGGCAGCTGTAATAGATAAACATAAAATAGAGCACATTCTCCACAACAGACTTCAAAATTAATATAGCACTTTATAAATTTAGAATTTATATCCATTTATTATTTTAAAAAGTATTTTGAAGAGACATAGAAAGTCAAGTAATGTAGCATAGTATAAAAAGTACCACTCCAAAGTCAGAAAGACATAGTATAGTACAAGTCCCATGTCTGGAGCTGGGTGTGGTGGTGCATGCCTTTAATTCCAGCACTTGGGAGGCAGAGGCAGGTGGATTTCCATGAATTCGAGGCCAGCCTGGTCTACCGAGTGAGTTTCAGGGCAGCCAGGACTATACAGAGAAACCCTGTCTTGAAAAACCAAAGAAACAAAACAAGCAAATAAGTCCCATGTCTGAGAGAGCAAAGTAGTCTTCAAAAGGGAGTACCATACCTTGTCCTCATCATAGAGTGATGTATGACCGGACTCTGGGAATGTTGGGCTTTGGGGTGGGGAGTCACAGAAGCAGCCCATTATTTCATCAAAGATCCTAAAAAAAAACACCAGAGAAACATCCACAATAAAATCTCAAGTGGCAGGAAACTAATGCTGCCATGGTAGTTCAGTCTAAAAGAATAATCTACCCTACAGTGTGCTCAATAGTCAGCCAAATAGAAATACCAGTAGCTAGAGATGACATGCAAAATATCACCAAGTGGCAGAAATTAGGAGGATGGATTGTTTAAACTTTAATAAACCATATATATTTTTCTTTTAAAAATGATATAAAGCTTTTTTGGTTTTGTTTTGTTTTCATATGTAAGATATGTGCAGTGTTGTCATCATCGCTCTTAAAGTAACAGAAGGAGCCCGGGACTGGAGCAGTGACAGGCCAATGTAATTACCCCTCCCCCAAGGGTAATGCATCAGTATACATCAAGAGATAGATGCTGAATGCATTTAATCAAAAGATGTATCGTCTCTAGTGGGGCTCACTCTAGTGTTGTGTTTAATTTCTCCTGACATTTCACTCATCACAGAGCAGACAGCTTCTTCTGTTAGCTCCTGAGGAAAAGATGATTTTGTTTGTTTCTTTCTTTTTTTTTTTTTTTCCTGACCAGGCTTTACACTGCAAGGAGAGGCTAAGGGAGTCTGAATGAGTAGTAGAAATGGAAAGATATCTATCTCTCTAAGGGCATATACAGTGAAGGCTGTATCTCTTTGGCTGGCTCGTGGCTCTTCAGGGAAAGCTTTATTTTTCAGAAAGGTAAGACCTCCCTCCCCCCAAAACTAGAAGTCCATGGCTTCCCCTGAACAGACACAGTCCGATAATGCCTTACCTGACAAAATCTTCAAAGGTCCGGAAAGAGACCATTCCGCCCATCCGCTGACAAGGTGGAGTGAAGGAATTGTCCAGCAGAACATCGCTGACACTAGCTACATGAGTCATGCCATAGTGGTTGAGGTTGGAGGCAAAGGACATTCTAAACAGTGATTCAATCAAGTTCATTAGAAAAGGAGCAAGGATTGGGAGATTAACAAAAGGGAAAAGAGTATAGAGAAAATTTTCATGTAGGGTCAGGTTACAGAGCAGATATGGTTTTTGTTGTTTATTTTTGTTTTTGTTTTTTTTTTCTCACTAAGGAGAAGGCTGTAGCAAGATTCTTGTTTCATTTGAATTTTCCAGCACTATATTTTCATCACTCCAAAAGTTCTTCAGATAGAAATCTAAGGACTACCAGGGGTTTTATGGTAGTTTTAACACAATGATATATTGGGTGAATAAGCAGTATATAGGGGTTAAAAACCATCCTGCATCTTCCCCATCTCCTTTTCTCCTTTAAAACAAAGTAGGCAAGCTAAATGAGTTGCAATTATTCAATTAAGACACTTTTTACTTAGGAATAGTAATAGGTTAAACATTCCCAGATATAGCTTTATAAATACCAAACAGTAATTCTAATTAAGAAGAATGAAGTGGTATAGTAAATAATTATAGCAAGTTATTATTTATGGAACAGAAGTCTTCAAAAGGACCTTTATTGAGGTTTTTACCCTTTTTATTGGTAGACTGACAGATATTTATTGATTACAGTTCTCCCTTTTTGAAAGCGTTTAAGTCCATATTGCAAAAATTCCTTTTTAAATTTAAACATTTTTGTACTAGAGCAAAAATATCTCCACTGAAAGCCTTATTAACTTCTAGCAAGATACAAAGGCAGAGCATTGGTCTCAAAGTATGTGTAAGCATGACAAGCAGTTGCTAAATGGAGATGCTTGAAGAGAACTGAATTGATTTGTTCAATCTAAATCCATAATGAATATGAATATTCTTTGATGCATCTCAGCAGAATGTACTCATAAATAATATCATAAGGTATTAATGAATGACCAAACAGGACTGNCTGTTAGGAAGGACCAAGCTAAAGGATGCCTCCAGGATTTGTCTCACACATTACTGGTATATTGATCTGAAGTAAGTTCAGAGCAAGATGATGACACCTGTACTTTGGAAAACTATTTAAAAATCTCCCTGAAGAACACCACCTGCAATGCTGCAGGAGGAAGAGAGAGCAATGTGAGCTTGAGGTCCGGGCCCCACTGAAAATTGTATTTATAAAAGGCAATGAGATGCTTCATAGGATGGGGATGTTGCTCACACAGACTAAAGAGACTGACACTCCTGGTTCTTATTCTTTTGGTAAATGATGGCAATAGGAAAAGAACTTCATCTTTTAACAGTGTTAAGAAATAGAAGGCAGACGGAAAGAGGAAACATTGATACCATGAGTGAAACAAACAAATGAATCTCTCATCAAGCAAGTCTTANACATGGTGCTCACTAGAAACTGGGATTCTGAGCTGTATTAACTCAGAAATGCTATTATCCTGATTTCTAGGATCACCAAGCACACTTATCAAAGGAGCAAGTTTGTGAGGCATCTTTTCTACTTGCCTATTATTAGACAGGAGAGAGACAAAGGGTTCCACATAACATTTAAAGGGAACCACCCTCTAAATAAGCTAACAGGCTGTGTTTGTGGCAAACATAGGGTTAAATATCTTTTTCACTAGATGGAACCCCATGGGAAATATATACACGATTCAGTTTCCATCTACCACTGTGCTTGTGGGCCAGAACAGCTAAGGTTGGCAGAACTGAACCAAGCTTTCTAATGGAAGACTAAGGGCTTACAAAAGCACACTCTTTCTTTTCCGCATTTAAATAGAGCTACAAGGCTATAATTTGTTTTAGTTACTTAGTATTTTAAAGGGAGAGAAAAAAATGTAAGATTATAAATATTTTCACATGTAGCATCTACAAAGAATTTGCCACCAACTTGTCACTGCTTTAGCATTTTGTGGATTTAGTCCAATCAGAATTGCTATCCTCTCAAACTTGCAAGTGACTTTGCTTGGCTGAGAAAGCCAGAGAAACTCGAAACACTAAAGTGTCACTCAAACATATTGATTTGGAAACTTCTGCACATGGCTCAATGTAACAAAACTTAATATATTTTTTCCAATGATAATCTTAGAGGTTAAAAAATAAAATGACTTAAATCATAATACTTTAACATTTTAGAAAAATAGTTAACAAACTGATGAAACATGAGGTCAGCTATTTCTGGATTTTCACTCCTCTAAAATGAGAAGCAAATTAGAGAAACTAAAAATTGAAAATACTGTGAACAATTTGCCAGGCTAAGAGTAACCTTAAGGGTTTCTCTTCTGAAAGTCCCAGCTGTAATGAGAACTCAGCAAGATGTTGCCAGCAATGCTGAACATCCGCCGACACACTCCCTCTCTCATANAGCTCAGTGCGGTCTTTGCCACACGGACACTTTTCAAGTACTTTTGGAACAGCTGAAGACATGTTTTACGAACAGAAAGAGCAACTCAGTGTGTCTAAGGGGAAGGCAAGGATTCCCTAGCAGAAGATAACACATTAGCTTGTTGACTGTAATATCATTTTTTTCCTTGTTTCACTATTTTAAGTTATTGGGGGGGTGCTTTTAATTGGAAAAGAAACTAAACATACGGTACCTGTTTAGCGTGGGGATGTTCCCTCTGTAATTAAACAACCACAGTTAGTTACTGATAGGTTAGTAAACGCCATAATAAAAGAATTGTCAGAGTAGATACAGACCAGTCACCAGGAGCTCCAGTTTAGCAGCTCTGGCATCAGCAGATGTAATTAAGTGCTCATTACCCTTCAACCCCCAGGGTGCCTCCAAAGAGGCATCCTCCTGACCTATCTCACCACAGCAGCTGTTGAGGAAAGGGTCCAGATGTATTTACCATGGATTTTTTTTAATAACTCTCATTACAAAAAAAATAATGTAGAGTAGTGGTAAAACATGGACCAGTAAAAAGTCAAGCTATATTATATGGCACATTATCTTAACCTGTAACATGAAATATGATCCTTGACAAAATGTCTAGATTATTCCATGCTCTTATTATAAAAGAAGTTGGTTCCATAGCTCCTCCTGCCTTATTGTTTTTCTGGGATATATAATGGACAGACAGTTTGCTCTAAGGAACTATTGATGCAGACACCCTGAAATTCAGCCACATTCTTTCTTTCTAAAAGGCAGCAGGTATCTTAGGGCACAGGAGTTTACAAGTACTAAAAATCCTGAGGAATCTAAGTTATACTACTAGTGTGATATAACTTGCTACAATTAATATTCTTTAATTAAGTTAGTGTAGGATAATTATTTTTAATTGTTACTAGCTTGAAAACTCTAGGCCTTTTATAAATAAAACTGTACCTAACTTTGACTACTTTTAACTTCCTTATAAAGGATGTGCCAAACTCATGAAAGATTGAGGCAGGCAGTGGTGGTACACGCCTTTAATCCCAGCACTAGGGGAAGTAGAGGCAGACGGATCTCTGAGTTAGAGGCCAACCTGGTCTACAGAGTGAGTTCCAGGACAACCAGAGCTATACCGAGAATCACTGACTTCAAAAACAAACAAACAAACAAACAAACAAACAAACAGACTGAACTACACAAAGGAGAAATAAGGCAAGACTCTTGAATTCTCTTTGGTATTTGAAAGTATTTCTCAAGATTTTGATGTCAGATATTTCCAAACAGAAAATGAATCAAATAAAAACTCTTACTTTCAATGTTAAAATGGCAAAGGGATATCACCCACAATTTAGGGGTACTGTAAGGGGGTTGACTGGTTGCTATCTTAACCTTCTTACATTCTTTAACAGCACTGAATCATTATTGGGGTTTTCTGGCACACAGAAGTCTTAATGTGCAGAACATACCGGGTTGCTACTGAATGTAGGAAGGCGGACTGGGGAAGGAAAATGATGCACTTCCCATGGCAGTGAAAGGAGCAGGATAGACTGAACTGGCCATATAAATAAAGGGCTGTGACATATCACTGCACACAAACTGTACACCTTGTGTGATTTGTGAGCAGGGATGCTCTTTGCATCAGACCTCTTTCAGGGTGAGCTCATAAGACAACAAGAGCAAGAGTGCAAAACTCTTGACTGTCTGGATTGTCTGGATTCCTTGAGCTCTCACTTAGGAGAATAGGCTTAATGACAATGCACTTGGCCCTCACNAATGCACAAAATGTGCAGGTCTACAGCAGAGCTGGGTGTAGCTGAACAGAAACTTACTGCAGATGGTTAAAAGAATACCAATGTGTTTTAACTCTTGAAAAGACGCTAAACAATGGGGCCACCTGCACAGTGGTTCTCTTACCAGGAACCCAGTTCAGAGAGAAGAAACCGACAACCAAAGCAATCTCTGGATCCATTTATCTAGGTTTGCAGAGTTTAAGAACCAGCACAATGTCAACTGTTAACCAATTTATTTTTGTTTTGTTTGTTTTTTTGTTTTTTTGAGACAGGGTTTCTCTGTGTAGCTTTGGCGCCTTTCCTGGAACTCACTCAGTAGCCCAGGCTGGCTTGGAACTCACAGAGATCCGCCTGCCTCTGCCTCATGAGTGCTGGGATTAAAGGTGTGCGCCACCACCGCCGGGCCCAATTTCTTAAACTAACAAAATGGACTCACTATTTCTGTGGCTAACCTAGCCCCTCAGGGCATCTTCACAGGATGAAGGCTGAGTTTTCAGAAGAACAAGGTCTAAATTAAAAAAAAAAAAAAAAAAAAAAAAAAAAAAAAAGCACACCAACCAAAAGCTAATCTTCTCCACCAGCAATTTTCAAGCTCTCATAGGGAGCCCCCTGCTGCTTCGTCATAGGAATCACCTATATATCCATATTATTTAATTAAAAAGAACAGCTCCAAATCAATCATATGAGAGGTAAGTTTTGGCCAATTCATCCTCATTGGTAGAGTAAGAATGTAAGAATTTGGGGGTCATAAAAGAGATGAATAAGAAGGAAGGACAATCTATCTTTTAACAGGCCAATGCTTAGCCATATCCTTAAGGATTATTTATACAGGAGCTATCAGATCAGTTTAAGAATTTAATCAACACTCCCCTGCTACACAATACTTTAAGACACTAGATGTCTACATCCATGGACTACACAAAAATAAGAGATTGCCTATAGGTCAAATATTCTATTTCTTAGCTAAAAATAAAATAAGATTTACCACATTAAACTACATATATATCACCTCTGATAAGGCAATCAACTATATTACAGTTACATAAATGGGTTATTAACTAACTTCTAAAATCTGCTGTTTATACTATCCAAAGCATTTATTATGTTGAATTTTTGTTTGTATGTTTTGGTAAGTACTGGGCTCTCCCTTTAGTAATTTAAATTAGTTCCATTTTACAGATATGACAACTGTGCAACAAGGTGGATCTCTTCCAAAGATACTGCTCTATATGGTGCCACAAATAAGAATTTACATCTTATATTTTCTCATCTCTGTACTTGAAGCTAGCACTCCACACCAATATAGATTTTAAAGGAGAAAAGAAGTCTTTTGACTCCTGAAGATCATGGCATTAAGTTACCTCTCATTTTATTGACCCGCCAGCCCAGAATGGCTAGAAGCCTGTATGAATGCAAAGTCAGAGTTGTCCTGTTCTAGCTGAGTCCTCCTTAATTTAACAAACACTGATTTCTGACAGTTTAAAGTTCTTTGAGCCATATACAACCCCTTACAGCTGAATTTCATTTTGCTTGACTTTAGATGGCTCTACATAGATCTTTTATCATATAAATATGTTCCTGGCTTTTTGTCTTCTAACTTAAAGAAAAAGGAAAAAGAAACTATTGAGAACGATGGGAATGCATGCAAACCAGCAGTGGTTACATCAAGTGGAGACTGAGCCAGTACAGGGCAAACCTTTTGAAATCAGACAGCAAAGTAGACACAGAAGAGGTCACTAGCAGCCAGTAACAACAGTACCACAGGAAAAAAAGAGCAATTTGACTGGCTGTGACCAGTGCTGGTCTNCTTGTGTGACTGTATTTCAGCAGAAGAATCCAAATTAAGAGCTGTAAAACATGTCTGAACCACAAATTTCTCTTGGTGTCCCTCCCCAATCTCCGCACAGTTCAGATGCCCTGATTCCATTGCAAAGCTTGAGTTTACAATAAAATGATCATTGCCTCATTCATTTGCAGCCTCTTCAAAGCCCCTTCTTTGCTCTGTTGGCAGGTTGTGCTCTTCCTGAAACAGGAATGCCAACAGTTACAGTACATTACTGCTGCCTGCTGTATAATTAGCTACAAACCCACAGCACAAAACTACAGGGATTTACAGGTGCCCTGGATTCTGCTTTTCCTTCCCCCTTGGAATCAGCTAGTCTTCCCTGACAAGAGGGGACCTTGGGCTACCCTAATGATATATTGAGAGTTTTAAACTCGACTCTCCAATCTTACAAGTCCTGAGAGCCAAAATAATACAGCAGAGGCTGGAAGCTGAGCCATGGACACAGGAAAGCACTTTGGTAAGCACTTAAACCTGCTGAGAATCTTCTCTTCTGCCAGATGCTTGCATCTTATCAGCAGACTACCCTGAATGAAGAAAGCAAGCACTGTAGGATTATATTTATTTATAGCTCATTCTAGCCTGCTAACTACAATCAAGCTCTCCCACTGCTAAAAATGCCACAAGTTGGATGACTTTTGAGTGTCTCAGTACAATCCAAAAGAGAGTTCTAATCTCTGGATGTCAAAGATTATCTATATTCTCAAGAATGAAGGCAGGCTGCTGATTAGTCACATGGAAAGCCTCTCATTTCTAATTTTCTAATTTTCTTCACAAATAAAAAGAAGGTCTAAAGACCACTGACCAACAACTGAACACCTAAGGTTCCAAACCACTAAACTCAGCTATGACCAAAATGTGTTATCAGGAAAGAAAACAGCCAACCTCTTCTGGACGTAAGGCATGAGAAAAGCAAAGTACTTGAGCTAAAGCGCTCTAACACAGATGGGCAGATTTACAGGGAACAAACACCAAAAAAGGTGCAATATAACCCAACTTAACTAAAGCATGGATTACTATCTAAGAAATAGGTAGAAACATCAATAGGTCTTCACACATTATAAAATATGTATGGAAATATACAGTAAGTATATATACCTTTGTCTCCAGCATCAACTTTGATACTTACATGAATCATGAAATAAGTTTTAAAAACTGCCTAAGTTAACTACTGTGTTACATACAAAATTTATTTTGAGTTTTAAGTTTTGTACTCCCAGACTCTCAATAATATAGAACCATAAGCAGTCACAGAATTTACAGCATAATCTGCTTTAGAAAGATTTGTACAAAGTAGCTATATTTTAGAANTTTAACTACACAGAGTAACTGAAGAACTTGTTTCCACATTCTGAGACATTTAATATGTCCAAGGTTAGGTGAAATCCTAATACTAAATCATCTAACAAACTGTCAAAAATAAAGGCATTAGGATAATGGTTCAGTATAATAAGGTTTTGGCATTTTTAGCATTAGTGAATGATGCCATGGTTTCAGAAGTAGAAAGGGATGGGGATGGGAGTGGGGAGGGGGTGAGGTGGGGAGAAGACAGATACAAACCCACCTCAGGCTCTAGACCCTAAGCTTCAAGAAGGAGAAAATGGCAAATGATAAAGCCTCAGCTCTAGGATCAATCCATGTAAAAAACTAGTTGAACTCACTAAAGAGCTGGGGTCATGGACTCTGAAAACTAAGAATTAGTTCCCTGAAGTAGGCAAGCTGTCCCAACTATACCTGTATTAAGAAAATGAAGAATCTTACATACATCTCCCTCAAGGATAACTGCT
>LZPO01086767.1:0-27626 GCA_001675575.1 Neotoma lepida
GCATTTTCTTAATTAGTAATTCATGGGGGAGGGCCCAGCACATTGTAGGGGGTTCCATCCCTGGGCTGGTGGTCCTGGGTTCTATAAGAAAGCAGGCTGAGCAAGCCATGAGGAGCAAGCCAGTAAGCAGCACCCTTCCATGGCCTCTGCATCAGCTCCTGCCTCCAGGTTCCTGTTCTGCTTGAGTTCCTGTCCTGACTTCTTCAGTGATGAACAGTGATGTGGAAGTGTAAGCCTAATAAACCCTTTCCTCCCCAGGCTGCTTTGGTCACGGTGTTTCATCACAGCAACAGTAACCCTAACTAAGCTAGAATAATTTCTCAAAACAATGTTCAGAGCACACTGGTGAATTTTGAACCCTTTGGTACCATACAGAACAGACTAGGCTGAGAGACCAACAGTGACAAAACCTGAGGGTTAGAGAATAGGGAACAGGAGAAAACAGGGTGGAGTAAGGGATGGCTCCAAGCTTTGGTGCTAAAGTATATGAGGGAGCCAAGAGAATTTCACAGAAATGAGTTTAGAATTTTCCAGAAAAGGTTTAGTATCTAGAAAAGTTTAAGTTTAGGATTTTTTTTTAATGTATCAGTTTTGAAAACTCAATCTTAAAAACTTATTTCTGGTAGCACCAAATATAATTATCATATATACCATGGATTTTGGAGATGAGGCACCTTTGACCATATTGTTTCTTGATTGAATCTTGCTATTAGATAAAAATAGGGAATGAATGCATTTAAAAATAATCCATACACTCATTGCCTGAAAAGAGAAGGCTTTAAAAAAAAAAAAGACAGGGTTTCTATATGACCCTGGCTGTCCTGGATGTCACTGTAGGCTAGGTTAGCCTAGACCCACCTGCCTCTGCCTCCTGAGTGCTAGGATTAAAGGTGTGCACCACCACAGTTTTTGACTGGAAGGATGAATCAATAACCAGACCAGGGTATGTCAGATTACAGTGGGATTCAGTGTCAACAGTTCAGTGACATACACCTTATGTATAAGCAGAAAGTAATCTACTAGAAATCACTAAGAAAATAACGTTTTCTACTACTTTGCTATTAAGCATAATTAGGAAGAACAAATTCCTTATTCTACATGCATTCTGGAATGCAAACTCTGACAAAGACCACAATGGTAATAGAAGACAGTTGCTCTGAGAAGAAAAGAAAGTTTAAAAACCATCTAATTCTTTACATTATGTCTGTCAACTCATTATTCCAAAGTGCTAGCAAGCACTCCTGTTTATGAAGAAGATGTTCTGTCTGGCTATGAAGAAAGCGATTGTTTCATGCTGCCTGCGCTCTGCAGTCCTATTCAGCTTGCACAGACAATTTGCATCAACCTGTGACTAGTGATACTGTCACTTAGTGGTGCCCCAGATAGCTATGACCTCATGGGTTCTTAATATTGAGGCTTTCATCTATTAATTAATGTCTCTGGAACATTCATGAATTCTGACTTTAATACAATGGTGTTTATTGTCATTAACTAAAATTTAAAACCCAAATATACTCAGGGTTGGCATAACGAATTATTCAGCAGGAGGGTTCATAAGACACAAACAAGGACAGAAACAACTGAATAATGGACGCATGAATGTCACTATGTAATATTAAATACAGTCTCTGGGAAAACACAGCATAAATCTGTGGGAGCTTCCTGAGCTAAGAGCTGCCCAGCATGAGCACTGGTGCTGGTGTGTTGAGGGGCTGCTTCAGATTATCACTTCAGGATCCCCAAGTCCTAAGCTATACCTGCTACAGACAAATCCAGCAGCATTAAAAACATTCACCCTAAGGCAGAGCTGAATGGAGGCAGCAGATGGTTTCCAGGAGGGGAAACAGAGAGACTACAGGGAAGAGTCTATCAGAGTGCTGTTCCTACTTCTGTCAATGTCAGACTTTCTATAACGAAGGCTAAAGGGAAGACATGAAGGCAGTTCTCTAAGTGAAAAGGAACAGGGTCTCTGGAGACCACAGGGGTGATGTGTCAATTCTTGCTGACTGACCCCTTAAATTGCAGACAACCGAGTCCAGTAATTCTAGTTGAACCACTCCATGTAAGAGCAGGACTGCAGGGCAGTGGCTTGCCCTCTGACTAAGATGGAGCGAACAACAGCTCAGTTGGAAATCTGCCCCTCAACCTCCACTCCCACCTGGAAGTGCAAGAGCAAAAGGGTATGCACTGTGAGAGCAGAGTGAGCCTCAGACTAGGGATGCCACTTCCACCTGCATTGGCTTCAGAATAATTGGATCTCTTTGAAAATGGTGTATAACCCTTTGTGGATCATGCTGGCATCTTCAAATCACACTTCTATGTGAATAACTTGTTCCCAATTACTTCAAGGTTTCAAGCAAGCATGTAATACCAGTATCTAGGATCACTTCTGTACATTTTGTGAGTGATGCTAAGTAGGAAAGGTGTTTGTTTCTAAAAGAAATAGCTTTAACATTTTAATTCAAAAGAAATGAGTTGTTACCCAGCTCTTAAGACAGCCAAGCAAAGACCAAAGAAGAGAAGACCTAGAGATGCTGCAAATGGAGGTGCAGGGCACAACTGGCCCAGGAGAGGCAACATGAAAACCAGAGCTCCAAGGCTGCCTTTGTGCAGAAAAAAATGCCACTTACAAGTCTCTCTTGATTTTGTTCCTTTAAATTAAAGGACTTACAAAAGAAAAGTTATAAACTTTAATGTAGTTCTAGTTTGAAAGTAGCTCTAAGTTTTTATTCACGTCTGTGTATGTTATCACTGATCAGTGGCTTTGATTAGTCACACCCCCATGAACAGGACCAACGGTAGACCAAAATATCCAGAAAAAATTGCATCTGCATTGAACACTCAGGCATTTTTCCTTGTCATTACTCCCTAAACAATAGAGCACAGCAGTTACTATACACCTCGCATTGACTGTCACAAGCATCTACAGGTGATTTCAGTGCATGGAGAATGTGCGAGCTTACACAAGTACCACACCATTTCATAAGATTCATCAGATTTTCAGGGTCCCACTGGGGGTTGGGAAACTTCCCCTACTACACCAAAGGACAGCTGTAATTAGAGTTTGAATTACAATTATAAACTGAGATTCTATTTCCTTTTCAGATCTGACCAAATCTTCCCAATTACCTGATGATTCTTCCCAAGGTAATAAACTAAATTTAAGAGCACGGTAGATCTTAAATTCTAGTGAACACAGCATTGAAAACATACTGAAAAGTAAGATCAATAGTTGTACTGCCTAGTTTGACATCAATTTGACGCAAGCTGGAGTCATCAGAGAGAAGGGAGCTTCAACTGAGATAATGCCTTTACAAGTTCAGGCTGTCAGCAAGCCTGTAAGGCATTTCCTTAAATAGTGGTTGATGGGGGAGGGCCCAGCCCACTGTAGGTGGTGCCATCCCTGGACTGGTGGTCCTGGGTTCTATGGGAAAGCAGGCTGAGTAAGCCATGAGGAGCAAGCCAGAAAGCAGCACTCCTCCATGGTCTCTGCATCAGTTCCTGACCTCACTGCTTTTGATGATGAACTGTTATATGGAACTGTGAGCAAAGTAAGTCCTTTGCTCTTTAACTTGCTTTTGGTCATGGTGTTTCATCACAGCAATAGGAACCCTGACTAAGACAGCAGTCTATTGCTTGTTTAACATTGCAAGTACACTGAGCAGTAAGCATGGAAGAGATGCTGAACATGAGGACAAACCATTGCAAACACACCAGGATGGCTACAATCACAAAAGAACGGCAAATAAGAGTTGGCACACATGTGGACACTATACCCCTCCAATGCTGCTGAGTGTAATGGGTGGCCACTCTGACAACATCTGTAGTCACCCTGTGATTTAGCACCTGTAGTCTGTGTGCAGTCCACTCTCCTAACTGTGGTAACAAAGCAGAGGTCATACACACTTTTACTTGTTGGGGATGTCTTATCTGATGACAGGGCAAAATGATAAGACAGATGAGAATTCTTAAAATAGCAAATTAAAAACAATTAATTTGGGAGGGAGACAGTGAACAGGTTTAAGAGTATGTGCTGTAACTGTAGGTGACAGACAACGGTCCATCAGAATAACTCTTCCACTTCTAACAATACTTGAAACTTTCTACAAGGAAAACAATTTAAAATTGTTGTTATAAGGTGGCTGATAATTTTCCAGGGAATAAAAGACATTTTTCTAGAAAGAAAATAATTCGATCATCATAATTTAAGGGCTTTTTCTATGGACTTCTTAGATTGTTCCAGTGTCTCCAGAATCCAGGAGGCCTGTTGGGATAAGGATGATTCCTGCCTGCTCAAGCCAGCTTTTGTACAGCTGTTATACCAATGACTCCCTCACTAAAAGAACAGGTTCCTCAGTACCTGCCACAAACCTAAACAATGTCTTCCCTGCTACAGACAAGACCTTGATTATCAGCTGCCGGGAAACTGATAATAACTATAAAAAAACTATGAAAAGTCAAAGATTCTTTTGACATGAGTAGTGCTCACCTTGAACAACTGTTTACACACACACAGGGACACACCCATATCTACTTTATGCATACTTACAAATACGTGCAGGCACAAATTTCTCTGCTGACTGAAGGAAATCCATAAACTTGTTTCATCTATGATTAATTTGGTATTTATTTGAATCTTAAGACACATAAATGTTTTCTGATAAGACTGTACATACAAGCACTTTAAATTTTCTAGAATATGCATCTTTTCAAATATTTCCCATCTTCCAGGGCCTCCGCTCTTTTCGTTAGGTAAAATAACAAATGATCTGATCATGTCACTCTCATAACTTGGTCTGAATTCTATTACTATAAGGAAGAGGTATCATTTGCAGATTCTTTTTACTCTCCTACAGGGTACTGTTCTCAATTGAACTAGTACCCTCCAGAATTCATATTCCAGATTTAGAGAAATTATAGAAAGACTTTAGAGAAAACGGTTTGGTGTCCTTTCTTCAAACAGTGACATATCAATTACAAATTACCTACAATTAGTAAAAATATCTTCTGAAGACACATCTTATCAAATAAACTGTAAGGAAAAATTTTAATGTATTTTTCTTGTTCTCCATATTTTACTTCCTGCTTTTTCCTTGACACCAAAACTCCATTCCTTCAGTCAGATAAAGGGAGGGTGAAAGAAAATCAAGCGCAAGGTACTCTAGGGAAAGAGAGATGCGATGCTCACGGTCAGGTACAGCTCTGTGTGTGGGATCAGAGGATCTGAGCATTAAGGAAGTGCACNGTGTCTGTGTGCTGCTGTCAGTCTGACAGGGTTAGCTGAGCCTCCCAANGTACTTCTTCCCACTGGGCATGACAGTGGAGAAAGAACGATTCTAATGCTGGACCAGTGCTTCTCACCCTTCCTAATGCTGTGACCTTTAAATACAGTTCTACAGTTCCTCATGTTGTGTGACCAATCATAAAATGATTTTGTTGCTACTTCCTAACTGTAATTTTGCTGCTGATATGAATCTGTGTTGCTACAGATATGCAGGAGATCTGATATGTACCCCCAGAGGGGTCTTGACCCACAGGTTGAGAACCACTGTGCTAGAGTGAGGGAAGCAATGTTCTGTCACNGTCTCAATGTTGACATTACACACTAGCCACATGCACTTGGGAGCACTTTATATAACTGTGTCTACTGGAAGATTAAAAAAACAAAACAAAACAAAAAAACCTTACGTAAAGTCTACATCTTCAAAGTGTTGTGAGTCTAGATTTGCAAGAGTAATTATCGNCAATGAAGATGGCTGCGCAGGCCTTACCTGTCCTCTTCCTACCCGACCCTCGTGGTCGAGCATACATCTAGGCTGTAAATCCTCTGAGTGCAAATTAACTATGCATGCACGTTAAACCTCCACAACTAGGCTGCAAACTCCATGAGGGCGGANTCACAATGCCTGCAACTCCTGGTTCTTTGCCCCCTTCTACTCTTCTTCCCTCTGTTAGGCAGTTTTTCACAGTATCTGTGGTAGCACAGGCAAGAAATANCCTCATGAAAACTCAAACAAGAACTGCATCAGCTGATCGTCCTCCCTAAAGTGCGTCAGTAAAACCACCAGAGGCCATTTAGAGAGGGAGGGAAATGCCATGATTGCCATGGCAGACCGGGCCTCCCATAAGCCTCAGCAGCTGAGTTCCCGTGGTAAACACATAAGGTCCTCTTAAGGAGTTCCCAGCACCCTACATTTGCACAGTGTCTATACTAGTCCCTTAGACCATCTCAGTGTGAATAAGTGTGTTCAGGAAGCATATACGGTTAGAAAATACGCAGAAGGCAAGAGCTTCTAGGGCTCTCACCTGCTGCAACACGCCATTCCATAAAGGCTATTATCATGAGATAAGGGGCATCATTTGCAGACTTATTTTAATCTCTTACTGGGTACAGTTTTGAATTCAATTGGTATTCCCAAGATTTCATATTCTATATTCAGAGAAATTAAAGGAAAATGTTAGAGAAACCCTTAGATGAAAGAACACGTATTGTAGAAAGAGAACACAGCTCAGTGTCTCCTCTCTTTAAACAGTGGCATGCCAATTACAAATTACTGAAATAATTAGTAAAAATGTTTTCCGAAAGCACACCTTATCTAACAAGCTGTAAAGAAAACCCCAAGTTTTAGGATCCATTTAAGAATTCACCATGCTTCATCATTTTAGAAATTTTTGATGTATTTTAATTGGTGGTGATAGCAGCAGGAATGATAATACTTACTGTTTACCACATGTTCNAAACTGTTGCCTCTAACTATACAAGGTAAAGACTGTTACCCNTATTTTCCATTCACAAATTCCAGTTTCAGTGAGGTTAGGTATCTGTCACAGTGGAATATCCACCGCAGCTCTATTTCTACATAGCTGAGGATAAGCCTGAACTTCTGATCCTTCTGCCTCCACCTTCCAAGTCCTCGATGACAGGTGTGTACCACCATACCCAGTGTGTGGGGTGCTGGGGCTCAAACCCAGGGCTGCACTCCTGCTAGGTAAACACCACCAACTAGCCACTTAATGGCCCCTACAGCTCTACCTCTGTGCTCACGTTCCTTAGCAAAGACAGTGTCTCAATCTCAGCCTAAAGCTGCTCACAGCGAAANCCTTCACCGTGGGGTTGTTTCGAGCACTGCAGGATGCACTACCTTCAGCTGGATGATGCTCCAGCCCACCTCCCAAAGCCCTGGTAATAAAGACCTCTTTCCAGAAACTGCCAAGTCTTCTGGGAGCAAAACCGCTTGGTAACAGGCTCAGCCATGGTGTTGGCCGTCAAGAGCACATCTGTTGGCAACAGGGCACTTCCATATTTAAATTACTCAGGGGGAAACTACTTCAAACTGATGGTTAAGCAAAAAGTCTTAATAGTATCTAAACTCAACAAATTATACTATTATGTTTTCTTGCATCTATATACAAAGACTATAAAATCATGAGTCTACAACACCATCAAAACTTTACTTGCATGAGTGTAGTCCTTCAAAGTAATCCTTCGGGGGCAGATGCACACAGTTGTTGCAGGAGAGATTTCAAGCCTGGCTTGGAGCTGTTTGCCTCTCCTGCTCTCATGGCCTCTGTNCCCCAGAGCACCCACATACAAACCATGCCTTATTATTGTGCACATCACATTTGCCTCTTCCTCATAAACCTAGCGTGCTATGAAGTTTTACCACTACTTTCAAATTGTGTTTTGTATACTTTTTGTGTGCTTTCCCAGTAAGTCTCTCAAATTGTGTTTTGTATACTTTTTGTGTGCTTTCCCAGTAAGTCTAATTTGAAAGGACATAGTTTGCTACAGCTGTAGATACTGGGAAACAAGACAAAACAAAACCAATGAACTCCAACAGCGGATGACACTAATGGACTGTAGGCAGGGTCGCCAGGAAAAAAATCTTGAGAAAGCTGAAAAACAGGCATCAGAAAAACACTCCACACAGCTGGGGAGAAGGTCATGCTCTGGGCCACAGCAGTGAAAGCCACAGGAGAAGCCAGGACAGACGCTCTCCTCCTGGAGCTGTGTGCTTGGTGCTGACAAAGAAGCACATGCCATTTTGAAGACTTCTGCTGCTGTGTTAGCAGGGCAGCCTGCAAACTCAGACCAAGTGGTTCAAGACTGACAAGCGGAATACGGTGAGACCTCGGAAAGGAAACCTGTATCAGATCTACATATCATCTTAACAAAACAAAAGCTATGAAAAAAAATCCTAACAGTGCAAAAAAGCATGTAAATGAGTTAAATGCATAAAACGGGAGATTAAAAAATACATATGATGTCAACTTGACATTGCATTGTGTTTCAATAAAAATATAAAACCTTTTGATAGGTGCCAATCCGTCACACTTCTGGAGCACCACCACCTAAGTGACGTAGTGGGTAGCAATTCTAAGAAGATGATGCCCCCTCTCCCAAAGGTTTCTTGTTTCTCAGGGTTATGGATGATGGTTATAGGGTTGTGGTTGGAACAAAAAATCAGACTCACTATTCTCCTTAAGAAAAGAAAAAGGGGAATGGATAGGTATAGGATATTAAGGTAGAATACTGTATATACTAGTAAACCAATTTAGTAAAAATATCAGCTTTAGATAATTTGCACTGTTATGGATTCTTGTATATTGATACAAATGTAAACTTTTTATATTCCTATTTAAGATAATTTGTATATTGATACAAATACAAAACTATAGTTCTTGTATTGTACATATATTTCTACTCATATTTGAAATATCTTGTATATTGACACAAATGTAAAATTATATTTGTCATACTGTATTATGTTCTACCTCTGTTTAGGATATTTTGTATATTGATACATATTGGTGTCATATTGCACATTACAGTATACATTTCTACCTCTGTTTAAGATATTTTGTATATTGTCACAAATTTTGAGGTCATTGTCCTTTTACCGTACATTTACTTACAGACTGTTTACCTTGTTTATATGAGGCCTTAGTCCTTAGGTTATTTAGGTAGGTAAGACTTACAGAAGGCGGGCGGTGGCGGCGCACGCCTTTAATCCCAGCACTTGGGAGGCAGAGGCAGGCAGATCTCTGTGAGTTCGAGGCCAGCCTGGGCTACCAAGTGAGTTCCAGGAAAGGCGCAAAGCTACACAGAGAAACCCTGTCTCGAAAAACCAANAAAAAAAAAAAAAAAGACTTACAGATTTATAGTCACCCACTCTTGTCATCTCTATAGTTATGTTAGTTAGGTTGTTCAGATTTACAGATACATAGGTCAGATGGACAGGTAGCCTTCAAAAACTTCATAGACCTAGAGAATATGGCATTTAAATAACTTAAAATTCTATTGACATGAGACAGCACCTGGCAGCACCAATCTGATCCCGAGAGAATGTTGGGCTTTTAAGACACTCTGGAAGTTTGTCTTCTTCCTGGTGCATAACGGACCGCTGGGCAAAAAACTGCCCTGACCTTGACGGCTGACAGTATAAATGCTGTCCTTTCTGGATGAGCAGGACACAAGGAAGAGTGACTACTGACCTCTGCCAAGACAAGATAAGATGGTCTTTCAAAATTCCTGCTTCTGAAAATGGTCTGTCAGATATTCTAGGCCTGTAACCAAATTGGATGCCCCAATGGTGCTGAGAAACTTTAGGTGACTGTCCAGGCTGCCAGCTGTCTCTGTTTATTCTCGAAAGATTTTCAAAAGTTGCTTGTGTGCATTTCCCGTTTTCTNAGGTATTATTATATTCCTTCTCAGNTCTTTGATGGGGNTGAAGACTAACAGTTACAGTTACAATCTTCTGATATCTTAGCTAGAACATACTAAGTACTAGATTCAGATTCTTCAGGATAGGACAGCTTTTGGAGTAATCTCTCTAACATACCATTTACCTGTGTACTGGACATCTCTGGATTTTAGTATGTGTCTCTTGTCTGATGTGTTCTTGTGGTTGTAGTTCCATTTTGCTTAGGTCATTACCCATTATTTCTCCTGGACAATACTTAATAATCATTCCTATTGTATACAGTTTTGTGTTAGGTTAGAACTTTCTTATTTAGACAAAGGGGGAGATGCAGTGGGTGGNTGTTGGAGTCATGTCCTGAAGCACTGCCTGCCCCTAGNGAGGTAGCAAGTGTTACATCTGCCTGTGACCTTGAGGTACATGCCCCCGGGGTGTGGCTGCTCTGGGGGACCCTTGAGACCTGGAATGCACACACATGCTCTCTCTTCACTACCTCGTGGTTCTGGATGCTGGAACGAACCAGGGCAGAGCTCGCCAGAGAACAGCATTGGACTCACCCTTCCATGATCCTGCGACAAATTCCTTTATTCTGCCTTGTGAGTTAACCCCCAAATAAATACCTTTGCTCATTAAATAGACTCCATGGATATTGTGATATAAACACAATAAAGTGACACATGTATTCAAGGTAAGCAATGCTTTCATTGAGCACACTGGAAGACAGGAGAAATTCCACACAACTGCCTGGAGACATGTGAGCCCAACAAGTAAAAGGAGATTACACATTTTCAGTGATAAACAACCAAATTTCTTTATAGTCCCTCCCCACTGTGTGACAATAGCTAACTTCTGGTTTTAGGGACTAACTAATGAGAACACTCAGCAGACAACCTACCCAAGCCTGCCAACCAACTGCAGGAGAACTCCAGCTCATTATGCCATCAACAAGGAGGCCTAAAGGTAACGGAGGGCCATGTGCTGGAGGCTGAAGAGGAAGGATTTTAAACTCTAGACATAAGAATTAGCGACCAGAGCCGGGTGGTGGCCCACACATTTAATCCCAGTACTCAGGAGGCAGAGGCAGAGGGATCTCTGTGAGTTCGAGGCCAGCCTGGTCTACAGGGTGAGTTCCAGGACAGCCAGGGCTGTGACACAACAGAGGGGAGATTTTTTTTTTTTATTAATTTGCATGAATGAAAAGTATAGAACTATTCAGATTGACCTGATACTAGGAAATATAATGTTAAAACTGGGAAGTTTTTAAATTTGAATTTGAATTCTCGAGGCCAGAGTTGTAGCCTAGAGTGCTTATCAGTACATGTAGGCAATGAACTAACTCAATATTGCAAAAGATGACTATATAAAAATTGAATTTTGTTATGATTTAGTTTTTTTAATTCTTTAAAGATAAAACTAGTAATAGCTATAGACACTGAATGCTAGAACTTCTATAAGTAAAAATTAACTTTTAAATAAAGATGTACTCCNCACACATAGAAGGAAAAGTAGAAGGGGACCTTGCGATTTACACAAATTGAAATCAATTATCTTAAACTATGATTAACATTATGTGAAACAATTAAAACCTATGTAAGAGAATATATATATATATATATTATAGTAAAGAGGAGACTGACTTAATTTTATTTATAAAAATTATATTGATATAATAAATAAAAGATAGGAAAGGAGGGAAGTATTCATAGAGGCAAAATTAGCAGAAAGAAGGCATTAACCTCCCTTAGCACAGAGGTGAAAGCCGCCACATGAGGACTGCATAGGACTGGCCTTCCTCAGGGCAAACACAGGACCAAGGGATGACAGAAGTAGGAAGGAAACAAAGCAGCTGTTTGTAGAGAAGTCTGTTTCCCATCCCCATTCCTCACATTCACAGGGAGCCACAAGGCTGTGTTCCTGCAGACTAGCCAGATGCAGGACAACCTAAGGCCCTAGTAACTCTAAGAGCGCACACATGGTNAGTGCTTGTCCATGTGCTGGGCACCATGTAGGTGTCTTGCACACCGAGCTTTTCCTAATAAAGCTCATTATTTAAAGAGCATTCCCTGTCCTGAGAAAATGATCATTTCACAGTAGTCACCTTGAAATTCAAAGCATAAAACTGGTGACAGACAGGANACGTGAGTTCAGATTTCTGCTTTATCCCCCTCTTCCCCAAATCTGTACAATGATTCTGATGCACTTTTTTGTCCATAGATTATGGAAACAGAGCTTACNGCACAGTAAGTCAGCCCACATCACAATGATCTGACTGTAGGAACATATGGCCTCACACACCCATGTCCAATATATACAACACAGTCACACAATCTTGGATTTCAGGGCATCAGAACTTGGAAGACTCAGAAAATTAAATAGTAAAACAACCATCTGAATCAGAAACATGGGACCATTTAAGGTAGATTAACTATTATAAACAAAACTCTATAAAGCAGCTACTCGATGATTAAAGGTATTTAAANCCTTGGAAACGNGTGCTTCTTCCATTGGCCCCCTTCTCATGGGGAACATAATGGGATGGTGTGTATCTTCTCAAAAGAACAGTTACCTACAGAATCTCCCCTACTTAGTGCAACTGGAAAAACCACTAAGAACTTTACTGCTCTTTTCAGAAGTTTGTCTTCCCATATTTTTATTATATGGAATGGCTGAAACAAGTGTAACATTCAAGATATTAAGATGGATGTAGCTGGAGAGATGGCTCAGTGGTTAAAAGTGCTGGCTGTGCAACCATGAGGACCCGAGTTCAGAGCCCAGCACCCACCTCACAATCCAAGCATGTGTCCCCAGGGCTGTGAGGTCTTTCTGGCTGTCAGCCCAGCCAAAAAACAGGAGCTTCAGGATTAGAGAGACTGCTTCAAAGGAGTAAGGTAGAGGTTGACAGAAGACACTAGACAACCCCCATCCCTGGGCCTCTGCTTGTACAGAGGCAGGCGTACCTGAACACATGTTCACGCTCTCCCTCTCCCTCTCTCCCTCCCTTTCTCTCTCTTTCTACTCACTCACACATGTACTACAATTTTATATATGTGTATATGTGTAAAGATTTCTAGAAAACTATGGGCATTAGAAACACTTCCAGAAAAAGCTGGTGTGGACCCAAAGTACAGTCCCACTTTCTCTATCAGCAAATTATATACATGATATCCAATGGATAAACTGCTATGGAGAAAAACAAGTATTCCACTAATGACAGTTTTCATGTATAAAGAATGACTGACTGACTCATTAACCTTTACACCGTTCTTTGTAAAAAGGAAAATAGTCAGAAAATACCTAATGCCAGGCTGGAAAACAGGGTTCAGCACTCTGCCAATTCCTCTGACTTATAATAGCTTCCAGAAAAGCAACACAACACAACAAACTACTCCATTAAGTATCGGATCCTGAAGCCATTCTGGGTCAGTGTAAATAAGCTGTGATTAATTGTCATGTCTGCCACGACCATGGCGTAGTGCTGCAAGGCCACTTACATAATGCCAACTTAAAAGGCAGTCATTAATGATCTACTCTATGCCATTAAAACCACCTCCCAAAATCCTTACAATTTGAAAAAAAATGACATTTTATTTATGTTTTTGCATGTGTGAGGGCACGTGTATGCCAGGGCACACATGGAGGTTAGAGGAGAACTTTCAGGAGTTGGGTCTCTCTCCATCATATGGGTCGGTCCTAGAGACTGAATGAAAAGTCCTCAGACTTGGCTGCAAGCACCCTTAGCCACTAAGCCACCTCACTGGCCCCTAAAATGGAAAAAGACCAGTTAAACACTCAATGTGTGGCTAACACACTGCACTACTGCACACCACAGCTGTACAAAACATCTATATGAATATTAGCTCACGGGACACAACACCTCTCATTCCTCAGCTTGCAGGGGACTCACCAAATAGAACTATTTAGTTCTATTTGGACTATGAAGGAGGCAGTGGCTCCAATCCCCAAAGTTATGTCTAGATGTAAAACTGCAAGTTAGGAGACATGTATTTTTCTATCAGAAAAGTTAATTGGAAAGAAATGGATTTCTTCAGGGCCTGGGACCCGGCTCAGTGCAGAACTCCTCCCTAGTATGTGTTCAACTCACAGCACTGGAAAAAAAAGGGGGGGGGTTTCCAATTACCTAAAGAACATTAAAGCACAGTATCATATTTAACTCAGTACCAATTGTTCTTCAAAATAATGTAGGTCTTAATCATTCATTCAGGAGTTCTTTGCAGCACCTATCACAGACCTCCTGGGAACACAGAATGAGAAGCACCCACAGGTCTCTGTCGACAAGGAGCTCATTGTGTGGCCTTGTGGCAGGGAAGGCAAGTCTTGAGCCACGCAGTGCGTCCAGTGCTCCAATGGCAACCACAGCCTTCTAGAAGAGGGCGCTTAGAGGAGCTGGGCAAAGCCTTTATCAAGCAACTGTATGGGCAGGAGACCAAGGCAGATGCAAGAGCACAATACCATCACAGGCTGTGAAGACTTCAAGTTAGAAAAGGAAGGTATTTGGCACATTTGGGGAAACAGACAACTGTAGGTGAATGTTTTGTCTGGGTCCCGCCAGGCCCCACGAGGTCCAGCCCACCCAGCGGTCCCGCAGCCACTTATAAATTAATAACTCAAAAGCTTGTATTAATTACAACTGCTTGGCCATTAGCTCAGGCATATTACTGACTAGCTCTTATACTTAAATTCAGCCCATTTCTATTAATCTATATTTTGTCAGTGGCTCTACCAGTCTACAGACATGATGTTCCTTCCGAGGTGGCTGGTGTCTCCTGACTCAGCCTTCCTCTTCCCAGAATTCTCCTTGTTTGTTTATCCCACCTATACTTCCTGCCTGGCTACTGGCCAATCAGCATTNTATTTATCAATCAATCAGAGCAACACATATTCACAGCATACAGAACAATATCTCCATCAGACAACAGCAGCAATTTCTGGGAATTCATGTGTTTTTTTAAAACAAAGAAGCAAATTATTATCAGAAAGAAGCAAAATCTGGAGAAACACTAAAAACCAATGTAAGCCAAAGGCAAACACATTTTGATAAAATATAAAAAGTTGTAGTCACTAACTCAAGTTGCTATTTTTTAATTTACTGTTTCCAATGAGAATAAAGGAGCCTTCAGTCAGCNCAGTGCTGAATCGGAGCCACCTTTTGAATCCTGAGGAAAGCATGCAGAAGAAAAAGACATCACAGAATTAGTGACACCTCTCTGAGTAGCTAATGAAATGAGGCTCGGAATTAGAAAAGTTGCTATGTGTTCAAGAAGATTACCTTCTATTCTGAGTAACTGGGCCTACTCTATGAGAAAATAGTACCTTTGAGGTCCCATTTATGATGTTTCTAAAAGTAGAATATGTAATTTTGCTACAGGTTTTGTGACCTAGTTCCTCAAATATTACAAGCAATGAAGTTTTTCAACAGTTACATAGTTTAGCGTTTACCTAAAACTGCCTATTCCCTTACAGATTTTATCAAGAAAAACAAACAGATTTTACCAGTCAGCAAACTTAACCTAGAAAAGAAATTCATGGCAGCAATGTAAAAAATGCTAAGAATAAAACAGAAACTCCTGTTGTTCATATAAAGAGACCATTTTCTACACAGTGAGAGATACAGCAAGTGCATAATGAAAAATAATGATAATTTCATGTCTGAGGCACCAGGCCAAATACTGCACATGGGCAGAGGAGAGAAAACCAAGACATTCAGCAGCCAGTCAAACAAGGGTGAGTGCATCCTCTCTGAAGCACTGTACCAGGCCCAGGACTCAAGAATGCCATATTCATGTTCTACCCCTGTGTCGTCAGGACCAGTGGCAATGGCCTAAATTTGGTAAAGTAGGGCTTGAGGGGGCTGCTGTTTGCAAATAAAGCTTTATGACAGACAGTGAGCACTGCTGGGATTACTGGTCACATGTGCTAGCAGTCAGCCAAAGTTCCAAGACTGGATAATGTAATTTTTACCAGAATACATTTATTACCTAATTTTAATGTCTACTTCAGGAAAATCATGAAATAAAAGGGAACAAAGCTGCCGTGCCTTGGGAGCTGTCTTGCCTATTTTAGAGAACTGGCCGGCACTGGCTGGTAGGAACAACTCAGGAAGGCATCTGCTTCTGCATAGAAATGTTATTAAAAGAAAATCAATTTCTTCCTCTTCCATTAAATACATGTTGAATAAATATTTAAAGATTATTATTATTAGTTCCCAGATGACATGGTGTGGCCCATCCCTAAGCTCAGGAGCAACTGCAATGTTGCTCCAGTGTAACTAAGAACCAAACAGAGCTGTGTCAACTGTGGCACACTGCACAGCAAGTCCCTCAGGAAAAGGGCTCCTCAAGGGAGATTCCAAAGAGGAGCTGCTGAGAGAGAAAGCAAGGAGGGATTCTGAGGTCCTAGAGACGGACTGTTAGAAAACGAAAAACAAGCACTTGAAATGGCTATGAATCTACTATGGAGCAAAGATGCTAACACAAAAATTACTTTACCCAAGTTCATGCATTCTGACATTACATTTGTTAACATCCTGAAAAAAGAAAATCTGAAAGTGCAGAAGCCAAAGAATATTCACAATGCACAATTAAAACACAAAAAGTCTCGCTTTACTTTTGTTCATCTAGAGGCCACTTCAGCCCCCAAACACNAGCTGTTTGCTCAGCCTACAACCACAAACAGCATTTGGCAATGTTTAGGGGGGACAAACATCTGGGGGAATTTTTGGTATAATTCTCAGACTGCATACAAATAAACCCACATGGGGCTGCTTCAGATGGGTTCCCCAACTACTGAATAACTCTGATGTAGCAGGTTACAGTCCAAAGACGTCGAGAAGCCCCTCCTTACTGCAGTGAAGGGACTGAACTTACTTTATTTTCTGGNGNTACATCAAGCTCAANAACCCACAAATTTGCAATGTGGATAACTTCAGCATCCTCCCATAGTTACCAGTTTTGCGAGGAACCATCACAAAGATCACTTACTGTGCAATGAGGACCCCAGTCCTTACCAGGTAGACACTTAGGGTATTTCCACTACACTTCCAGGATGCTGTGCTGCCAATCCTGCCAACTTTTTCGGATTTTCCCCCTACTGTCATCAGGGTTGACTTAGAATAAATGATATGTGAATGAAATATGAATGAAATCATTTGAACTCTGAGGCCTTCTGTACACACTGCAACATCGTTCGGATTAGCAAAGACTTTTAGTGTTACTACTGTGCCATTTTGTGTATAGTCCCTTTCTTCTCTCCAAGCTATCTAGCCTTGAGGATGCTGTTAGGAAAACAACTATGGCCTGTGGGGTACTTATCTTGGGAAGCAACCATTCTCACAGAAGCTGTCTGTCGAGACTGTAACTACAAAGCTCTTGCAATGGGCTGAACTTTAAATTAATGTCTAAACTACCAGCAAGTATGTAAAAAATAAAGCAAAAATCACACTCCATGTTGACCTCTGAAAACCTCTAGGAGTGTGTTTTAGAAATCTGGTTACAAGAGTCTGTGTTTTTGTTGTTGGAGAGCAGAGATTGCTGTAAACTGGAATCATCTAGTCTATCTTCCAAGAGGTAGAACTCAAGTTTTATTGGCTGCACACATGAGTCCCCAAAGACAAAAGCCCCACCAATGCTACTAGGCTGGTTTTTCAGTCAGTTATTTTAAAAAACATAACCTGTACCCCAAGCCTTACAGTAGAGCACAGTTAAAGGAGCTTTTTAAAAGTCACATCATCAGAACAGCAATCTGAGAATCAAGTTTGTGAAATGGGTATTTAAGTACAAATCCACACAGACATGTATGAAATGGGTATTTAAGTACAAATCCTCACAGACATGTGTGAATGAACCTGTGGATTTATGTGTTCAATCCCTCCTCCACAGCTGCCAGTTTAGGAAATTATTGTGGTTCATTCAGAAACTGTATCTTCGGTCATCAGTTCAGGTCCCCAGTATAGCATATATTTATTATGTGCAAATGCACTGCCCAGACGCTGCACTACACCGCCATTTAGCTGGGGCCAGGAAGAAAAGTAAGAAAACAAGCCCAGATCACCCCTCACAAGCTTCTGTACTCACAATCAAGACACCGAAGTTTAAACTAAGGGAAAGCATACTATCCCACGTATCCTTTTCAGTCAGGAAGAGAAAGTTACTATCTGTAAAGCCTTCAAACCACAGGAATTCTGAGACACTTCACATCAATTATTAAGAAGCAGCTAGTCTCTTATAGAGCAAAGGAAAAGAGGGTTAGGTCACTTGACCAGAGCATAAACACTGTGTGCTTCCTTCCTTCCTTTTCCTGCCAATAAACAGGCAGAGAGAGGCCTAATGAGCTCTCAAATAAAGCCAATCAATCACTGTAAAGATATTTCTCTGACCAAGAGCTATTTCTAAACAATGATGTACTTTCTGTAACTGTTAAAGCTACCATATTTTAAAAGTGCTTATTTCATACACCATGTATGGAACAAATGTGTTTGTGGTCAATACTAACAGTATCTAACAGTTTGCATACTCACACAGCAGACTCAATAAAAACTCAGAACTGGAAATTTCCTCTGTAAGGCTCTCCCCCTTTCCTCAACACTCCCAATAAACGCCATTTAAAGACAGTCTCAAATACTCCACTTTTCAAAGCCTTCCTTTCAAATTCCTAAAAGAAAGTGCGACTATATAAGCTTTGCATTTGAACTCTCAATAATATTAATACTGATGATTTTTAAGGCATGATTAGGGAATTATGGATATTTTAAAAATAACTACAATGTAGTTATATAACCATATATTTTGTCAGTTCCCTTTTTAGGTGCATTTTTCAAAATTATTCTTNAATCAAAAAGGCCACCATTTCTTGTAGAGAAAAAATTTAGAAAAAGAATCATATTGGCAAATTAGAAATAANTCAGAAAGAATCCAAGGATGTGCGTTCACTCAAAGAATTAATAATCAACCTTCACCAGTGTCAAGAAATGGACAGCAAGATCTGAGACCTGTCACAGGATAACTCAAGGACATCCCCACTCCCAAACTTTTCTATCAGAAACTACAAGGACAGAACGTCAGTCTCTTGAGAACCCCGAAAGGCTGTCTCCAGTGTTGAGATAAAGGNCTCTTAACTCACAGCACTAACCCAGGCTACTTTCGGGCTTTGGGGAGAAAGCACTATGAAGTTCCTAGTGACAGTAGTGTGTCAGCGATCCACAATGAGGTACACCAGGATCAACAGGGTCTCAGGGAGAGGCCCTCAGCCCATTCTTTGCAACCCATGAGGTTTTCACTCACGGTTCCTATTATCTGAAATTGCGTTTAACATTAAAAAATGTGTGTAACTCTTTTCTTGTGAGCTATTTTCTACTCTATTTGTGGCCNGTCGTCCTAAAGCCTTAACTATGAACAGTGCTAAAAACAACACATTAGGTTATATGTGCAGTGAACTGACCAATGCTGAAGACACTGAGTTGACCTTGTAGTGGTTCCATTTCTGTGAGATGAATGCTGCCTCTGCTGTTTTGTTTTCCTTCTTCCAGACAGGGCTTACTAGGTCATGCAGCCCAACCTTCAACTCTGAGTCCTCCTTGCTCAGATGCCAGCACCACACCCAGTCTGTACACTGCCTTTTTGCTCATGATAAATAGTTGAGTACACCCTCCTTGAGTCCTATCAAGTTCTAGAAACAATGCCTGGATTTAAATCCTGGCTTCATCAGGCAGCAGCAAATTGTTCAAAAATCTCTTTTCGGCTTCCTTACCTGTAAAATAGGGTAATACCAATCTCAGAGTATAAAGCACTTAGACTAGTGCTGGCCTGGCCCATCAATATCTGCTCACTGAATTGTATTTAATTGCTGAAAGTAATACGAGGCAAGGAGATGTCGGTAGGAAAAGGATCTGTAATAAAAAGCTATGAAATGCTTACCATCTCCTTAACCTATTAATGAGATATGTATTTGATTATAGCAGCTTCATCAGTCCCCCTTCCTCCACTAAACTGACCACAGAGAACAATGGAATGCCTAGCCTGTGACACAGAAAAGACACACACACACGCACACACACACTTAAAAATACTTTTTCAAAAAGTCTCAGCAGTCCACTCACTTCATTAGGAAGGTTAATTGTATAAATCACATTACTACCCTGTCCAACAAACTAGCCACCAGCTACATGTTCCTACTTCTACTTAAACTAAATACAGTCCTCCATTACACTAGCCAAACTAGAAATGCTCAACAGTCTCAGGTGACTAGTGACTAGCTTACTGCACAGAGTACAGGGCTAGTCAACATTTTTGAGCATTCACTGTGCTAGGTACTGATAAACCAGCCTGCCTCCATCTTAGGCCTGAAAGCCATTTATAATAAGGACAAACTAGGTTCATCCCTGTTTATGATTAAACCTGTTTCTCAAGGATTGGGCTATGTAACCTTAACTACAAATGGTTTTGCACTGCCAGGAATGGCAATCAGGTCTTTGTTTCAAAAAGGTGTAATGACCATCTTGCAAACTTANCTTTGTTTCAGAAGGTTGCTATGACTACCTTGACAACCTGCCGCTATGACTACCTTGTTATGACCATCTGGCAATCATCTTTTTGTTTCAGGAGGTGGTTATAACTAACTTGTTATGCTTATGTTCTGCTCCTGTAACGNCACCTATTTTGCCCACCAAATCCTCCATTTGGAAACCCCCGACTCCTGAGCTATAAAAGCCTTGTTTTCCACACATCCAATGCTGACCTCTCGAACCCCACTTTAGGGGGAAACAGCCCTTGTATAGGAATAAAAAAGCTTGCTTTAATTAATTGTTTGTTTTAATTAATTTGGTCATGATAATTTGGGTTGGTGGTCTTTCTCCTCGAATCTTTGGGATTAACAGTACTGTGCTAGGCACAGGCAGAGGTACAGAAAGATAAGTCATCTTTGTCCTTAAAGCATGTATGTACACTGTCTGGTGTGCAAACAGCAATATTTACAATTGCTAGAATAGAGGTAGCAGTATTTATGAAAGCAACCAATTCTGTGGTGCCTACTCTGAATTCCAGACCAACGAGCAACATTCTCATCCTTTATCAACTCCTGAACCTGCCTTCTCTCTGCAGGCTGCACTTGGTTCATGCAGCCTTCCACAGCAAGTGATACTGTCACTGCTCCCTACATAGCCCCGAACCATCAGAACCAAAGATGCCAACATCTGGGCAGAATGTAAGTTCTGTCCCTCAGGTGCTTTATACCAAAGGGAAAAACCATCCTGCCATTCTGNTGTTTTTCTTGTCTCTCCGAGGAGACAGCTCCAAGGAGACAGCTTTGACCAACTGTCTCTGTTGGTTTACAGTTCACCGCATGTGGCTTACTAAGTGACTGATGCCTGGTCACACTACAGACAGCACCGAGGAGCTCACATTGCAAAGGAGGAGAGGCACAGCTCAGGCAGAAAGGGAAGACTAGGCTGCAAGGAGCAAAGAGAAGCAAAGAAAGAAAAGCAAAACAGCAAAGGGCAAGATTTGTGAACAAGCAGGGCAACTGCAGGACATAAGACAGGACTGTAAGCCCAATGCTGAANCCTGAATGTTTCCCTNGCTGGGCGCCTGGTCCCAATAGCCAGTGAATGAAGACCAGCCACTGTCAAGCAAAACAACCAGATAATGANAGGCTTTCAAAAAGCAAACCTGGAGAAAGGATGCAAGGCATATTGTAACAGAAAGAAGTCTCCTGGAGGCTAAAGGTGGTAAGGACAGTGTAAGAGAATTGATTTCAGAGACCTGGAGGAAAATAATTAGCTCTAACNAGTACAGTGGCATCCAAATATGTTTTGCTGCCCAAATTAATGAGGAAGAATATGAAATCACTTTATATTAACAATAAACGAAGACGGAAGCACAACAAAACTTTAAAGGACTGACAGAAGAAACAGTGAAGACTGGCTATGAGGGACCAGCGACATCACACCTAACTTTCCACTGAAAACACAACACGCTATGACCATCCCTGTCCCCGATAATCTAGCTCTTTGAAAAGAGAGAGAGAGAGAGAGAGAGAGAAGACAGGAGCAAGGGCATGGGAAGTTGCCATCGTCTTCGGGCACTTGCCAATGGCTAGGAAAGGCGCCAGAGAGTTTAATCCATCTTCCTAACCCACAAAGACAAACCCTGAGATTCTGTACTACCGAAGTAGCCAGGAATTGAGGACCCCAGGTAAAAGGACCATCGTTTAGATGTGCAAGCCTGGCATCCACTCATCCTCCGCCCTTAAGGCATGTGCTGAATCACAGCTAACACAGCTGAGAGTGGGAAGGCCGGAAAAGGCTAAAAAGAAAGCTAAGCAGCCAGTGGAGGTAGCGCACGCCCTTAATCCTAGCACTTGGGAGTCAGGGGTAGGCAAATGTCTGTGAGTTCAAGGCCAGCCTGGTCTACAGAATGAGTTCCAGGACAGCCAGGGCTACACAGAGAAACCCTGTCTCAAAAAACCAAAAAAGAAAAAGGAAGAAAGAAAGCTAAGAAGGGCTCTCATCTAGCCTCACTCACTATACTTGAAACCCAGAATTTACCAAGAAGAGGCATCTTGGTAAAGACACCAAACTTCAATTCAGATCTTAATAGGGCACACACCAGAAGAGAGGATATCAGAATAAGCTGAATTCGGCCACATGTCATCTCTCAATCCCAGATGTGTACATGTGAGAATGTGTCTTTAACTGCCAAGTGAGAATGGGAGAGCCTCCCTGGAGAAACAGACTGTTATTCAGATCTTCTATATTTTTTCATCACAATCCAAGGAAAAACAATCAGATAATTAAAAACAAGAGCATAGAAACATTTCATAATGATGAGTGAGGCANCCAAGAAAACACGAGCATATCATGAGAAACTGGACCTCCAAGTACTTCAGGACTCCACACATAAAACTCAGTAACAGGGTACTGGAAAGAGAAGAGAAATGAGTCACAAGACAGGTTGGCAGAAAATATCCAAAGTTATATGGGGGGGGTTGTGGGGAGCCAATGGAAGCAGTGAAATGACCCAATACCCATATAATTCAAGTCTAAAAGGGACAGCAGACAACTAACTACATCTACCTAATACAGGATGCCTGTAGACCTGGCACTCAGCTGAGACAGGAGGACCATGGTCTGAGACGAACTAAAGCTACACAGACTCAAAACCTAAAGGAAAGCATACACTAGGAAAATTTCCAAGAGACAAAAGGTAGCAAGCCAAAGGCAAACTCAAGGAAGGTGTCTACAAACTGCAAAATAACTACCAGAAAAGACTACACAAATCATAAAGCCTGAAAACCAAAGACAAGTAATAATCCCAAAGGCAGCAAAGAGAAACACTAGCCACAAAAGGGACAAGAGGCACAGTGAGGCCACATGCACTGGGAACTCCCTTGAGGGCACTCAAGCTATAGAACCTAAATTTAAAGATGAAAGAAAATGCACGTTTGCACAGACATGGAGACTTCATTACCAGGAGACTTGTACACTAAAAGTTTCACTGAAAGGAAAATCACCCATATGCAAACGCAGTAATATAGGAAAAAAAATGAAGAACCCAGAGTATAATTGTTGGAATAATTTAAGTACTGACTTTCTAAACAGCATTACTGCTATTACCACTGTTACTATTATTTCAACAACAACNNTGTCTTTGGGTTTAAAATAGAGCAAAGTGCTAAAGAGNAGACTGGACTAAGATGTAGTAAAGCCCTTCCGTTTNCCTGGGACTGAAGGCTGGAACTCTACCCCAGGCCCAAGTAAGGCAAGGAACACAGTCACCTTCGGTGTAAGCAGTGAAGACAGTAAGAGGACTGGTACAAACACACAAAGGGGGGCTTAGAATAAGTCTTTACATTTCCCAAAGGAAGCAAGAACCAGGAAGGACTGAGGGTGGGGGTGGAAAACTGACCCAGAGAAGGCACACAGCAGTCATCACACTGCAACAGAGCTCACTGTGTGATACTCAGACTTATTCCGAGGCCAAAGAAAGCTGTAGAGGCCAAGGATCGAAGTGCAAAGAGGCAAAGGCTGTAAGGAGATTGCTCCAATAGGAAAATGGAACACCCATGAATTCATTCTCAGCCANTAACCCAGCTTCCCAGGCATAAGGCACAACTTGAGAGCACTGAAAGATCATACAGTCAGTACAAACCTGGAAACTGTAATGCACTTCTTTCAGCTGAATGGGGGTCAGGGGGTCAATAGCAAGCTACAGGTATAGCCCAGCGGCTGCCTAGCATGCACAGCCCTGAGTGTGACCCCCCAGAATCACAAAGCAAAAGCAGGCAACAGATATAGCAGATTGGCATGATTAGTAAATTTGACTTGGTTGATATATATGGTACAGCACACCCAGGTTTCACAAACTGTAGAGCACACAGGCCTCAACAAATGACCCAAACTGNTGTCAATAACAAAACACAGGTAGAAACTCTTAAATGTTACCTAACACATTTCTAAGCAACCCATGGGTCAACAGAAACACCAGAGTAGAAATCTNAAGAGCACACTGAGTTATTTTTTGAAATTTAAAAATGTTTTGAATTAAACNATAGTAAAAAGAGCATAGATTGAACTTGTGTGATCTAGCTAAATTTGTATTTAGAAGGACATTTCCTACNTGAACCAATGTATGTACTANAATGAGTGGCCGGGAATGAATGAATGACTAAGAATATCAAGTTAAATTCTGTTAAAGTAGANGGGAAAAGATCAAATAGAAACTAGCAGAAAATAAACTTTAAATTGGATTCCTGAAATCACAAGGAGACACAAGTTACCAATAAGCAGANAGATCTTGAGAGCAGGGGTTATCAAAATGACAAGAANGCTAAAAAAATTAAAGGGGAGGTCGAATTCAGGTGAACAGTCAGAACCCTGAAAAAGCAAAATCTGACACACTAAGAATGCAGAGAGTCCTGCATGTGCTGAAGAAACAGTACCAGCAATCTCCAGAGAAAACCCCAGATGGCTTTGCCAGAATTCCTTGGAACATTTATGGAGGAAATAAAATCAATACCCACAAACTCATCAAAAAATTCAGAAATGTTTCCCAGATCATCTGATAAGGTCAATATAACCTTGACACTTAGATCTCCTAGAGATTTTTTTTTTTACAAGAAATTAAACTGCTAATCAACCATTTCCATGAACAAAACTGCAAGCATTTGATGTGAGGGATAAGCTGGCACACTAAAAACTGTGAGGCTGGAGAGACGGCAGCTAGGAGCCTTGGCTGCTCTTGCAGAGGTCCAGGTTCCCTTCCCTGCACCCACATGGTCGTTCACAACTATCAGTACATCCAGTTCCAGGGAATCCAATGTCTCCTTGTGACTTCTTCAGGTACCAGGTATGCATGTGGTGCACACACACATACAGACAACACACGCACATAAATAAAGAAGTAAGTCTGAAAACATAGTATTTTTAAAAAGAGAATGCAGCTAGGCATGGTGGCATATGCCTCTCTAGTCGCAGCACTCAGAAGGCTGAACCAAGAGGATTGAGTTCCAGGCTAGCCTGGGCTATCCAGATACACTGGAGACCTGGTCTCAAAACAAAAACCAAAGGGCAGTGGGAAGCGAGAAGGCATAGTGAAATGGCCAGATTCATCTGGAAGGTCCGAATTTTGCTTATGAAGTTGGTACCCTCCCCATCTATGACTTCATTAACATGTCTTTTGGCACAGCAACTACAATCTTAAGAACTTTAAGAACTACTCACAAGACAGGAGACAAGTTAGGGAATAGTCCTTATACTACGGCTTCCCCCAGCTTTTAAGTTCCTGCTGTGATCTGAAGATGTCCTGAAGAGTCAGGCGTCAGGAGCTCCATCCCTACGTAGCATGGGGAGTGGTGAGGACTTAGAAAAGGGATTAGGCCCCCCCACTCCTCCCACTCTCTTCTCCTTCAGCATGTANGTGTTCTCCAGACTTACAGCAACAGGAAAGGGAACACAACAATGCTTGCGAATGTACAATTAGTTAATTAACTGGCATCTATTAAGATCAGTTTAAAATTACAGTGCGTTTCTATCCTTATTTGTATGGATGATTTTATAATATGTGACTGCATGAAAAAAAACAAGAGTATTTCTAAAGCAAAATTTACTTTTCTATTAAGGAAAATTAAACATCGCAAGAGCATTCTGTCTAGAAATTTTGTCTAGCCATTTTGTCTATAGTGAAGTGTTGTCTAAATTAAGCACCTGAATGAGATATAANGCCAACAGTTTTCTTCACCAGGAAGAACATTTTTTTCCTCAAAAGCTAGTCATTACNAAAAGAAAATCCAGTCATGGACTAGTGCCCAGAGAAAAGAGACCATTAGAAAATGCTAGTAGGTTTGACTCAGTCAACAGACAGTCCACATTGTAGATAAGCAGCTACAGCATGAAGATAGAAGAAAAAGACTCAGTAGAACTAACTCAGCTCTTCACATGTCAACCTAAGTGCTACACACATGAAGCATTCCAACAGGCACCTGCACAGGAAGTTCTACCCTGTGACAAATGTGAAGTACGGTCTGGGGAGGAATCTGAGGCATCAGAAGGAAAATGTGCCCAAGGAACTCAGCAGTGACTGCCTGGGTAGGAGAGGCACAGAATGCCCACTTCAATGCCATCGGACCCAAATTCCCATCGTGACTCAGTGCTCCTAGCCATNAGACCTCAAGTTTCTCACCCTCTCCAGAGCCAGGGTGTAAGAAAGCAGCAGGAGCTCTGNGGATAATCCCACTGCAGGTCTGGAGGCCAGAGGAGGCCAGCAGAAAAGCAGCAGACAGCGGGGCTTTCTCAGGCCGCACTACAACTCCTTCTGTCGAAGTGGTTCCTACTTTCTGACACTGTCTCCCCAGCCTCCGTCATCCCCTGCCATCTGAGCAGGAAGACCTAGTTACTAACCCACTCCACTTCATGCATGGTGACGCTCAATCCTGGCTCCCCTAGAACCGAGTTACAGTCCTCAGGCACAGACAGCCCAGGCCCTTCCCNACTTCAGGAGACTCTGTANAGTCCCTNAAGCAGTGTCCTTGCTGCAAAAGCAAACCTTAAGTTCCTTCAACATACATGTATCCCTGGTGGTCTTTTCCAGGTGGGCACAATTTTTCATGAATGTGTCTATCTAGGCAGTGTCTCTGTAANTGATATGCTACCATGAAAAATATAGGAATCCACCCAGTAACCAGCGAGTACCCAACGAGCTTAAGTTCTCTATGAGCTCAAAGGAAAGCAATAGCTACTTTACCTTTAATTCATTTACCTAGNTCTTCACTACCAGGAATCTCACCTGTAGTTCCAGCTTCTTGAGAAGCTGAGGCAGGAGGATCTCTGGAGTTCAGAAGTTTGAGGCTACCTTTAACAACATAAGGGAGACTACTGGCTCAAACATCAACAACCCTACATATCTCCAAAACACAGCCAAGAGCCAGACAGNAAACTTCCAAATGTACAGACAACCAAAGACAGAGCAAGACCATGAACTAACGACATTACAGGACATTTTACTTTACTGAAGACAGACTCCTGAGCAACNTGCCCAGGCCTATTTTGCTCTTCCTTAACATGCATTATATTATAGAACGCTTAATTCTCACATGTACAGCAAATTATAGTCAGTGCCCATAAAAAGAGAAAGGGTAAGCAGGCAAACNGATTCCAGGAAAAATACATATCAAACACCAACTAAAATGCCCAGGAAGCTTGGTCACTTACTACACTGGCTTCTGCACTATGCCATACTGTGCACGGACTTGCAACATGTATATATCCATCCGTAAGTCACACAACACACTTACTTCACAGAACTAAAACAAATTAAAAGAGTAAAATGCGCCGGGCGGTGGTGGCGCACGCCTTTAATCCCAGCACTCGGGAGGCAGAGGCAGGCGGATCTCTGTGAGTTCGAGGCCAGCCTGGGCTAC
>LZPO01086767.1:46169-63492 GCA_001675575.1 Neotoma lepida
ACAAACATACAGACACACATACACACACATATACACACACGTGAGAGTAGGAGGAGACTCATTGGGAAGAAGAGGGTCAGTGAGAGTGGGAGGGAGATAAGGAGAGGGCAATGGGTAAATGGGAAGGCGAGTCTGATTAAAATATATTATATATATATGTAGGACATTATTCTAGATTATCTTTAACCTATATGTAAATATGCATATCACACAGAATAAAAGTACATTATTTGACTGTTGCCCACCTTCCTGTGGGCCAAGTGATCTATATGTAGGGCCCCAGTCCCTGTCAGGGCTGCCTCCTCTCTCTTGACCTGACTCCAATAGACTGAGACCTTTCACATCTGCAAATTCCACAGCCCATTGTAAACACTGTACTGTCCGCTGGTCCTACACAGGGCCTGGATGTCCCTGGCCAGCTTGGTGGTCTGCATGAGGCTCACATCCATGATGACACCCCCCCGCAGTGGTCTGACAAAGGCTATTATTCAGTTCAGTTTTAATCTGAAAGTACATTGACTCAGCAACAATGATACATTTTAGAATTATTACAGAGTGTAGAATAGCCAGTTTCTCGGTGCTTCCAAACTCAAATCAGAAACTTTGCAGGAAAATGGATGGGCTTAGAAGATGCAGTATTAAGTAAAATTAGCCAATCACAGAAAGGAAAANCCTGACTGGTCTCCCTCATATGCAGATCCTAGCCTATAAGGTAGCCNTGTGAAAGAATCCAAAAGCCCAGCTGTGCCGTCAGGGTTTAAGGAATGGTAACTGCTCAGGAGACACTGCAAATTGGATTGTTAGAGACAAGAAAGTGTTAAAAATTGTTTTTATTTTGTTTCATCTTTTGAGAGTCTCCTACCATCTTCCCATTGGGAAAGCATTCCTTTATTACATTCATTGTGTTGTCTTGGGTAGGCAGGAAAAGCAGAGGTGGGGAGGGGATGTGGTGGAGGATAAGGCTGTGGAGGTGCAGGGGTGGGGATGGGCTTGGAATGGGGTGTGGGTGGGTGGTTCCTGTTTATGGCTCAAGATCAAAGCTGGCCTCTGCCCCTGAGTAGGCACAGCCTGGCAGTTTCAAAGTTCTGCAGGGACTTGGGTTTTTTCTCAAAATGCTCCTTTCTGTGCCGTTTTCCCTGTTGTCACTTATCCAACCCCAGTCGTGCACCCAAGTGACATTAAGGTACAGTGAGCAGCACTTTCAGTGAGTTGCTCGTGGAAGAGATGGCAACACTGTGATTGTATGTTTAAATTTAATTGGATGTATGGGTGGGTTTGTGCATACGTGCATGTATGTGCACATGCGTGCCCACCAGAGTCAGAGACATCAGATTCCCCTGGAATTGGAGTTCCAGGCAGTTGTGAGCCATCCGACATGGTCCTGGGAGACAAACTGGAGCTCTATGCTGCAGCAGTAGGCTGTCTAGAGGAGCCATCTCCCTAGTCCTTGTCATTGCTGGATCTTTTTTAAATATTTATCTTAGTTTTCCTCTGTATAGGGGCTTTGTCTGCATGCTTATCTGTACACCACGTGTGTGCTTGGGGTACACAGAATTTATGAGAGGGTGNTGGATCCCCTGAAACTGGACTTACAAACTGCTGTGAGCTACAATGTGGGTGCTGGGAATCGAACCTGAGTCCTCTGCAAGAACAGTCAGTGCTCTAAACCCTGGAGCCATCTTTCCNATCCCTGCTGCTGTCTTAAAAGCCAAGAACTTCATGATGCAGGGAATACACGCTCAGCAGCGCCAGAACAGACTAGAAGTTACACACACTAGATTTACCTTGAAACTGAAACACCCAGATTCCAAACCAGCCTCAGGCTTGAGAGCAAAGGTTCTTTATTACTCACAGACCGTTCACATGAGAGGGTTCCCTGAAATACATTCTTTTATAGCTATCAAACACTATGCCAATTTGCATAAGGATATATTAGGTGACATCGGATGCTGATTGGAAGATGTAAAACTTTACCCCCAGCAATTTCCACTATCAACAGTTAACATTTAACAAATTATCTTCTCCTCGCTCTTAGTGAGCTTAGCAAGCTTCACCTCAGAAACTTCTGGGCACAACATCGAATCCAGGTTGGACACTAACAGAAATGGAAGAGTGATGAATGNTACTCCCAGGCATGAAGTTTCCAGAAGAATACGACCACTGATGAGAACAGCAGCCAACATGAGCAGGAAGCAAAAAGGGCATGGGTACCCCTGCCTANCTTGTCTCTCCTCTGAGGACCCAGGGACAGATGCTGACTCTCTCCATCAGTCTGGTTCTCAGCCCCCATGTTGCTTAGCTCTGAAATGCTTAGTCACCTTGTTCAATTACACCCATCCCTAGGGCGTGGATGGGGACCAATGTTTGAGCCCTGTGCATACCCTCTCGCTCATCCTCCGGCTTCAGAGGCTTCAGCAGAAGGGAAAGAGCCTAGAACAGAGTTTCTCAACCTTTGGGGGATCAAATGATCCTTTCACAGGGGTCACATATCAGATATCCTGCATATCAGATATTTACATTATGATTCATAGCAGCAGCAAAATTACAGTTATGAAGCAGTAACAAAATAATTTTATGGGGTGATGGGGTCACCATAACATGAGGANCTGTATTGAAGGGTCACAGCATTAGGAAGGTTGAGAACTGTGGGTCTCCTTGTACCCCAAGGATCACTGGCCACCTGTCCCAGAGGGAGGAGGGAGCAGAAGNGGGGAACAGNGTTCAGACAGCTTGTCCTTTCTGGGAAACAGTTTTCAGTGTTACAGCTCAGCTTTATTCCAGAGCAAGGGTGGGGACAGCAGCTGGGGCATCACATTTGCATTTGGCAGCATGGCCCTACCATATAGCTGGGAGCACAAAACCTAATTATCATATTGTCGGAAGGAGGAGAGCAGCTGGTCTGCAGGGATCTGTGTCCAAGGTCGGCTTGGGATAGGTCAGGCATTCAGGCTTAGGGACACCTTCTGGATAAGGTCAGGCCTCCAAGGCTAGAGACACTATCCAGGTAGGGAGGGAGTCCTTCTGAAAAGGGTGTCCTCTGTTTTGCTCTGAGCCCAGAGAGCTCATGGTCATGGCAGACTGTGACCTTAAGTGTAGGGTGCTCCAACAGAGAACCACTGGCCTAGAATGTGCCCTGCAAACCTTCTTGACTTCTACCACAGATATGCCATTTGTGTGTGAGTGTGTGTGTGTGTGTGTGTGTGTGTTGGGGGCAGGGGTAGTGGTGAGGTAGGGGTGGTGAGGACAAATTGAGAATAAGAAAAAGAGGAGTAGAAAGAAAAGGAAGTTGATGAAAGTTGATGACATTGGCCAGACCCAAGTGACCATCCTACCTCAGATAGTACCTGGGGGGCTTTGCAAACTGTTTCATGCAACCAGTTCAGCAACATCACTATGTCAGGCAGTTGCAAAACAGTTTCTTCTGAGATTAAAACATCCCATCCTGCAGGAAACTCTTTAAGCAAGAAAGTAAACAACTCAAAACAGCTTCAGGAAGTTCCCAAAACTGACCAGATTCACTAGGCCCCCAGCCCTGCCAGAGGAAGCAATAAAAGCTTGGAGTTGCCTCAGACGGAAGGAAGATGGTNTGCAGCNAAGACTCTCAGAGCAGACCAGCTGCCTGGAAGAGACGGAGACCAGAGGCACTTGGAAAGGACACTCCCCAACCGGCTGAGCTGCCTGCAGGCTGTGCAGTGATCTCCAGGATCCCAGCTTTGTGAGCTGTCACCCATGCTGGGGTGGGCTTTGGTGATGGAGCTGACTTTGAGTTTTATCTACCCCTGTAAGTAACCCAATAAAACTCATGGGTTTACCAAGTTCGACTTTAGTGGTATCTGTACTTTGGTCTGTTGTGGGTTCCCTATCTGGGCTGAGTAGACACGGTGTGTTGTGTCTCCTCAGGAAACGTCACAGAACTTGCATGTGTCTATTGGAAGTGATGACTAGAGACTCAGGCACCTCCCCTATAGTTCCTGAAGTTCACCCTCAGGTCTAAATCACTCCAAGAAGACGAAGAAGAGGATGGTTAGGCCAAGTGCTGTTTAAGCAGGGCANGGTGGTGCATGCCTGTAATCTCAGCCCTGGGGAGGCTGAAGCAAGATGATCTCTTAGGGTTCAAGGACAGACTGAACCACAGTGTGTGCTACAGGACCATCTAGAACAGAGTGAGATTCTGTCTTGAAGGGAAAATAAACATCCTTTTAGAAGCACCATATGGCTGTTTGTACTGACTCAGTAATACAGATTTTGAGTTACAACCTCAGAACATGGGCTTCTCATTCGGTACCTCATGCCTGTAAGTATATTTCTCTTCCACAAACAGACAAAATGGACAAGAAGTTTCTGGGATCCAGAAATAAGTTATTAGCATAGTGAAATGCTGGCCTTTGGGTTTCTCTTATGATTTATTCATCAAATCCACTCCTGGGTTTGTCTTTTTCCTAGAAAGGTGTTTCTGTCTTTATATAAGTATGATTTTAGGTGGCTCTGCATCGTAAGGTAGTTTTATCAAGACGAAATCAATGTTTATTGCTTATTTTAAAATTTATTTAGGATAAAACAATGGCAGGTTTAGGCACACCTCCTGGTACTCTAACTGAGCAGACTTGGTGACTTTTTACCCTTTCTTCTCTTGACCAGACCCAAGGACACGAGTAAGGTAGATCTTTGGCCTTTTAAAGGTGTCCTAATGGAGTGGCTGTCATAGCTCACACTCAGGTTTTCTTCCACACAGCCCACTGAGCCAAATGAATGGTGATTTTTGTTGGACATCTGACTGTGGTTTTATTGGGCTTGTACTACATAGAAATTAAATTAATAGACTACTGTACTATAAATAAGGTCACTCCTTTGGAAGAGCCAATTTGCAGGCCCAAAAATACTTCNGGGAGCGTTCTGTTGTTATTGTTGGAGAGGTTTACTTTTCAAAAAAGTAAACACCAATTATACCTGAGTATGGGCATGTGTTCGTCTTGTTTTCCTCAGGAATTCAGACACGTGAAGCCTCAGGTTGACACACAATGAGAGCAATGATGCTCAAGTACAAAACAAAACTTGATTACAAACCCAGTTAGTTCATTGTCAAGGGCGTGCTGTGATGGCCCCGAACAGCTGCGGGGTGAACTTCTGTGCCTTCGGTACNCTGGAATGCCTCTGAGCTGGCTTCACGCTGCTCCGTATTTATAGCCCCGTAGATGTGTTTATTTTCATTCTTGTAAAAACTTCTGTGCTGACNGCAAGATATGACAGAGCTTTTGTATCAAGGATAGAGACCTACCAGTTTTGGAAAGGGCCAAGTTTTATGGGATAATTCACCGTGGAATAAAAATAGGACATTTAAAAATATTTATTTTTATGTGTAGGAGTGTTTGCTTGCGTGTGTGTATATATGTGTGCCATGTGCATGCCTGGTGCCCGCAGAGGTCAGAAGGTGTCAGATCCCCTGGACTTGGGGTTACACTTGTGAGGTGGCATGTGGGTGCTGAGAACTGAACTAGGATCCTCTGCAAGAGCAGCAAGTGCCCTGGGGAGTTTTTTAAGAAAATCTTTNAAAAAAATGTTGTTATTTTTGTTTGTTTGTGTTAGCCTCTATTTTCAGCTCATCCAAGCTAATTGGCTGTGCTGATTAACATGTCCAACAAAACCAATGATGGGCCAGGTTAGTTTAGACTGAATAATTGGGAGGAGTTCTCTGAAGAGGGGCATTTACCCTGAGCACTATGGCAAGAAGACAAGCCACAGGAAGACGAAGGAGAAATCCAAGGTCCAGAGAGCCTGGATGTTGGTAAAGTTCCTGTGAAATTGTTGCTGAACTGGTGGGTCAGAGCCTGGGTCCTGGCAGCCATACCGAGCTAAGCTTCGCCACCCATCCTTAATAGATTAATTAAAGAAAAATGTAATAGTGAAAACCAGAAAAAGAGATTTATTCAGTGTGGTCACACCAGGAAGAGGGATAAGCAAAGAGATCCAGNGGACCCTGCCCAACCCAAGTTCATNGTCAGGGTTCTAACATAAGGTTCAGGTCTAATATGAGGAAGATTCTGATAGCTAAGTGATCCTAAGCCAAGGTGTGGTCCCACTCATCCCTGACCTATCATTGTCGTGGTTCCAGTCTCTCCTGCAAGGTGGTCAGACAAGTTACCAGAACTGCGTAGACTCTCTTTCCAGAAGGCGAGTTACTCCTGTGGCTGGCAGCAGGCTTCAGCCTTTCCCTGCCCCCAGCAAGAGATNGTTCGGAAATTTCATTTCCCCNAGCTCTGGTGTTTCAACACCCTGATAGTTAAAGGGAAGGGCACACATTTCCNNGTAGAACGCTGTCCTTTCTGCCAGGCCTGCTTACAGTGTCACCCAGCAGACCTGCTGGGGGCAGTCACTGTGCTCTTCCCATGCAAACTCTGACACGTTCCCACCCCACCCCATAATGCATAGTTGAAAGCACACTACGGTTACNTTGCTCAGCAAAGCGATAGGATTTTACAAAGTATTTAAGAATGGTCATTTAACACTTGTATTTGAAAAAAACTCTACTGAAGAAGAAAAAGGGTGCCATGATATGATAGCTCCGTGGCTGAGAGTACCTGTTGCTCTTACAAAGGACCCAGCACCCACTCGGCAGCTTGCAACCTCCTGTAACTCCGGTTCCAGGAGATCTGACGCCTCTTCTGGCCTCTGTGGGAATTGCATGAATATGGTGCACCTAAATACATGCAAATACTCATAAATCTAAAAATAATTTTTTTTTTAAAAAAGAAGAAAGGTATAAGTTTTACCAATAAAGCCACCAGNAAGGGCTAAAATTGAAATCTAGCAGCTGGCTCAGGGCACTCAGGATGAGGNAGAGCCTGTAGAAGCAGGAGCTTGATAATATGCGAATGAAGGACGTGGGTGTCCTCAGAGGTCAGAGGTCAGCATGTCAGGCAGCCGTTCCTTGGCAACCCAGCAAAAGGTTTGGGTTGATGCCCCTGCATAGGGAAGCCATTGGCTGTTTGCACGGGCCTGTGTAGTCGAAAGTTTTTCTCCAGCCCTGCCCGGCCCGCGGTCTCGCAGCCATTTATAAAATAATTACTCAGAGGCTTATATTAATTACCAAATGTATGGCCTATGGCAGGCTTCTTGCTAGCTAACTCTTATAACTTAAGCCATTTCTATTTATTTTTAAGTTGCCACATGGCTGTGGCTTACTGGTACTTTCACATCTTGATTCTCCTGACAGTGCTGGCNTCTCTCCATAGACTATGCCTTTCTCTTTCCTGTATCTCTCTCCTTGGATTTCACACTTGCCTGGCTCCATCCTGCCCGGCCATAGGCCAATGCAGCTTTATTTATTAGCCAATGGGAGCAACACATATTCACAGCATACAGAAATACATCCCACAGCATGCCTGTTACCTTTTTATCCCTGAAACAAATACCGGAGGCAATAAACTTATAAGAAGAGGTTTATTTTGGCTTTTGATATCACAGGTTTCAGCCTGCACTCTCTTGCTATTGGTCTGTGTGAGTCAGTACGTCACAGTGGGGGAGTGTATGGTAGAGCAACAAGGCTCATTTCATGGAAGGAAGAAAGGTAGAGTCCCCTGTCTGGTTATCATTTCCAGTACCCACCTCCATTGACCTAAAGCCTCCCATGGGAACCCACCCCTTAAAGGTCCNACCCTCTTCCTAGTTTAGCCGTGATAGGGACCAAGTCTTTAACCCCCGAGCCACTGAGGAACACACAGAATGCAAACNGTAGTGGCCAGGCGGTGTGTCTGTATCATATGGGCCCCTGGAGATTTTTACCGTAGTCTAGGTATTTATGACCACTTGTCAGTGAACCGGAGCACAGAAGAAAATGGTGGTTGACGGTAGCTAGGGGTGGAAGAGGGAGAGACTTATTCTTAGTTACAAATGCCCAGCCTTAGTTTAGCTTATTTCTAGCCAGCTTTTCTAACTTAAATTAGTCTGTTTCTCTTTATCTACCTTTTGCCTGGGGCTTCTTACTTTTCTTTCTTTTCGTGTGTCTTATTTTTACTGCTTCTCCTGGCTGGCTGGTGGATTCCTGGCTTCTGGCCCCAGACATACTCCCCTCCTTTTCCTTGTTATCTCCTTTTGTTCTTCTTAAGCCTACATTTCTCCTCCTATATTTTCTCTCTGTGGGCCAGCCCCACCCATCCTTTNTCTGCCCAGCTATTGGCTGTTCAGTTCTTTATTAGACCAATCAGGTGCCTTAGGCAGGCAAGGTGAAACAGATGCAACCCATCTTTCCATCATTAAACACACATCCTTACATTGTTAAACAAATGCAGCANAAACAAAAGTAACACACCTTTACACAGTGAAAGTAATATTCTGCAGCATAAACACATGTAACACATCTTTACAGAGTTAAATTAATATTCTACAACACAGATCCACCTACCTCTGCCTCCCGAGTGCTGAGATTAAAGGCGTGAACCACGATGCCTGGCTGATAATTTAACTTTTCTAATAAAGGAAAGAATGCTGACTAGCTGGGTGGAAGGAAGTAGGATGAGGGCAGGCAACTTGGTTCTGGATGTGTTTAAGGCAGAGACGACTTGATCAGGCACACGACTCTCCAGCAATGGTACCTAGCAGCTAGGTCTGCCATGGTTTCCCATAGTGTATGAAAAGAAATTAGGAACCAGGAATTGGCAAAGGAAAATTAAGTTATTTACAGACAGTTTGGCCAAAATGGGGTAAAAAAGAAGTGTAATTTCTGCTCACCACCCCTATAACCACCTTATCCTTGACAAAAAGCCCCCCTGCCAAAAAGCTAAAATCATGTAAATTTAAGTGTGAGACATTTTGACCAGCTCTTTCCTGGGTGGGGGAGGTGGCCCTATGTTATAGCTAGTCTCCATTACAGAGAGGATTTTAAATTCAAGTTTGGGCTGAGGAAAATGGAATCTAAAAGATNGTCCATTATGAGGGGGCTGGAGAGATGGCTCAGCAGTTAANAGCACTAGCTGCTCTTGCAGAGGACCTGAGTTTGGTTCCCAGCATCAACAACCATCTGTAACTCCAGCTCCAAAGGTTGTGACGCCCTCTTCTGGCCTCTGTGTGAACTGCATGCATGTGCTACACAGCCNTACATGCGGACAAAACACTCATATACACAAAATAAAAATAAACTTCAAAAAAGAGCATCCATTAGGAAAGAGAAAAAGAATCCNGTTCTGAGGGGTGTAGGATCCCACTCTTTCCAGATCTGGCTGGTAGACCATGTCTTTGACAGAGGTAGGGTAGAAGCCTTATGTATTTTTTCTTTNGTGATCNGCTTCAGCTCTAACTCCAGCAGGCCACATTAATACGATCATTTTGTAAGTAAAAAATAATGGGACAGACTGGTAGAGAAGATAAAGGTGCAAAGATCTCTCTAGAATATTCTCTGCTNTATGCAGGGGTTCAGCCTAGGATCGCAGTGACAGGCAGGAGGAAAGCTTACAAAATAGCCTATGATAATGTCTCAAGATCACGTGTTGACATTTGAGTGATGCCCAGGAACACCTGCAGCCATGATGAGGGACTCGAGATTAATTAGCCCCTGCTGCTTTCTGCAGGTCCCTCTGGGTGCACAGAGCTCTGGGCCCCTCCCTTTGTCTCCAGGAAAGCTAAAGCATCTTCCCTTATCCCTTGGCCAAAGTCTCTGAACTTTCCTCCAGGGGAAGCCATCACGGTTGGGATGAGTGAATCCGGCCATGAAAACAGCTGTGCAGTCTGCAAAGTGCCATCTAGCCATAGGCGAGAAAATTGTCCCATTTGGTCTGGCGACTCCTTGTCCCATTTGGTCTGGCGACTCCAATCCCAAGGTGAGGGTGGGTCTGTTTGATCTCATCAGCCAGGGCTGATTTCAGTGAGACTCTGACAGACTTGACCTCCTTGTGTCCCTTTCTGGGCTGCACTAGTTCCAACTCCAGTAGGAAAGAAGCATTCCTACTTGGAGCTCAGCTCTAGTCGCCATTCCAGCAGAGCTCCTGGTAGATGTCCCTGACTCAAGGACACGGTCCCCTCAGATGCTTGGCTTCCATGGAAATCATACTTNAGCCTCTTTTGGAGCTCTTCTGTCCACACTCCCCTTTAAGATGTTTGCCAGGGCAGAGCCATTTGCTTTTCCCTGCAGTAATAATAATATTTAAAAAAAACTTTTTATTTCCTATTAAAGTGCAACCTTGAAAGATTAATGGTCATTTAACATGTATGCAGTGGGCTGTGTCCAGTCACGTGATGCTGAAGGACATGTTCTGAGAAATGCATGGTCAGGCAGTTCAGTCATTGAGGGAACATCATAGATTGTACTAACTAAGCAGTTCCAGCGGTACCAGTGATATAGTGGGGCACTGTCATTGTACATGTAGTCCGCCATTGACTGATATGGCACAGGGAGCGTAATGTGTTACTTCTGCTGAGTCAGCCTTTGGTTTCTATTCTCTGTGGAACTGGACTGTGACCACCACAGCCCCTGGGATTTGTGTGTAATANCTACAGGACTTCTTTAACTCGGCCCTTTGCAAAAATGATAAAAGGATGAATGAGACTCTTAGGGCTGGCCAGGTGGCTCAGCCTGTAAGGCACTTGCCGCCAAGCCTGACAACTGAGGTTCAATCCTGCCTGGTAAGAGAGAACTAACTCCTGCAACTTGTCCTCTTATTGCCACATGCACGTTCCATGAACACATACAGACCACATAAATAAACACATGTAACAATAATAATACAGAGAATCCCTCAGTGCTGACATGGCACGGANATGAATTTATCTTTTAANACTTGGTTAAGATTAAATGCAGGGGCTGGAGAGATGGCTCAGCAGCAAGAGCACAGGCTGCTCTTGCAGAGGACCTGGATTTGACTCCCAGCACCCNCANAGTAGCTCACAGCCATCTGTAACTCCAGTTCTAGGGGATCTGATGCCCTCTTCTGACTCTAAGGGCAGCAGTTACACACANGGCACACACATACATGCAGGCAAACAGTTATACACATAAAATAAATGTAAAAAATGTTTGAAATAAGGAATAAAGTTGAATGTATTTTAGTTGAAAAGGCAGATAGTGGAATGAAGGATATTTCCCAGTAGAAGCATGAATCACCAATATAAACATAACTCTTCTGCCAGTTTAAATGAGTAAGTTGTAGATTTTAAATTATCGATGTTGTGACATGGCTTTACGATGAAGTAGTATGCAGCCATAGATGACTGGTGTTTACAAAGTGTTCCAGTACTCTCAAATGGTGACAGTAGCCAAAAGGGCCGGATGCTAGATTATACATGTAGTTTGAGCTCCAATATTTAAAATAAATTTAGAAATAAGCATAATGGTTGGAGTCATGGTAGGGTTAGGTCTCAGGATAGAATTTGTTTTTCTGGCTTTATGTCCTTTCAAATTTATCGAATGCAGAAGTAGGTCTTTGGCATTTGTGATTATTTTTAAAGATTTATATTTTTACTTTATGCATATGAGTGTTTGCTTACATTTATGTGTATGCGTCCTGTGTATGCACCATGGGCTGCGTGCCCACACACATACACGCACATGCAGACGAATAAATAAATAAATAAACGTAATCAAAATTAAAAATAGATTTCACAATATCTTTGGGGTTGCATAACTAGGTTCTTGGGGGTTGGGTGGAAGTTATGTCTGTGTCCTGTCTCCCACTTCAGGAACATTTCTACTCTGAGGACCCAACAGAGGGGGAGATGCCATTGTTGGTCTGCCTGATTGCTGAGTCTTATTTCTGTGACATGAAATTAGCTTAAATTTCATCAGAAGGCAGCCTTAGCCATTACATTCTAGCAATGGAGGAGTTTGTAACATAGTCAGAGAAATAATGATCTGTTCAGCATACTCTTGCTGCTGGAAACAGCATCCTTTACACTGGAGATGTGCAGGAGCTTCCTGTTTCCTGTCATTGAGCCTCTAAAATGCCCTCTTGCTCAGCTTCAAGCCGTCGGCCCACGGAGGATTTAGAAAACCCAAAGTTCAAAGAGCTGGGTTGAGCTAAGCAGTCAGAATGGAGGTCTTGGTTTACAAACACACCACCTAAAAGAACACTGAACTAAAAACCCTCAGTTTAGACAGAGATGGGGGCAGGCTTTTTCTTCATAATTCTCACAGTGCTTGGCTTGGGGTTCCTTAAAGTATGCAGGGTCTAGGCCATCAGCTGGACATGCCCTTCGTTCCTGGGACAATGACATTAAATGCATCCTATCTTGGATACAGGAAAGAAAATTCCTTTTGTGTTCGCACCATCAGGTTTCTTCCAGCTTGTAGGAACTCTTATCAGCATTTTGTGAAGGAGAAGCAGCTCCGAGACAAAAGGGCAACATTCTTTCAAAGGTCTGACAGAGACAAAACCAGATTCTTTTTCTCCCTAGAGGGCCTACCGGCAGCAGGACAGGAGAGGAGCTTGGGAATGTGTGGTACAAAGGACGAGTTTAAAGGGCACAGGTCTGCCCTGCTTGATAAGAAGGCTTTATTTTTAGTTTTCTCTTCTGGGGTGGGAAAATGTATATCTCCAACTAATTGCATCTTTTTCCACCTTAATGGTTTTGACGGACATTAACGGGGCGGGGGTGAGGTGGGGGTGGGGTGTGCTTGACTGCCCAGGTCTAAGTAGCTCTTCCTGCTAGATTCTCCAGCTCACACTATCACTCAGCTGCTAAATTAGCCTTCCCTTGGTGAGATGTGGAATACTGGGGGTTTTGTTGCTGTTGCTTAAAATATTGATTTATTTTCATTTTATGTGTATGAATGCTTGTCTGCATGTATATATATGCACCGTGTGCCCGCTTGGTGTCTCCAGCGGTCAGAAGAGCATGCTGGGTCTCTTGGAACTGGAGGTACAGACAGTTGAGAGTCACCATTTGGGTGCTGGGAACTGAACCCAGGTCCTCTGTAAGAGCAGCCAGTGCTCTTAACCTCAGGGCCATCTCTCCAGCTCCAGGTTTGGTTGTCCTAGGGTGCTACACTTCAGAGATTTTGCTAATGATCATTGGACTCTGGCCTGCTGTGATCTTGGTGGTTTTGCTGATCCACCGGTCTACCACCCCTCCCCCACCTTCCATTAGAATAAATATTTTCCTCTCTACTCATCTATCACCAACTCCTCGCAATGAGTGCACTCTTCTCTTGATTGTTTTTATTCTTTTAATTAAAATTAAGCCCAGAGACCAACCCTTAGATTAGCAAATGCCCATTTTAAGCAAACCTGGGGGCTGAAATTCCAGCATGGCCAAACCTGTGCATTAGGAAGTAATTACTGGCTTTGTAAGAGAATCCTTCACTTTGCAGAGGAGCAGCTAGAGGATTTGCTGGAAAGCTCGATTGCATCCAAAATAATTGGGCTTGTCTGCATTTGTCTGAAGGCCTCCTATTGGGCAAGCATGCAGTGCCCTGCAAATGGTCAAAAAACGCCCAAAGACACAAACCACCTGCTAAAAGAATATCAGCTGTTGTAACTACTGTAGAGATCAGCTGAGCTTTAGAAAAAGGGCAGGCAGATTTCCTTGTGTTGTACTGCACCNTGTTGTCTGCAGGTGTGTTGTCTGCAGGTGTGTTGCATGTACTGTGTTGTCTGCAGGNGTGTTGCATGTACTATGTTGGCTGCAGGTTGTGTTGTCTGCAAATGTGTTGTCTGCAGGTGTGTTGTCTGTAGGTGTGTTGGCTGCAGGTGTGTCACATGTACTGTGTTGTCTGCAGGTGTGTTGGCTGCAAGTGTGTTGTCTGCAGGTGTGTTGCATGTGCTGTGTTGTCTGTAGATGTGTTGCATGTGCTATGTTGGCAGCAGGTGTGTTGCATGTACTGTATTGTCTGCAGGTGTGTTGCATATGCTGTGTTGTCTGTAGGTGTGTTGCAGGTATTATGTTGGCTGCAAGTGTTGTCTGCAGGTGTGTTGTCTGCAGGTGTGTTGCATGTACTGTGTTGGCTGTAGGTGTGTCGGCTGCAGGTGTGTTTAACGAACTGTGTTAGCTGCAGGTTGGTTTGTCAGCAGTGGAGACCCCTTTGACATGGGAAGCTAAATCCAAGCTGCAGATCAGAGATCTCTGCTGAGGCCATTTGGCCTCTCCAGCCCACAAATGAAGGTTCTGGCCCAGAACCCTGAGACAGGTGAGAGCTGTGGAAGGGTCCAGCAGAATTTAAAAGCTAAACATTTTCAAACAATTCTCATTTCTTCCAAAATGGGGAAAGCATGGGGTGAGTGAGTTCATGACAAATTTGGAATGCTCAGTAACTTGTATCTCTAAATGTTATAACTTAATTATAACAATTTTGTTTTAAAAAAAGAATAAATGAGCATTTCCAGCATTTCCGGTACCCTGGGCATTTTCTGTCTTATTTAACATAAAACCATGATTTGATGAACCCAACAAGTTAAACCATGTTTGAAAGCAGTCTTTATTTAAACCTAAGCTTACTCCTTTTAACTGGATTTTTCTTCCTAATGGCAAGAATTTTACATTAGCAAAGGGAAAATTATTTGAACTCATGGGTAATTAAATATTGACTTTAGTGCATCTAAATTATTGCTCATCCTACAAAAAGATTAGAATTAGTCATTATTATGCATAATATGACTTAGAAGGAAGATTAAAACCTCATTTCTTCTTCATTTTCCCCTCCAGCAGAGTCTTAGTGGCATTGTCTCTTCTACTGTCCTTTTTTGATGCATCTCANAGGACACTCTGGGCTCTTTCCCAGGTGGGTGTGGGCGTCCTGAGAGTTAAGGGTCATTATGCTGTCACTTGAGTGGCTCTCTCACTCTTAGAAAACAGTAAGTGGGCCCACACCGAGTCCCTCTTGCAAAATCACCAAAGACCCATGGCAGGATCCAGTTTCCACCTACACAATTTCCTAGAGCCATTTTGAAAACTCTCTGTGGTTGGCCTGGCTCACACCTCTCCTAGGCTTGCTTCTTACAGCTTTACCTGCCTGCCCAGGACCTTACTAACCTAGGATCTATTTTTAGCTGTGTAGGTCATGACCTCGAGGTCTGATGTACGATATGACATCATTGCTAATTAGTTTCAGTTGTCATTGCTCTGAGGTTGGGTCATCCACCACGCCTCTGTCTTCCACAAGACTCCCTGTAACAGTCATGGCAGAGGATGCCTTCTCCTCTTGCACAATGCCTAGAAGAGTGATGACACCAAGGGGTGTGTTTCCAGCTCCGACCCCAATGCCAGCTCTGTGTGCCTGGGGACTTTGACCCCNGGAGAGGGGCATTCTGACCTGTTGAGCTCAGGGGCTGGAGACAGGAGCACAAGATTATTTTCTTTCTTTGTTGAAGGTTTGGGATGGGCAAAATAATTTTTTAATTAAAACATAATTACATTATTTCCCCCTTCCCTTTCCTCTCTAGTCCTTTCCTTAACAACCCCCACCAAATTATCCTCTTTCTCTGTTTTATATATATGTGTGTGTGTGTGTGTGTGTATGTATGTATGTGTGTGCATGTATGTGTGCATGTGTGTGTATGTGTGTGTATGTGTATGTGTGTATGTGTTTTGTAAATACATAATATCTAACTAGAACTTGCTGAGTCTGTTTAGTGTGCTTGTGTGTATGTGATTTCAGAGCTGACCACTTGGTATTGGATAACCAATTAAGAGACTCATCCCTGGGGAAAACTAAGTCTCCTGTTGTTAGCATCCTTTAGTTCTTTGTCTAGAGGTGGGTCCCTGTGAGATTTCCCCCTAACAGACATTTCCCTGTGAGATTTCCCCCTAACAGACATTTCTTATGTGAAAAATAAAAGGGGGAAAATAACTTAAGATAAACATACATACACACATATATGGGCAAATTTGGATATGAGAGAGATATTACATATGTAAACATGGATGTAATATATATGTATACTATACTGTATATATATATATATATATATATATTTGTATATACACACACTGATATATAGTGGGTAACAACTTGTTTTTATCTTCTGCCAGGGGTCTATGCAGCTGTAGAGAGTAACAGGGTGAAAGAGAGATGGGGAAAGAAGAAGCTGNTATGAAGGGGTGTTGAAAGGAAGATAAGAGGTTTAGGGAGGTTGGGCAGATAGAGGTGGGTGTCGCTTCCTTCCCTGGTTTCCAAGGCCAGCAGGGGTTTCTGGGCACTGATATCTTTAAGGAAGTTGGTTTAGAGTTACATGTCTTTCACAAGCTGCTGCCTTGGGGTCTGGGGCCCGAGCTCCAATTACTGTTTCTCCTGTGAGTGTTGCTGGTGGAAGCTAAGAAAATGTGTGTGTTTGTTCAGTCTGTCTGGTGAGCCAGGCTGTAGCCGGTATTTCCTTGTATATACCTCTGTCGGCCCACTGTGAGCTCTGATGTTAGAGAAAAGCCATTCATATAAGCAAACTCTNTCATTTTACTAAGTATTACTATATTTGGTTTTGTGGATTTGAAGAAGTAAGAAACACGATCTTGCGCCATCCAGTAGTGGTGCATGATTCTTAAATAGAAGGCTCTGGAGGAGGAGGGGTGTCCCAGTTTTCTCAGGAGGGTTGACCTCAAGGGGGTGGTCTGAAAGTATTGTTTTCACAGAGTGGTTTATTTATGTGATAAGCCCAAGTGCAGGGGTTGAGGGAAGGCTTGTGGGTACACTGGGGCGCTAAGACTGTCTTGCACACATGTTGGACATGTGGCCTTCTTTTCAAAAGTTTCTAATATCTGTGGAAGAAAACTCACATAATATATTTGTGGGAACTTGAAGGCTTCCCAGCTGTAGCTTCCATACTTCCTCATTTATTTGCCCATTTAGCTACTTAGTACATGTTCTTTGTACAAAATAATGGGGATTGAGCTAGAGAGATGGCTCAGTGGTTAACAGCACTGGCTGCTCTTCCAGAGGACCTGGGTTTGATTCCTATCACCCATATGGTGACTCATAACTGTCTGTAACTCCAGTTCTAGGGATCTGATGCTCTCTTCTGACCTCTTTAGGTGATGCATGTATGCATGCANGCACAGACATACTCAAACACATAAAACAAAAATAAATAAATCTTTTTAAAAATTAAGTAACAAAATAATGGGGCTCAATATGACACTTTCATGTGTGTATAATGTGTGTTTTGTTCATATCCCTCTCCTTTCACCCTCAGTTCCTTCTGTTTCCATTACACACACACACACACACACAGAGAGAGAGAGAGAGAGAGAGAGAGAGAGAGAGAGAGAGAGATTCTGCATATGAAAGAAAACCACATGCCTCTTAGTTAATCTTTCTGAACTCCACACTTCCTATCCTGTTTTAAAGTGTAAAGAGAAAGTTGAGATAAATATCTGGAAACCCTAGCTGAGTCTGACATGTGCTGTATGT
>LZPO01086767.1:66198-79728 GCA_001675575.1 Neotoma lepida
AGTGACCAGCAGAGTTTGAGATGCCACAGGGAACCAGGTCACAGAGCTGGCCTGTGGCAGGAAGTGCCAGGGATGCTTCAAAAAAAAGGACAAGGTGGCTTTCTGTTGACAGTTTTTGATGAGTCCTGGAGGCGTTTTCTACCCAGGTGGTCAGAAAGCTGTGGGGACAAGAAGGGGAACTCTGTGATGAGATCCATCATCAGTCNTCAGGGCGAAAGCCAGGGAGACACTGGTCAGTGTCCTAAGTCCCAATTTAAAAGAGACCTGTGGGTGTGTTTAAAGAATAAGGAATTCATGGTAAAATATATCTGTTTGCAGCTTAGAAAACTCAATGGAGGTGTCATTACCCCCAGGAGACCATTAGCAGCAGGTGAGATGTGACCCCGTTCTTTCTTAACTCTGCTGGTCTCCAGCATCAAAGTCCCTGTGGACTCCGTCACTGTGGGTGTCACATAGTGGCATTTTCATTCTGCTCTTTCTTCCCTTTTATGCATAAAAATGAAAGACATGGAGTTATTTCAAAGTTACAACCTAAAAAACTAGGGTTCTCATGGCANCATTAATTTATTTCCCCATTTCCCATGTCCTCTTTTAAGATCCTGCAATTAGCGGAGTAATTGGAAATTTACAATACCATAGCCAATACAACCGAGCTAATGTTATTTTTATATGTAAACTTAGATGTTCTAATTCCCTGCTTTTAGTGCTTTATGGCTTTGTTATTGCCTTGCCAGGGCTTTGTCTTAATATATAAGAACATTTGTAATGGCCATGCCTACTGATATCAATTTTTCTTTTATCTTACAGTAAAAAAAAATAATAAGCATTCGGGAGATGAGATTTGCACTAGGCAGTCGGTGTTCTGGAAAGTATATTGGCGATGTGAATGAAACCTGAGGCTTAATGCCGTCTCTTCTCATTATTGGCGGGCATGGATTGTTGCTTTCACATCCGTAGGTAGGACTTTCAGAGGAGCATAGCANCTTCGGCCCAGTAGGTGGTAAGTGACAGAGGACACTAGATGTCTGCCCTGTGTGTACAAGGGTGACATTTCCTAATCTCTGTNGTAACCCAGTGTGGCCATGGGACTAAGCATTGTNGGGGGAGAGGAAGAGGGCAGCTCCTGCAGAGCAAGGGTCTGTGGTCTCCCATCCTCTGTCTTCTGCGGTGCAGAGCTTAGGTCATAAAGTGATGGACCAACGTTGGCCAAACAAGGCCAGAGGAGGACTTCATGTTAGTTCTAGAGGCCAACTTTATTTTCCACCTGTGGACTGTTGTTGTGTTTGTGTACATCTTGCCACGCTAGGGTCATAGGAGAAGAGGTAATCTCAGTTGAAGGGTTGTTTCCGTTCGATGGGCCCGCAGGGCAGTCGGGGGGGGGCATTTTCTTAACTAATGATTGTTTCAGGAGGTCGCAGCCCACTGTGGGTGGTGCCACCCTTGGGCAGGTTGGTCCTGAATTACATAGGAAAGGTAGCTGAGGAAGCCAGGGGAGCACCCCGGTGTGCAGTGCTCCTCCTCTATGTTGTACCTCCTCCTCCAGGTTCTGCCCTGATGGCCTTCAGTGATGGAGTGTGGTCAGGTCATGTAATTTAAACAAACTTCCCTTTCCCCATCTGGTTTTGGTGGGTGAGATTTGGTGAAGAGGTTAGTCAAGATCCCCAGCCCCTTGGGGTTGGGACAGGAGTAAGCATGTTAAATCAAGGCTGGTCCATAGAACTCTTTGGACCGATGGTTGTGTTCTCTGTCAGTTACACNTGACCATCAAACATTTGTGGCTCAGGTGATGTTACCTTTTATTTAATTTTGAGTACTATAAGAAGCCAGGTGTGGCTAGTAACTATGCATCGAATTGTAGAACTCTAGAATATTCCTATCCCTACTTATCACAAACATACCAGGAAAGCAAGTACTTCCTATCAAAAGGAGGATCTGAGGTCAGGAGATACACAGGCTGCCAAAATAGGTGACCACGGATGAGAGGTGACACCAAGGGTCAAAGCTGAGCACTGAGGGTGAAGGGGTAGGGAGAGGCTGGCTGCCAGGCTGAGGGCAGAGTGTATGTGTGTGGCAGCAGGGTGAGCTGGCAGTGTCCCTTCGACCAGTCCTTGTATTGACTGCTTTGAGGTTATTAGAGTGTCCAGACTTGCAGATCAGAGCAAACTGAACTAGTTTGGTGGTGGAGATTTTGAGACCATCAGCCTGAATGTNCAGCAGGTTGTTATGTTGATATTTAGCTACTAAAATAGATGCATAAATAAAATATTTATAGGTTGTCCTTGGCATCCACAGTTGTCCCTTGGTATCATGGGGATTTGACTCCACATTTCCCAACCCATACTTACAGGATATCAAAATCTGTGAACACTCAAATCCCTTATATAAAATGGCCTAGTATTAGCATTTAATCTATACAAGTCTTCCTGAAGATTTCAAACATTTCTTGGCTCTGTACAGCACCCAATACTTTACTTACAGTAAGTGCGATATAAATAGCAGCTAAGTTGTGTTAGTTAGGGAATAATGACAAACAATGAAAAGGCCACACATGTTATATATATATATATCATATCCTTTCATTCTGCAGTTGCATGTGGAGCCCACAGAGAGTGAGGATGGACTGTGCTGCTTCTTTTCATTTTTCCATGAGGTCCTTTAAAATTCTGATATGAGAAAGTTTATTTTGTTACAAATCAGCAAATTACCAAAAAGAAAACAAAGCAAGAACCTTTGTAGTTGAAGGACCCACTTTGATTTGGAACTCTTTGTAATATCGTGGAACCTCTCCTAAGGTACTTTTTCTGACTCTATGACAAAGTGAAACTCTGCCTTAGACNGTTCATCAGCNTGTCCCACCTGACTGTGATTGGCATTTCCTGTTGCCTGGAGGCAGGNTCCAGACTGCTGATTGTTCCAGTAGGGTCACACAATAGTCCAGTGTCTTTGGGGCCTTGCTGCTTGGTGTGTCTTTACATTTAGTGCTATAGATACCGAGTACAACTGACAAGGACTTTGGGAAGGAGGGACCCTGGGAGCGGCCGACGTCAATGAATCAGCCCTTTCTAGTTCTCAATGTGAGGCTTTCTTTGGAAGAGCAGTNGGGAGGGGGCGGGGAAGGCAACAGCATGCAGACCTGGTCTCTGCACATTCTTAAAGCTAAAGGGAACCATTTGACCTGTCAGATCCTAGTCATATCTTAGAGCAGCTGTATGATTGGGGGTTAGGACTGGGGAGAAAAAACCATTTAGTTTACTGGGTCACTTTTCACATTTGTTTATTCAGAAATGAATGGGATTCTTCCCAGAAGGCTCCGATTAATGCCTGTTGGCCATGTGGCAGGAGAATGGAGACCAGGAGTGTGAACTGAAAGTTCTTAACTGATCTCCGACATCTCACAATCAGAGCCATCAGGCTGATTGACTGAAACCTCAGTGGGTGTGGAGAGGTCTTACAGTCTTGTTACGGTTTATCTTTGGCTATCTTTAGCCGCCTAAATAGCCTTCATTGTCCGCTCCTGTGTCTGATCTANCATCCTTGTGAGTGTCATGTGCAACATCTTGCCACTAGCTGTGACCAATCCAAAAGCTATAAATGTCATCAGACAGCACCTGAGGTCTGCAGCAAATATCTCCCAGCTTTGCTGTGTCCTGACTTCCTGATGTTTCCACCANGGTATTTGAAGAGTGTGTTGATTCATAGCTTCCTTTGTTCTGTTGCTAAAAAATGTCATGATAGCCAGGTGGTNGTGGNGCACACCTTTAATCCCAGCACTCAGGAGTCAGTGGCTGGCAGATCTCTGTGAGTTCGAGGCCAGCCTGGTCTACAGAGCGAGTTCCAGGACAGCCAGGGCTACACAGAGAAACCCTGTCTTGAAAAACAAAAAACAAAACAAAACAATAAGTCTATGTCCTGGGACCAAGGAAACTCCTGTTTGGCTACAGAATAAACCNTCTTTTATCTCCTTTAACGAGAAANCTGGGTTTTCAGCTTATTTAATTCATTTTTTAATGTCACNGGGGATGAGCTGGATGTAAGAGAGCCAATTCTTGGTATGTGCATGACTGGCAAGGAAATAATTGTATCCATGTGATGGTGGGGGAATTTGCCCAAAAGAACTTTGACTTTGGTAGCCCGATCCCTGGATCCTGTTGTGTGGGTCATTNGGGCACCCAATGGAAGGATAGATGGGTTTGTACTGGAAAGAACAGAGGCCATGTGCTGACTCCAGACCCATTCTCAAAATACTGATTCAGATCCTCTGCGGGTTTTAGTGAGAAGGGCTGCTCAGNTGACCGATGTGGGCATTCCTGGGAAAGGTCCCTGGAGGAGCAGGCTGGATGTGAGGGGTGTGGAGGTGGATGGGTGGGATGACCTGGGCAGTCAGAGATAATGAGGAAAGGAGGCTGGAGCCTGCAGACCGCCTGCACTGGCATCACCTGGGGGCTTGTTAAAGTCTGCAGCATGGGAGCTGAGGATGAAGCTCCGTGGTCCAGTGCACGGTTGGCGTGGGTTTGATCTGCATCACTGCACACAACAATCAAAGCAAAACAAAACAACAACAACAACAACAACAAAACAAGAAAAAACCAAAAAACCAAAAACAAACCCCCAAACCAAAAAAACAACAAAACAACATAAAAAACCCCACAGAAACAAAACAAAATGAAAACCCCACAAGCCTGAGCTGTGGAATAAATATCTGCATCCCAGCTAGATCTCTAGTAACTTCCTTTACACATTATACGTTAAGACGTGCAAATGGTCTGGTGGGAAAAGTGGCCTTGAACCTTCNTTCAGTTTCTGCCTGTGGCAGAAACACACCTAGACCAGTAAGGAGGGCTGTGCAGCCAGGCTGTCTGCTTTATATGTTTCTGGTNCGCTGTGAATGCCAAGCTCGGGGGCAAGAGGAACGCCACACACTGAGCTTCCTCACCCTGTTCAGGGGCCAGCATCGCACCTGTGATNCTGGGCTGNNATGACAATGAAATAACAATTGCAAAGAGACGAATTGGAAGGTTGGAAGGGCTCAGTCATGCTAGACAGATTTTGTTGNTGTTTGTTTGCAGGTGAGAGTATGGTAGACAAGTGTCNCGGCTCCTCNAGTCTCCATCCTCAGCCGGAACTGGGCTGAGATAAGGATTAGAAGTTATGTGCTGTGTCTAAAGTCTCTCCAGATGCAAGGCTGCAGTTATTAGCTGCCTGNTGTGGGCAAAGGGAAGGACAGGTNCAAGGGACAGACTTAAGAGGGAACCCTCTACTGATGGGAGGGGAAGTGCTCAGATAGACGTTTGGACCACCAAGGTTTGCCTGAAGGCTGGAGACAATCAGACCACTGTGTGTGTGTGTGTGTGTGTGTGTGTGTGTGTGTGTGTGTGTGTGTGCACAATAAGGTGAAAGGTCAGTAGCCCGTGTCATCCTGGCCTTTGTCTTGTTCCTCGTACCTCCACCTAGGGACAGGATTAGACCGCACAAGAAGGGACCTTTGTTTAGTTGCATAGAGGTTGGGGGTAAAGAACACATTTGTGTAATTCTAGCTGGTATGCGGCCAGCACAGCAGGGCTCACCGTTCTGGAGCTTGCCCTCTGTTCCCACTCCACCCCTGGGCTCTCTGATTTCTCTTTTCCATCTTAGAGGACCTTGGAGCCAGCTGGTGACTCATAATTGTCACTCTGAAGCACCCTTTAACACAGGCTTTTCCAGGGTGTGCACCACATAAAGACCCATCTTATTATCTGCAGAGTCACAAGCAACTCCTCCTAGGCCTTGTTTAGTGCCTGAGGGACAGGGAAACTGACCTCGGGTCTATTGGAGCTGTTGGGGAGACTTTGCAGGGGTCCTCAGCAAACATGACAAGTTTTCTCTAGCACTGTTTTCCTGGGCAGAGGCTCTGTGAGTCTTGGCCTCAAGTACATTGATATGACAGGCAAGTGCCTCTACTGCTGGGGACTCCTAGTGGCCCCGGAAAGGCCTTGACATGGCTCTTGCTCCCAATCTCCCAATCTGTTAGCGGTATTAGCCGTCATTGCTGAATGTTGCTATTCTGTGTCTTTAGTGATTACAGACTCTCCTCTGCCCGTTGTGGAGCAGAATGACCCATGCTGGTTTCAGCACGGTCAGCCTACATCTTCTTGTGTCCTAGTCAGTACTCTTGGTGCTCTGGGACCAAGTATCTTCAGCCCTAAGGACAAGGCCCACAGCATCTTAGTCCTTTTGCTCTGTATACGTCCCCATCTAAAATTATCATTGCAAGATCTGGAACCCAGATGGGATTTAGAAGGACAAGCTCTGCCCTTTGATAATTTGTTGTCACATCTAGAACCATTCATAAAAGCCTTTGGCAGCAAAATGTTCTCTCAGAGAGACAAGCATAAAAGTTGAGCCTTGTGAGTTGATTTATGAGCTTGCTACTGACTGGCAGAGAAGCCAATTCAAGAGTGCTAGTTTTTGCAAAAAGTAAGTTTTATTGTGGCATCCACTGGCAAAGAAGCCAGGAGCTATTGCCAAAAAAATACCCTCAGATTTGCCTCCTGGGTCAGTTGATATCAGGTAGGATAAGAGAGGGGAGAAGCTGCCTGTCAATTGGCTCTAGGTTTTGCACCACAGGCTTCTTTGGGGGAGGAGCTAATACACTGCAAGGAGGATTTGGAACCTATGATATTGAAAGAAAGTCTGCAGCCCCTGCAAGCTGCCTTGAAAATCTGGTTCTTGACCATCCCCCAGTGGAACCAGGGAGGACACCTTAATACTTAGTTGTCTGAGGAATTTATGTGCAAGTGTGTCCAGACCTCAGCCAGTTTCAAGATGCCAGCCCTGACTCTCAGCTCCGATGNCAGTCATGTGACCTATGGAGGGAGAGCCTCATCCTGGCCGGCCAGGCTCTGCCAAGCTGTCCTGTGCCTTTGGGGCTGTGTAAAGGACTTTGTCTCAGGAACAATGTTAGTAACTGTTGCAAATAAATGCACAGTTGTGGTGATCCAGGACCCTAAACACCCTGCATCTCTCTATACCCTCTGGGAGTTCTGAGGAACTCAACAGTACGCATGTGCCATTTCTCACAGAGACCTTCTGTAGGAAGCTGCCCTCGCTAGCCTTGAGGACCAGATAACAAGGTTTTCCTTCCTCCTGGGCAAGTTCAGAGCTTCTTATGTTTTAAAAGAAGAAGAGGAGGAAGAGGAGGAGGCAGAAGAAGAAGGAGGAAAAGGAGCAGAAGAAAAAGGAAGAGGAGGAGGAGGAGGAGAAAGAGGAGGAGAAGGAGAAGAGATGGCACCCTGAGAGTCTGCCCTGCAGCAGGGCATCAGCTTGTGTGGGCACCCTGTGCTCTGGTATTATCTACAAGTCCTTGCAGGAGTTCTCAGAGGAAACAATGTCCCTGTGACAAAGTGTCATGCTGAGGGCATTGCTCCTATTTTCCAGAGNGGTGCTGGCTTGGGGATCCTTTGGGGGGTATTGATGACCTCAACTGTGGTCAGTCCTGAGAGCCCTGTCATCTTGGCCAGAGCAGAGGAGGTGGCTGAGACGCCTCCTCTGTGGGGCAGCTCAGGCTGTTCTGACGTGGTTTTGTCCTTCAGAACAAAAGTGTCCCTTGATTTAAAAGAAAATACCGCTCCGGTTGACTCTCTGTGGGTAACAAGCCGCCCATTCACTTTCTGGTGGGCCTCTTTCTGTGGGCTTCATTGTCAGAGCCTGGAAGAGGGTACTATAGGTCTAGGAGGGGGCTGCAATCAGCAAGTACTTAAGTATGAGAGAGCAAGGCCCTCCTTCCCCTTCCACAGGTCTGTGCCAATGAAAATGCAGCAACTTCCATTCTGTGATGTGGACTGTTTTGACCACCAACAGTGTCTTAATGTTGTCTCTGACCAGGTGACAAATGACTGCAATAAAAGCAAAGCTGGGGTCCTTATTTATGTTCCTCCTCTCACCTAGATGCAAACAATTAGATCTCTAACCCCCTAAGACACAGTTACAGAGAGAAAAGAAAACCATCTAAAGAAAGGTAAACGCTACTCAACACAGAAAGGAATGTTATTTGGATAAGCCCCGCCCTTGCACAGGCTCTGCCTTGCTTCTCACTAGAGCAGATGGCTAGAAAACAGGGGTTTTTTTTTTTGTTTGTTTGTTTTTTTGTTTTTTTTTGTTTTTTGTTTTTTGAGACAGGGTTTCTTTCTCTGTGTTGCTTTGGTGCCTTCCCTGGAACTCACTCTGTAGACCAGGCTGGCCTNGAACTCACAGAGATCCACCTGCCTCTGCTTCCTGAGTGCTGGGATTAAAGACGTACACCACCACTACCCAGCTTAGAAACCAGTTTTTAAGAGGAAAGAAAACAGGTGTTAAATTCCATCCTCTCAATACTGGGTATTCATCTGTCATTTTTTTTGTTGCCGACTTTCCGATCATATGCTAGTTCTGTCAACCCAAGGAGCCTGCTGTCCCCTCAGATGAATGTGGCTCAGCTGAGACCCAACTTTGCCCTTCAGAATGGCACCCACTCCTAACTTTCTTGTGTCTGTTAGTGAATCAACTGTCATCACTGAATGTTGTCATTCTATGTCATTAGTGATTATAGACACTTCCCCTTTCCTTGTGTCCCCCAGATGCTCATTATAGCAATCAGCCTCTTGCTTGTCATCTTACATCCAGTCTTTTCCCATTCTAATCCTTTCTAAACAAATTATGCCAAATTACTTTTCCTAAGGGACAATCACATCACTATTTGTAGTGGACATGTGTCCTTTATGGGCATTCAGTATCACTGAGCATCCTCCCATATTCTGGGCCATGTCTTTCTAAAGCAGAAGATTCATATTCTCTGACTCCCTTGCAGCTAAGATACGGTAATATCATNCCAGTTCTATGACTCACAGTTCTATGACTCTGCAAGAATCCCTGCAAGAATCCCGGAAGCAACNGTGACACAGGAAGTGGNTGTGTACAGGGATCCATTCTTCTGTCAAATGTGGTGTGGGAGGTTTTGTGTTCCTCAAGCATGTTAGTGAGCTGTTTCATGACTGCAGCTCTTGTAACCTGGCTTTTATAAGCTGCCCGATATTGTTGATAATTCCACTTTTAGTCTTAAACTAGGCAAAGCAATTAGCAATATATATATTGCTAATATATATATATATATATATTGAAATTAAAGTGGAATAGTTTCTTAGTGCCTTGTGAAATGAATTCCTAATTTTCAGTCTGGATCCACATTTCTCTAGAAGAAGGTCTCATGTCCACAGACCTTTCAAGGCCACCATTTTGTCCTCTATTTCCTGTTTCTGCTACCTCTGTTGTTTGTGTCCTCTGACTTCATGATTTTTCCTCTTTAACCTTGTTTTTTCTGCATTAGTTTCTACTTCGCTTGTACTATTTATTGTCTAAAAAGAACCACCAGGAGAAAGCTTTTCAACTTGAAAACATTCCTTGCTTTAGTCTGTGTCTCTCCCCTGTTTCTTCCTTTCATTTTTTCTTTTAAACATAGAGATTAGCAACTCTGAAGGGTCCCAGTGATGCTGATATTGATATTGTCCTATATTGACATGAACCCACCAAATGTGAAGGAGAAAACTCTAAAATATTAAAGAAATTTGTTAGCATCAAAAAGCATTTTTGCTGAAGTCTGTACACCCTTCACATTCTCCTATCTATGACTTTGTCTNAAACACCAAATGTGGAAATAAAACATGAAGATCCAAAGTTTTCACCAGGTGCAAATAAAACATCTGAAGGATTTAATTTCTCCTTTGTCACCATATGTTTGGTCTGTGATATTTGCCAGGAGGGTAAGAACTTCCTTTTCTCAGTCCATACTTGACCTTCACATGTATTTTCAAAACCTTCAAAGGCAAAGGTGTTACTGACCCCTTGACAATGTCAATAGGAAAGGATGCTACTTCTTGCCAGTGTCACATTGATATCATCTGGAATCCTGAGCATTCATTTCCTTTCTGAATCGAAGGAAGAGGAGTTTGGGTCAGAGCAGGGGCCTCCAGATTTCACTGAGCCCATGTGTAGAAGCAGCCTGTCAAAATAAGTCCATTTGCCAAACANGGCCTATGGAAGGCTTTGACAGGCACCATTGTCCATTGTCTGCTTTGGGGGCTAATGCTACTCAAGCTTTGGACTGGCGGATGGCATGCTGTTTCCNCTGGCTCCGAACCACGCTGGCAACGAGAGACTCAACCACTGCCCTGGTTTCTTATCACATTANGGCCATCCTGCCCACATCCTGTTCATTTTTTGTCANTCAGCGTGAGATCGATTCACAGTTAAATAGTTTCCTTTTTGTTGGCAAAGAAAACCTTCTCCTTAGGGTCTACAGTTATCACCGATGTCTAGAGTTCCTTTAAATACCTTATCTTATATTCTCACTCCCCACATATGCCACAAATATNGCTGTGATCTGGCCATACCAAAGACACTTGAAAATCTGAGTTTATCAGTGATGAAAACCAAGAAGTTTGTTTTAAGGCAGTGGTTCTCAACCTGTGGGTTGCAACACCACTACATATCAGATATTTACAATATGATTCATAACAGTAGCAAAATTACAGTTATGGAATAGCAACAAAGTGATTTTATGGTTGGGGTCACCACAACATGAGGAACTGTATTAAATGGTTGCAGCGTTAGGAAGGTTGAGAACAACTGGTCTATATCTTGTAAGGGNTTCATATCATATTAGTTTTATTACATAAATGGCAAGCACCATGAACAATCTACTGCTAATATTCTATATGTTAGCTTTCTTTTATTTACTAAAATTAAAAAAATTCTAAGNTTTTTATTTTTCCTTTTTATTTTATTTTTAAAAAAGGTATGTGTATATGTGTATGTCTGCATGAGTTTATGTACACCATATGCATGTAGGTGTCCAAGGTGGCCAGAGGCCATCAGGTTACCTGGACATGAAGTTACAGGCAGTTGTGAGCTGCAGGTACTGGGAACTGAACCCACATCCTCTGCAAGAGCAGTTAGCACTCCTAACCACTGAGCCATCTCTCCAACCCTGTTTGTTTTTCTTAAATGAATTCAAAGTTGCTTTGTTCTGTGTAGATTAATAGTTGTGACCATATATAGACCATTGGCTTTGTCTTCATGAATCCTACAAGAAATTTCTCTGACAATCCATTTTGCATACCAAAAGACTAGTAATATGTGTTTGTAGCATAATTAAATATTTTTGTTTAAGTATTTGTGGATTAAATATAATTAAGTTGCTATTTTACCTACAATATATTATATTGTATGTGACATATATATGTAGAAAAATCACCAAAGACTTGCCCTTCATTCTGATGAGAAAACTGTCTATCATTGTGTCTTAAGGAACACTGCTTATTGGTTAGGAAGAGCAATGTCTGCATTTACTCCAGATTTCGTTAATAATTCTATCTCNTAATCACTGGGCTGAACTTGATGACACAGGACCTGTGGAGTCAATGAAACTTGACAAAAGCGGCATTCAGCATCTTTGGATACATTTCAGGAATGGTCAAGCCCCACTGAGTAAGTGGGGACGATGGCGCTGCCAGGGCTGAGTGGGTTCGTTAACTGATTAATCATCTACCTCATGCATACTTGAATAAAACTGGAAAATCCTGTCATCTGGTTGCCAGATGCTGGCAAAATTGAGAGGGAAACACTGGAGTTCAGGAGTTCAGGTCATACTTTAAGCAATTTGGCTTTTGTTAGATTACAAGGCTTCCTCAGATAGGGATAGATCAAGCACATTTGTATATGAGTGTGTGTATAGACTTTTTCTATTTGTTTAGAAATCTATTGAAGTATAAGATCTTTCAGCTTAAGGGCTTGTAATGCTACATCTCTCAGAGCCCTGTGACAACCATCCCGAATGATGTGACTCTAACCTTCCACGTTACAACTTCACTGTGATACTCCAAGGCATTATATATACATCCAAGAGGCCTGAGGAGTGGCCTGGAGGAACCTCATGTATATAATTGTTATCAAACTTGGGGAGGTCAAACTCTATGCCCTGAGCCAGGTCCAGCCACCCATCCTCGAGAAGCCTATTAAAGAGGCAAATTAATAGTGGAAAGGGAAAAAGAAAAAAGAAAAAACAAAAAGCAGGAGATTTATTCAATGTGGGCACTTTGGGAAGAAAAAACAAGAGGTCCAGTGACACCCCAAGTCTGTCTTCAGGGTTCTGAAGTGAGATTAAAGTTTCAGTAGAGGGCCAAGGACAAGCACATCTGAGCAGTCACCTCCAAGCTGTGTGCCACCCCCCTTGCCTGACCTTCAGGCTTACCCTGTAAGGTGATCTGAGACATTGTTAGCACCCCAAGCAATCTTTTTCCCAGAGACAAGTTCCCCTCTGGCTGGGGCCTTTGNCTTTTCTCAGCATGAAATTCCTGGGTGAAGCAGGTTGGTGATGGTACACATCTTTAATTTCTCTTGAAGCAGAGGCAGGCAGATGTCTGAATTCAAGGCCAGCCTGGTCTACAGAGTGAGTTCCAGGACAGCCAGAGCTACACAGAGAAACCCTGTCTCAAAAAACCAAAAAAAAAGAAAAAAAAGAACCTTCTGAGAAAATTCCTGTTTCTTTGGGGTCCATTGTTTTAAACGCTCTGATAGCTGCATGGAGAGACACAAATTTCTCGCTAGAACACCTTCATTTCTGCCAGGCCATTACATAACTAACCATTGTATGCTTATCAAGAAGTCGAACAGTATCAGAGCTGTACTGTTGGGCTGGGACCACGCGCAGGACAGTAAGCACTGGCCATGCTGGGGGAGATTATCAGCAGGAGTTCTGACTGAGCTCTTAGTGAAGCNGTTCATCTCATCCTTCCTCTGCCATGATGTTCTGAGCTTTTTGTGTCAAGGTTAGGATAAGAACACAGGGAAGATCCCTCAGCTGGTCACCACCCACACACAGCTGAGNAACTCGGGATAATCTCAGAACAATGACTAGAGGCCCTAACTGGAATGTTAGCTCTGTCACCTGCAAGCAGTTTGACATTAGACATTGACTCCTATCATTGACACTACACAGGTATCTTGACCCCTCTCACTTCCCATCCTCAAATGAAGATAACATTCTTTGAGGTGTTGCTGGGAAGAAGTGATGAGGTGACGTATGAACTGACTTGGTGTCTGCTAGTCCCCGGTGAGCTTTGCTTGAATGTGTACCCCAAGTCATGAAACATTCGCCTAATGTTACTGCTGCTGAGTCTGGACCAAAGGAGTGTGTCTGGGAGTTCCAGAACAATTCAGGATGTCCTTGATTCCTGTTTCCTTAGGAAATTCCTGGCGCAAGGCCTCGGGGTACTAAGTGTTTAGGAGACACNATTTGACTCAGAAGCCTTGGAGAAATGTTTGTACAGGTCNTAGCTGGCCTTCAGCTCATCCCTTCGGAGTGGATGGGAAGCTTCAGGAAGACCTTTCCAGATTTCAGGCCTCTTTATAGTGAGCACAAGCCCCTGGGAGCATCATCAATTTCCAGGGTCCCAGACACTGTGGCCTGAATTGGCTAGAGCAGTTGCATTAGACCTTGTGAGCCACACAGCAGGCAGTTCC
>LZPO01086767.1:97284-115956 GCA_001675575.1 Neotoma lepida
ATATATATATATATTATATATATATATATATAGAGAGAGAGAGAAAGACAGAGAGACAGAGAGATAGAGAGAAAATAAATCACAGCAGAATGCAGAGTTACAATGTTTTGATGTTCATGGAGACAAAGGAGGCAGCAGCCAGCTCTTCCNGGAAGAGATGGGGAGGTGGATTGGGGAGACCCCAGGAAATGGTATACTTGACTTGTGGTTCTACAGATTGGCAGGAATATGCTAGAGGGATAGGAGGGATGGAGCATTCCAGTGAAGGGACCAGTATATGCAAGATGTAGAACTTAGGCAGTCCCTCTGAGTGATCTGTCAGCTGCTTGTCACTGGGTACCAAAGCATCCGCAGGCATCCTAGCACAGACAGCCCCATAGGTGATGCTGAGAGAGGGGCCAACNCTCCTCCCCACAGCCTGTGTGCTAACATGACAAAACATGGGAAAGAANGGGAATTCTCATAGGCTAGGAAATCCACAGCCAAGATCCCTGCAGGTTTAGAAACCAAGTAGGGATGCTCTCCACACCCAAGATGGAGGCTTAAAGCCTTGTCCTCCTGTCCTCGAGTGTGGAGAAAGCGGAAGGCTACGGGACGAGTAGATTGGCATCTGGATGAAGTCTCTTTTATTAGGGTCTGAGTTCTATTCATGAGGGAGCAGCCTCTGTGGNCTAATGCTGTCTTAAAGACCCCACTTCTTAACCATGACACTTTTCAACGTGAAAAGAATTAGGTAGTGTAAAATGAGCCATGTAGCCCAGTTAAACATATATTTCAGCCGGTCCTTTGTGGTGCAGATTCAGACGGGGAATGCATGAGCTCAGAGAGAGTTCTGGAGCCAGTCTAAGCAATTTATTGAGACCCTATCACAAAATAACAAAGCCAACCTTAGCTATAGACACAGCTCATACAGTAGCGAGCTTGCCTAGAGTGTGCAAAGCCCTAGGTTCAATCCCCATTACCACAAAAGCCCATAAATTCAGTGGTACTAAGNGCACACAGAGTGCCAACCTATGCTAAGCAGAAGCCAGCCCTGCACCCTCTAAGCAAGAATGCTACCACCACCCCCACCAACTCTCCTGCTGCCACCGGTACCGTGTAATCTAGTCACTGTCTTTAGCTGTTTCGTGTAAATGGAATCATTCAATACATTTCCTTTAGCATCTGCCTTTTTTCATTTAGCATATTTGTGTTTTGTATTTAATGAGGTTAGTGAGCCCAGAGAGAATTTTGTCATTGGAGACANGTGGGGGAAGGGGAAGGCAGCCTTGGGAAGTGAAGCATCAGGACTCATTATGGGCTGGCATCACTCATCTCCAGGCATCCNACACAGGCTACAGCTATCCCCTGGCATCTCAAAATCACCTACNTCTCACCTGCACCCCCACTGGGCCCAAGGGCTGGCTGAGCGCCTTCCCCAAACAGNTCTGTTAAGCACGATGCTCTTACCTGCTACAAAATCAGAAAAGGAATTTCTAAGAAAATTTTAAGTGACCAAGCATTGCTAATTAGGCAACCCACGAAGCAGGGTTTGGAGTTAATTAGCCCTTGAACTGTCAAGACTAATTTCGTCCAGTGAGTTCTGACATTTCTAAGAATAATTAAGGACCAGGTTGTCACATTTCACAAAGGCCCAACTACTGTGTGAATGGTCTCCCTTGTTTTNCCTAGTGAATAAAGTCTGGAAACTTGTGAAGAGCTGTACCTGGTGCTAATTGCAGATTCTTGGATGAAATGTTATATTTTAAGAACTTTTCATGTATATATATGAATATATGAATATACATATATTATATATATCAGTGAGACATAATGACNCCATTAATGGGTGACAGATTAAAAATATCTGAAGTCACTGGGAGTAATAATAGTTGGTTGACACTCATCATGTGCTTATTGTCTGCCTGTCACTGCAGTCCGAGGGCCACAAGAGCCTGTAAGGCAGGTTCTTGTCCTCAATTGATGGAGGAGAAAGATGAGGCATGGGGAAGTTGGGTGAGTTCTGCAGGGCCACACAANTATCTGACAACACAACCAGTCCTGTCTGCCATGTGATTTTCACCAGCTTCCTCTCAGCCACGCACATTGTATGTGCCTCTGTGTGGCAAGACAGACAGCATTCCCCGTACACACTACTACCTGTGTCAGAAAGCATTTAGTAACCTCAGATTTGCATCCAATTTTGGTTTATTATTATTTTTATTATTAAAATAATAAAAAAGACTTATTATTTTACTTTTTGTGTATGAGTGTTTGCATACATGTGTGTATGTGTACCACANGTGTGCCTGGTGTCCATGGAACTGGAGTTATAGACAGCTGTGAACTGCCATGTGGATGCAGGGAANGGAATCCTGGTTCTCTGCAGGAGTAGTGCTCTTAACTGCTGAGCCATCTCTGGCAGGCCCCTGGTGCCTTATCTTTTAAGGGTCATTTTTNAAATCAAGGAATGAATGCATCTATATTTAACTCATCTACTACTCAAGTGATATTGTAATGATATCTGCCACCATCTTCATTCACTCATTAGATGTTGGATGAGCAAGAAGGAGAAATTGGAGGTGGAGTCTGCCTAGAAAAAGCTTATATCTTCCTTGAATTCAAACACATATAATAATACATTATCATACTGCTTTACATCGAGAGATGGTTCTGGCTGNGTAACACTGTATCTGGACCCACTGTATGTGGGACCAGAAGTGTTTCTCATTTCTGGTATATTCATACAGAATGTACTAGTTGGGCAAACCTCATCTAAACACCCAAATCCAAACTCTACAGGCACAGGGAGCAGACAGGCACTTACAAACATGGTTTCAGAAGAACGGCACCCAGCCCCCTCAACCAGCATCTGTATCTTCAATCTTTGGAAAATAAAAGTCTGTTGTGTAAACCACGTGGTTATAGCCTTCCACTTGGCTAGTGTAGCCTTGGAAAAAGAGTGTCTAGACATGTGAAATACGGGTCAATGGAAATGGGGTACATTTGACATAAACGGATTTTTTTTTAGTGGACAGTGGGAGCCATGGCTCGTTTCTGAACAAGAGTGATATGAATAGCAGCCATTCAACCTATTTGATTAATTCAGCAAACATTTATTGAGGATCTGCCCCACCCCAGGGATGCTCTGCCTGGGGACCTCAGCATCGCATGTGACACTTCAACTCGGAGTGGGGGGTGGTGGTCAAAGGAGTCCACTATAGAAGAAACAGAAACCAGGTTAGACTGGGGAGGGGCAGGGGCAGGGGGCCCAGTGAGAAGCTTCATCCCAGCCTCTCTCAGTGCTTCTCAATCTGCCTTTTTTTAAAAAAAGATATTTCTTTTATTATTTTTAATTTTGTGTGTTATGTGTCAGTATGGGCATGTGAAAGCAGGTACTGATGGAGGCCAAAGCTGGATCTTCCTAAAACTGGAGTTATGGGTGTTTGTGAGCTGCTTACTGTGGGTGTTGGGGATTGAACTCAGGCCTTCTGCAAGAGCGGTATGTGCTCTTAACATCAGCGCCATCTCTTCAGCCCTCATTCTGCACCTACCCACTACCACCAGACCAACCTCTATCTGCTTTTGAAGAGTCTGACAGGAAGTCCAGTGAGTGAACTGCCCTCTGTATTTGACCCCCACGCCCAGAACCTAAGTCTAGTCACAGACAGCATAGGTGCCATATTCCCTCCTCACAGCTTCACCAGCCAGCATGAGCTTCCACTTCTGAACCTGGTTTCAAGGGAACATGATTTTTAAAACAATTGCCCTTGAAATATGACTATAAAATTGAGCCAACTCCCCCAGACTCCATCATCCAGAGATTCAGCGGTGACCCNATCCCTCAGCTTGGCTTGGCACGTGTCTGTACACACCACAGGTATCAAACAATATCACCAAAGGGGTAAGGGATGGGAAAACTAAACCAAACAAATAATACACGAATAAAACAATACCAATGACTTAAAGAAAAAGAGCAGTATTAATGGTGACAANTCTTTCCTCAGTCTGATAGGCAGGACAAGTGGCTCTCAAGGGTGCCCACATCCTATATCCTAGAACCTGTAAACAGACTGCAGCACTGGGGAGGCAGAGGCAGGTGGATCTCTATGAGTTCACGGCCAGAGTGATCTACATAGAGAGATACACACAACATGGCTGGCTACNAAGATGGAGGGAGCAGCCATGAGCCAAAGTGCAAGGGCGACCTTGAGAAGCTGTGAAGACCAAAGAAGTGAGTGGGTATTTCTCTGGATCTTCCAAAAAGGATCAGACCTGCCCTCCATTTTAGCNCACAGAGACCATTATCAGATGCTAACCTGCGACTCCGCTGTGTTAAGTCGCTGGTGTAGTAGTTTATGACATCAATAGGAAAAGGAGGCACACACCGCACTTCATTCCCCGTCACTCAAACAGCCAGGCCTGCTCATTCGCCATTGGAGTTGGTGTACAGAACCTTCCTGTTCCTGGGTCCTTACGCTCTGTGATAGGCTAATTGGTCTTATTTTCCTTTGAGGAGTCTACACTCCTTACAGGCAGGGCTGAGTTATTTACTGTGGTATCTCTAAGATCAGCGTAGGGCCTGCCACGTGGGAGATCCAGTCACTGAATGGAATGAATGTACAGAAACCCAAGGCTGCACAGGGCTTTACAAGACCCGAACAGGCCCTCCAAAGGCTAGCATCAGAGCTTCTTTTCAGACACAATGGGGTCAAGTCTGATGTCGTCATTGATGTATGTATATATGTCATGTTGAATCGAATTACTGTTAACTGTAACCATGACAACGAGAAGTCTCATTCTCATGGAGAGAATAGTGAGTCATTCAGACCTTTGTACAATGCAACCCCAGGTCCCTTTTCATGACGAGTGTTAACATCGTTGACAATCCTCAATGGCTCTTCCTATGTGGTACGTTGAAGGCCCTTCTGGAAAAGGCAGGGAGCTCAGGAAAAAAGCTTTCCTGGGCTNGCTCCTTCTGAAATCACATTTATTTCTAGAAAGAAATGGCCATTCACAATTTCTCACTGCTAGGGAGAGCTGCTGAAGTTGCTTTTTAGAAAGGCTGGAGGTAGGCACTAAGAGTATTCATGTCATGACTTCCTCCCTATTGCGTCATTAGTTCATTGTTTTCAACTGTTAGGAGTGGAGAGTCTGGAGGCAGGTGGGCATGGGATCCAGAGGTCACCCAGGCGAGGGTCACCCAGGCGAGGGGCACCCAGGCCAGGGTCTGCAGTACTCTTGCCTTCTGTGCAGAAAGGTCACCTCACCACCAGGCTCTCCATACCCTTGCTATTCTTGTAAGACCAAACAGCCTTAGGCGGACGCAGAGAGCCTGTTCCTAGAACGGCCGCTATGCCTCCTTTGAGGAGTTGAGCGGCTTGCTAGGACACAGGGCTCTTCCTCCACTCACCCACCCACCTCTGGGCTTTGGGATAGCTGCTCTCCTTTGACTTGGCCCTGAGAGTTTACGTCTCTTTCTCTCCACACCTTGAATCCCACTCGTTGGAGACCTATGCTTTCTTTCTTGCTTCAAGATTTCTCAAAACTATTTTCCCATCTAGACTCCCAACTTCAGGTAATAATCCAACTGTGGCTGCCGCTATCCCCAGAGTGGCCCCTCAAAGTGATCCCTTTGGAATTTCTGTGAGGTTCATGCTGTCCCCAGGCAGGCAATTCTCTGCAATGATGGTTCTTTCGTTATACTTTGTGGTATTAAGAGACTCCTGTTTGGGCCAGAGAGTTGACTTTGTGGTTAGAGAACTGGCCNCTCTTGCAGAGGACCTGGGTTTGGTTCCCAGCACCCACATGATGACTCACAACCACCTGTAACTCCAGTTCCAGGGGATCTGATGGCCCTCTTATGGCCTGACCAGGCACATACTTGGTACACATAAATACACATAGGCAAAAATAAACACATATAATAGATAAATCTTAATTGACGATGATAATGACGATGATGAATTTCCGTGTGCATTTCCAGGCCAATTGACTTTCCTTCTGGGGACAAGAATGGCAAGTGATGGACCTAAATTTGTCCCCAGAGGCAGAAAAAAGCAACTCTTCCTTCTCCATGGCACTGTGGTCATCTACTACGGATTCAGGTGGCTCTGCCGTGCCCCAGGCATTGGCAGATACAGGATGATCAAGTCATAAGTGGTCAACAGGAAGTAGATGATGGGCTATAAGATTTGGCGAGTTGCCCCACAAGTTTCTTTCTTGATTCATGTTTTAGTGCTTCTGTGACTATAGGTCTTTGATAGCAGCATATCAAAATCAGGAAATATTTGACAGGTGACTAATCTATTTTAACTGCTGTAAGTTAATGTGACCCAGAAAGAAAATGCATAGGCTGGCAACTGAAGCATTTAGAATGAGCCTTATACCATGACCAGCCACATACCTGGTGACAGAGAGGGCCAGGCTGAGACCACAGCAGCAGCTCAGGACCAGGCACATCTCCCAGCTGTGGGAGGCCTGTGGTGGTGTGGAGCTTGAAGAGCAGGCCTTACCAAGAACAACCTTGCCAAGCCAGTTATCAATAACCAGAGTCAGGGAAGGCCTCACTCAGCCCAAGTGAAAAGAGAAAGGGCCAGATTCTGGGGACTTTACCATCCACGCTCTATTCAGTNGACAGCATCTTGAGCCAAGCATAATAGCACAAAGTGTAATCCAAGCGATGGGGAGGCAGAGGCAGGAAAATCAAGTGTTAGAGTTCATCCTGGACCACATTGATCCCCATCTCAAAAGGGGGGTCGGGGGGGTCTGCATCTGTTGAGGAATCTGAGAACAGATAGGGTGGGAATGAACTCTCTTAACTCCTTCATTGAGATGGGGTAACAAGATGGGGATAGTTCAGAGGTAGTGTTGTCTAGCATGAACAAGGCCTTGAGTCAGTCCCTGGCACAAAACAGAAAAAGCCAACCAGTGACTAAAAGGGATAAAGGTGAGTGAGCCATAAAAGAGGAAAGCTAGCTGCAGCCAATGTGTCAGAGGGGAGGCTGAAGATTTGAGATCGAGCCTGGCCTTTAGAATGGAAAGAAGCAAAGTCAGGTACACCTGGGAGGTCGTGAGCCTTGAGAGCAAGAGGGGTGTGTGCACAGGAGAAACGCAGTTCTATGGAGGGTGCCTATTTTGCATGAAGATAGTCCCTGTAGTCACCTTGTGTCACTCAGATGACCAAGACTCCTTTTCTCCTGTCCCCAAATCTCTCTCCTCAGTCTTCCCTTGGATTGGTTACTCNCACAGAGCTGTGACCAAATACCTGACAGAGATACCTTAAAAGATTGAGATCTGTGGCTGGAGAGATGGCTCAGCGGTTAAGAGCACTGGCTGCTCTTCCAGAGGTCCTGAGTTCCATTTCCAGCACCCACATGGTGGCTCACAACCACCTGTAATGAGATCTGGTGCCCTTTTCTGGCATGCAGGCATAGCTGCAGACAGAATCATATATAAATTTATTTATTTATTTTGGTTTTTCAAGCCAGAGTTTTTCTGTGTAGCCTTGGCTGTCCTGGAACTCTCTCTGCAGACCAGGCTGTCCTCAAACTCACAGAGATCCACCTGCCTCTGCCTCCCAAGTGCTAGGATTAAAGGTGCAAACCACCATTGCCCAGTTTAATTTTTTTAAATTTTTATTTATTTATTTATTTATTTTTTTAGGAGCAAAGATTTCTTATTTTGGCTCTTGGCTTCAGAGAGTTCAGTTGATAGCTGCAGAGCCCTGGGCACTTGGACAGGACATCACGGCGGTGGTGGCAGCACATTCNTTACTTTGTACACACAGAGCAACAGGAGGGAGCTAAGGACAGAATATTCCCAAGAAGCTTCCCCTGGTGCCTTACTTCCTCCTGCTAAGTCCCAGCACCCAAAGTTCCCAGAACTACCAGCTGTCTTTAAAATGACCGAGTTCAAGCCAACAACCTAGCCCTCGACAGAAACCATCAGAACGGTCTCTTGTCAGGAGTGAACCCATGGTGTGAGCCAGAAGCCACCACCAAAACCACAGGAGAAACAGGGTACATCCTAACAGGAAGGGCTGCATGCCTTGTGGGAATATAGCACATACATGATATTTTAAGATAAAACAAAAAAATGCAAAATAAAGACTTTCAGGGGGCGATGACTAGCCACAGCCCCAGAATTCCAGGTTCTGATGGAAGTTCTCCAGTGGAAATTTTGAAGAACTCTACTGTATGGACATGTGAAGAAGTCATTCNTAGGACAGCATCATTATGTGGCATCCTAGACACTGGGAGAAAGTCTGANGTCTACATAAATATATGAACAATAGGAATCCTATACACGGAGAGACGGCAGCCGCGCGTTCTTCCCATCTAAGAACTGCATCGGAGCACACAGACAGTACAGAAACGCTGACTGACAAGGAGGGTTCAGAGGCACAGCTAAGCCAGGGCTGCGGCTCTCNACAGTGAGGTAGATTTTGTGGCTGCGTGCAAAGCAGCTCAGTGCAAGCCCACACCTCAGGGCTGGATGCAAAGAAGTGCTCTCCTGACGTCTCAGGATTCTTTGCCTTCTTCCTTGAGTCATTGGGAGCCCAGTGGGCTGGGCCTGCTTTGCTTCCCAAGCTTCAGCCTGCTGTGGTCCCTCCTAACTCACTGGCTCTGTCACACACTGCCCAGAAACATGCAGAAGTGAATTATCGCCTCTTAAACCCCTTCAATGTTCCCACAATTTAGGGCAATTGGCCTTGCTACTCATTTTGCCTTTTAAAAAAGATTTATTCATTTTTAAATTAAAATTATTTTTAAAGATTTATTTATTTTATGTGTGTGTTTTGCCTACATGTATGCATGTGTGTGCCTGATGCTCTCGATGTCAGAAGAGAGCCTTGTATCCCCGGAATTGGAGTTACAGATGGTTGTGAACAACCCATGGGCACTGGGAACCGAACCTTGGTCCTCTGCAAGAGAAACCAGTGCTCTTAACCACTGAACCATCTCACCAGTCCCCATTTTTTTNAAATTAAAAACAAATTCAATAAGTATTTGTATACATGGATGTACGTGTACCATGTGAGTGCCTGGTGCCCTTGGAAGCCAAAAGAAGGCATCAGATCTCCTGGGACTGGAGTTACAGGCAGTTGTGAGCCACCATGTGGGTGCTGGGAATTAAACCAGGGTCTTTGCCAGGGCAGCCAGGGCATTTTTAACTGTTGAGCCACACCGTCTTTTCTCTTAGTCTTCCATCATCTGGGCTTTTTGCTGTTTCTCAGTTTGNTCCCTGCACCCTAAGCTGTCTCCCTAGGACTCCCTCTCCTGCCTCCACCTNATGGCCATCACCGTCACAGAATCTGGAGTTCATCCTGGGAGGGCTGGTTTGACTCCACTGTGTAAAGCCTGTCCGCATTCTCCCACTCCTGTGGTTCTGACNTGCTGTGTGGTTCTGTGACAGTCTCCATGCTGCGCTTTAGACTTACTTTTAGTTAGTCTCTCCTCTTGGAAGGCAGCACTGATGCTCAGCCTGGATCCCACTTACCTTGCTATCCCATGCCTCCCTGGTGTCGGTGCCTACCATCTTAGATCTCACGTGTTGGCCTTGGGCAAGTGACCGTGACCGTATTTCTCGAAGCCTTATCTGTGAATTATGGCTAACAACAGTGTGTCCTTCCCGGGGTCATGGTCAGATGCAAACAATGCCAAGTGCACACACAGCTTGACACATTCTGCCTGTTGGTTCCTCCTCCTGCTATACAAAAGCACATCTTATTGGAATCTTCAGCACTTCTCAGCCTTTGCGGCATTTCCCTCCTAACTTCCTTGACTGCAAAGGTAACAGAGCTCCCTGTCTTTTAGTGCCCTTAGCCCTCCTTATGCATCAGAATAATTAGGGACCCCTAAAACGATCATTGCCTAAGTTCCACTCCCCACAACATTCTCTAATGGGAGGGTCTCCATTGATGACGTAATCCCCNTGGGACTGTCAAGTAGAACCAGGATGAAGAGTCCTTCTAAATCATTAGTGAGTTGGCATTTCTGCCATCAGCCCCTTTGTTCCTTTATTTTTTAGAGTTATAATTTTGTAGGGGACCAAATTCCAGATTATCTCAGCGTTAACTCCCACTTCTCCTACCCCCCAAGCTCTCCTCCATCGCCCCTTCTAAGCTCCTCTGGTGACTCAGCATTTTTAAATGCTTTCTGGTTACCCCTTTATTCTCATAATAGTAAAATGTTTGTTGGGAGTAACTCAGCACATAAAATGCTAAATGATAAGAATCCCAAATAGTGGTGAGTGGTCAGGGCGGATGGACACATAAGCTCCCTCCAACTCTCCATTTCTCATTTCTAGCCCTTGGTGAAAAGTGGACTTGATACCATGATCATGAAGGGGAAAGACCTAGGGGAGGTCACACATGGGGGGTGGTCTGCCTGCCTGTGCCTGCCTGTGCCTGCCTGTGCCTGCCTGAGCAGTAGCACCTGGCTGGTACCCCAGCAAACATAGCCAGGGCCGACGAGGAGATTGAGATGCTTGTCTCTTGCTCTCTGTCCCTTTAAAATCCAACTATAACTATATGTATGATGTTGCTAATACTTACAGAGCATTGAATTTCAATGGGAATTTGGCCAAAGTCAAGACTGGAGAATTTGGCCCCATGGTGGCCAGTTTGGAGTGCTGAGTCAGGGCCCTTGTGCTGACTCAGTTATCCCTCTGGACTTATGTAACTCCAGAAGTTGAACCCAGGACTTCTATTGCCAATATGGTGGGGGTAATTTAAATCTGAGACAAGGCAGATAGTGTTTAAGGCAAAAGAAACATTATCTGAGGGAGGAAGGGAGGGAGGGAGGAAGGGAGGGAGGGAGGGAATTAGCAAAGAAGAGAGCAAGGTATTTTGTATTCAGGAGCACTGTATAAATGAATGTCCCACTGTAAGAAAAGCACTGTGGGTTTATATTGTCAGACATTGTTTTCTCTCTGTTCTCCTTAGACATCCTCCTATGTTTTTCTAGATTCTTCTGGCTCAGGGATGGTGCCTCATGTCTGCTGCCGTCTTGCCAACCAACCAGGGAATGTGATTTCAGAATCTACACAAAGGATCCATGAACTGTCAAGGTGATGCCGAGAACTGGCCCCCTTTGCTCCAGACCCTGCCTGAGCTCTGACTTAAGTACAGGTCACAGTCCCTCACAACCTCACACTCCTAAGGACACTCATTCCCAGATGGGACTTGGAGTTGTCCCCTCCTCTCCAGCCCTCAGTTTACTCCAGACCTAGTTAAGCTTAGTAGTTTAGGGGGACCTGACCTTGAGCATAATTTCACAGGTCGAGAAGCTGATGCCTTTGGAAAGCTGAGTAGCTACCCTGATCACATATCACTTGTAGCAGAGACAGAGCCAGCACCTATGTCTGCCAACAACCCCCCGCTTGCTGGTGGTTTCTGCCCCTGGGCTAGAGAAGACCTGTCTAGCATCAGGACCACAGACAGCTGGAGGAGATATTCCTCAGTCACACACCCTCTAGCTGGCTGGCTGTCAGCTGCGGGAGGGGTGCTTTGAAAACTTTTGCTAGGTACGGATTACACAGACAGCAAAGGAGCCAGCCAGGGAGGCCATTCTTAATGTATGAAGTCACTGGCTTCCAGATCATTCTACTTGCAGAACAAGGTTGTTGTGCTGACTGCTGCAGAGCAAGCTCCCCAAAGGCTTCTAGATGCAGCGGAGAATGTAAAAAATCTACCAAACATCCTGCAGCTTCACTCAGCACTCCAAACTCAAATATTTGTTTTGCGCATGTGGAAATGGCTCAGGGCACCGGTACCTCTCACTAAGTGCAAGATTATGAGGCCACGTGGCCAGCTAAGTGCCCGGAGTGAGTCAGGATGTCTCCGTGGTAAGAGCCCCTCCTCTAATCCACACCTCTTAACAACGGCCCCTGAGTCAGAGGCAGTCTGGAGTCTTTTTCCCGGCTAGGCGTTCAAGCTTCCTCTTGTCTTCATCAGTCTCCAGCATCAAACACTGTCTGTCCTTCACCACTGCTGAAGACTCNGCCCTATCCTCTGTGGCTAGGCTTACTGTCTTTGACTTGTCACCCAACCAAGGCTTGGGGCCATCTGTTCCCCGTGTCATCAGGTGCTGTCTGATAACAAGGCTCAGTGCCTGGTGATGCTGGTCTTCCTGCCCCACCCTGCTCCTCTCAGAAAGGTAGTCTAAAAGGAGAGTCTGGCCATGGGTTAGGCCACCCTCCCTCATGTCCTGGGTGGGTCCCNCCTGTGCAGGTAGGAGTGCTGGCTGCAGACAGGTGATGTCCCATGAGTTCCATCAGACATGGAGCCACACACAGGCTGCTGGCTAGGTCGGGTGACTGGGGAGGAGGGCCTGCCAGGCTCCTCATCAGATGGAATGCAAACGCAGCCAGAGGCAAGAGGTTGCCCTCAATCACCGGAGNGCTGGGTCTAGGGTTCACCCTGAGCCTCCTCCCAACCTGGCAGGACCCCTGACATTCTCCAGTGGGAAGGGCTCCTTTGGAAAGCGCCTTCTGGCTGCCAGGGGGGTTGTCAACATCTAGGCTGCCAGTGTGAATAATCCAGCTTNACCTGCAGCTCTTCCATGGGAAGAGGCAGTTTTCCATTCAAAAAAAAAAAAATCTGTACCCTACTGTTGAACCTAGGTACCTCCAAACCCTTCAAATTGGAAGTCACAGATGGTAAATCCTTTNCTGAGATGGATAAGGGATTATGCAGGAGCCGGGAAAAACTCATCTACCACACAATTCTGTCTCTGGCTCACCTCCTTCCTTTCAACCCAAATAAAACCCCAAACTTGCTGAAGTAGGTAGATTTCCCCTCAGGGTTCCCTGTCATCTTTCCTGGCCACATCACAAGACTAAGCGTCCAAATTGTCCATTAACCCAGCTTTCCAGTGGGGGACTTCCTAGCGTTGACCAAATACTAACAAACATTACAGAGTCATCTAATCTGTGGGCTGGCGCTACTCCAGACCTCCAGTCCTCACCCTCACTCTGCAGATAAGGAAGCCAGCATTCAGAGACTGGCCCTGGATTTGAAACCCTTCCTTTCTGTGGTTCTCCTGGGACTAAACAGCGCAGTGCCTCCCCACGATGGCCTGGCGCNGGCTCCGTCTTCTGGTCCAGGAAGAACGAAAGCCCTCCCACTTTAAGGCTTCAGTGTATAACAGACACCCTGCTGGACCAATTAGGACCCACCTCTCTGGGACTGCAGACTCTCCCACATTAATTAAACATGCACAAGTATTTTCTTCCAGTAATGAAGAGAATAATGCAGAGGAGTCTGACTGAAGCCCGGAGCATGATATTTCATAAAGGTCATCTCCTCCACATGTGAGGAGTGAAGATCCAGGCGCTGGGTTTCAACCTAAGNGTCTCTTCTCCCTTTGGGCTCTGAAGTCAGNTGGAGCTCGCCTGGGTTTGGGGCTCTTTGTACTGAGTGGGAAGTGGATTCTGACTCAGGAAACGTGGGTTGCCCAGGCTGAGGGCTCTGAAGAGGGCTACGGGCAAAGTGACACAGAGACAACATTCACACATTCCTGTCATCCACAAACGCTCATTCATACCACACCCACACTCACATTAAAGACACAAAGATACACGAACATGTCACACAGATTTAAGTACTCACACACACACTTAATGCCACATATGTGCACATGCAGTCACATGCTACAAACACTTGTGCACAAATGCACACACAAAGGCACACATACACACATGCCACACTTAAGCATATTCTCTCTGTGTCTTTGTCTCTCTCTGACACACACACACACACACACACACACACACACACACACACACACACACACTTGTGGTTGTCATAGACCCCAGTGTTTGTTCCCAGTGGCTGGCTGGCTCAGCAGAAAATCTGGCTGAGTTGCAAGATACTGTTTGGAAGGTGGGCGTTGCCGTGTGCAAACACACATCTCAGGTTCAGGAAAGTACCGGTGGAGGGAAGCCAAGTCTCACATACTTGGGTGGGGTGGGTGGNGGTTCTATGTCTTCTCTCCCCACAAGAATAACTTCCAAAATTGGAACAGAATTTCACCTATTAACCTTGATGATGGTCTCTGTCTCTCAGCCCACAGAACCTCAGATGAACCCTAGTGGGTGCCAGCCTGCTGGGCACACCCTCGGCTGTGATGTAAGGTTTTGTTGACAACACGTTCTGAAAGCACCCGTGGGTAGACAGCACAAATTGACAACTGGAGAGCAATCATAATTTCAGCACGCATGGGGGAGTCACAAATTAGAGCAGGTCGGACCCTCCAAGAGTGAGCGCCCCTCCTTTAGATGATGTGTAAGTGCCCAGCAGCTGTGGGGGGTAGGAGTCATTCAGGAGTGAGTGAGAATCCTNCAGTTTCNNAGAACGAAGAAATGANCTTAGNAGTTTCACTATTTCCTCAGGNTTTAGCACAGCTTAAATCCCCAAAGCATAGCGTCTTCACTACTCCGAATGGTGTATTAAATGGCTGCTATAGTGACCCACGCACACAGAGTGGTACAGTACACACACAGAGGGACAGAGGAGAGTTAGATCTGATTAGTCTGCCTCAAGGAAATAAACTTGAAAGGAAGAACAATGAAGTTTTACTGCAGNAATTAGATTTAACAATGATAAGTGACAAAAGATTGAGGCAAAAAAAAAAAAAAGCCAAACAAAAAAAANATGCCTTTGAAAAGCAAAGGTCTCGGATTGACAATCCAGGTTATTTCAGTTTTGTCAAATGACCAAAAACATCATTTTTTTTTGTTTATGTTTNTTTTCTGTGTATCCCATGTGTGGAGGTCAGAGGATAGAAGTCAGTTCTCTCCTTCTACCATGTCAAGTTCCAAGGGCTGGACTCGGGTCGTTGGCCTCACGGGACACATCTTTACCCATCAAGCCATCATGTCTGTCCCCCCTCCCCAAACACTTGAAAACTCCCCTATAAGGTGCAGCAGTGAGCCTTCTGGGAAGAGAGAAAGGGCCACTTCAACATCCACTCAGCNGCTTGAAGACCTGGATGGTCTCGAACCAGCTCCGGACAGGTATGGATTNGTTTTCTCCCTTTGCGTTGGTTGGTTCTCTGTTCCTTTAACAAAACATTTAAATAACCAATTGATACTCACCTTTGCTCAGTGTTTTGGAGTTCTAGGTTCACGTTGGCTTGGCTTTGTTGCTTTGGGCCTGCGGTGGTGCAGTACATTATGGTACGTGTGGGGCTAGGGCGTCATCCACCTCCTATGGGGAATAGAAAGGGGAAGAAGGGACCAGAGCCCCCAGTACCTATCCTTCAAGGGGACTAAGGGACGGAGTTCCTCCACCACGTCCTCTCTAAAGGTTCCTCTACCTCTAAATAGTGAAGCGGGCTGGAGGCTGAGCCCTTACCACAGGCCTTTGAGGGATATTCCAGATACAAACTCTGGTAGCTTTGACTACTCTCTTAAACAGGGGGGCCTCCTCCCTGGGGTCACAGACATTGTGGGTATCTGATCCTTAAAAGCCCTTGCCTTGACTACTCTTCTTCAAAACAATCTCGTTTAGTACCATCCCCATGAAATGAAGCCATTTGTGTAGGAAACTCATTTTCTTTTAGACAAATGTCTAGCAATTGCTTTCAAGTCACAAGCAGGTTGATGAATATGGATGGGGGAGGGTGGTGGCAGGAAGAAACAGGGTGTGATCATTCTAAAAATAAATTTAAGGACTTTCTACAAGAACTGAGAGTCTTACCTGTCTGTGAGCTTTGAGGGTTAGCCNACAACAAAAGCTGAGCATTGCTTCAGGATCCCCATTGCAACCAGGGCCCCCTGAGAAACAGCAAAAGACAGAACCCCAGGGTGCTCGGCTGCTGGGCGTGGTGAGGAGATCAGAGCGAAGAACATCGTGGTTCTTCATGTGCTCAACTCAAACCTGTTAAGGAGGGATGCTACATGTGAGTGCCCTTCAAAGACGCTGATGAGAAATAGCTAGCTTTGCCTCCCCTTCCCCCNTCTGCTTCCTCCCCCCCTCCCCTCCCTCCTCTTCCTCCATCCCTTCTCCACCCTTCCTTCTTAATTTCTCCTCCTCCTTTACCTCATCCATCCTCCTCATCCATCTCTCCTCCTCTTCCTGCCCTCTTGTTCTTCCTCCTCCAGGTGTGTATACATCTGGGGTCCTCAAATAGAAGTAATGGTTCTTTCTTCCTTGTTCTTTCTGTTTTCTAAGTGGATAAATCCAGATGCAATGGTTGTGTGCTGTTGAATAATCCTGTTGTACACTGTGAAGATTTGTCACTGGAATTGGTTTAATAAAAAGCTGATTGGCTGGTAGCCAGGCAGGGATTATAGGCAGAACAACCAAATTAGGAGAATGATGGGAAGAAGAAGAGATGCCAGCCAGNTGCCAAGGAAGCAGGACATGTAGAAAATGAGGTAACAAGCTATGAGCCATGTGGCAAAGCATAGGCAAGAAATATGGGTTAATTTAAATGTAAGAGTTAGGTAGTAACAAGCCTGAGCTATTGACTGAGCATTTATAATTTATATTAAGTCTCCAAGTCAGTCATTTGAGAAGCAGCTGCCAGTTGTTTGGGAGCAGGTGGTTGGGACAGGAAAACTTCACCTACAGTTGTGCGTGAGGGGGTCCCCCAAAAGGTTCCAGGTTAGAAGGCTTGGTCCCCAGCTGATGAGCCAGTCATGGAGAGGTAATTGGTTCATTTGAACTCTGACTCAATTAACGGATCAGTCTCCTGATGGAGCCATAACTGAATGAATTCCTGGGAAGTTGTAGAAACCGTGAAAGATGGGGCCAGANTGGAGCAAGTGCTCTCTAGGGACGAGTGCTTAGGGGAGGATCTTGTCCCCTATCCTCTTCTTTCTGACTCCTGCCTTGCTGGTTCCCTCCAGGAGCATCTCTGCCTTGTCCCATCCTTTCTGCCATGATACCCTGTCTCNGGCCTAAAGCAGCAGAGCCAGCCAAGCACTACAGCCTCTGGGACTGTAGGCCAAACACATCTTTCCTCCTCCAAACTATTTCTCTCAGGCATTTCCATAGCAATGAAAGACTGACTAACAAAAGGTTGGTACCTAACTTACCATTTCAGACCATGAGATGACCTTGGGAATGGAGCTGCGTGTGGAAAATAAAAAATGATGAGAAACATAGGTTCTTTAGAAGTGTGTGTGTGTGTGTGTGTGTGTGTGTGTGTGTGTGTGTGTGCGCGTGCGCAAGCTTTGGATCCCCCATGGCACTGAAGTTATAGGTGATTGTGAGCCACCTAATAAGGGTACTGGGAATAGAATCCAGGACTTGTGCAAGAGCAGCCAGTGCTCANAACCACTGAGCCATGTCTCCAGCCCCCACAGGTTCTTCTTATCAAAGAGCTACCAAACGATCCTTGAAGCTTACTTGTGGGCCTTTTCACTGTAATAAAGAATGCTTTCCACCTTACTGACACCATTGCTATTCAGGGTTTGCTCTGACTTTGATTAAATGTCATTCTAAAAGACATGGCATCCAAAGAAGGAGGCTATAAACGCAGAAGACACACTATTATGATTGCCTCTCTCTGTCCCCATATCCTCGCCTCCTCCTAGCACCTCGATTGGCCCACCTTATGGTATAGAATCTNTACCATAGATGGTAACTGTGGCTGACTGAGCCTCAGCTCTGCATCAAGCACGATTAGGCATTTCATATTAGGCATCTCATGGGACACTTGCTGGGCTTCTGTGACATGGACAATATTTAGTGCCATTATGGCATTTCCCATAGTTAATTGCACAGCTCTTACTCTGTCTGCACTAGTAGCTGTTCTCTGCGTGGTGGCCAGATTGATTCTCCAGCATGAATCTCTTCCCAGAAGCCCTCTGTTTCGCAGACTCTGTCTATGATACTTCAGTTGTGCGACACCATCGCCTCAATAGTGGCTGAAACCTCAATCATTTCTGCCTGTGGTGATGAAGAATTTGGCAAGAATGTGGGCTGGTAGTTCTCACTTGGACGCCTCTCTACCTGTTGGCAAGGGCCAGTGTGAGATGTCCCTCATAGTCTCAAGCATTTGAACACATGGTCCCCACTGGGGGTGCTGTTATTTTTTTGGGGGGAAGAGGATGCAGCCCTTCTGGAGGAAGTACGCTACTGGAGAACTTAAGGCCTGTTTGAAGTTTGCTCTCTCTGCTTTATACCTGCAGTTCAAGGTGTGAGCTCTCAGCTTCCTGTCCCTGCTGCTTGCTGACAGNCTCCTGCTCCACCGCCACGGACACTTACAACCCTGGATCTGAAAGCCAAATAAACTCGCTCCCTTAAGTTGCCTTGGTCATGGTGTTTTAGCACAGCCCCAGAGAAGTGGCTAAGATAGCCAGTCACCATCTGGTGACTTGAGGAGCTGCACAATTGGGTCCTGAGGCAGCCCATCCACAAGCCTGGGGAGCTGGCGCCTATTGGAGGCTGGAGGCCTTAATTCCTCTCCAGCAGGGCCACTGAATGTAAGGCATAGGGCCCAGCTTCCCTCAGAGGGGCCATCCAAGGTACTAAGATGGAATTGAATTTGCCTTTTTTACCCTCATCTCGGAAACTATAGCCCTTCCCTTCTAGCATATTCCAGCGGTGGGGGAAATTTCNAACCTCTCTCTTGCTTCAAGGGGAGAAGACATGGGAATTGTGTCTCCACAGAACAGTGGGAGATATTGACTGCGGGGTGGAGTCCATATTCTTCGGGTAGATATGGGGAAGCACAG
>LZPO01086767.1:149765-163002 GCA_001675575.1 Neotoma lepida
GGCAGCGTGCAGGCAGACACGGTGCTGGAGAAGCTGATGTCATCATGGCAAGGAACATGGCAGCGTGCAGGCAGACACGGTGCTGGAGAAGCTGAAAGTTCTGCATCCAGATCGGCAGGCAGCAGGAAGAGAGAAAACCTCTGAGCCTGCCTTGGGCTTCTGGAACCTCAAAGCCCACCCCCAGTGACACACTTCTCCAACAAGGCCACACCTACCCCAACAATCCTGATCCTTTCAAATAGTGACACTCTCTAGTGGCCAAGCATTCAAATCTATGAGCCTATGGGGGCCGTTCTCATTCAAACCACTGTAATTTTTCCTTATGTTTTTGCTCAGATACACACACACACACACACACACACAGAGAGAGAGAGAGAGAGAGAGAGAGAGAGAGAGAGAGAGAGAGCGAGCATATTGGAAATCTTGCGACATATCTCTTGCAGGTTAAGAGAGGACCTTTGTGCCAAGCCAGTTAAGACCGGCTAAGTAGTTAATAATGCACTTACCCAAACACAGATTCTCTGGAAACAGTTTATTGTGAGTGAAACCTGTGAGAAGAAGTATCAAGAGGGCCCAAGACTGGTGCCGAGGAAAGCCCTCCATGCAGGCCCCACAGAGCCTTGGAAAACCCAAGGGATTCCGAGGCAGAAAGGACCAGGCTTCCCTACACACTCCTGTGGCATCCAGGCTGTGCACAGGAGGAAAGACTGCTGGCCTTGCACAGCCCTCCTCATGGGATCAGGGCTGGAGGGGCTGTGACCACACTCAACGGAGCGTCTATGTGGATGGCAAATGTGTGCCTGTCCAGCAGAGATCTAAAAGCCCTCTCTCGTCCTCTCTAAGATGGGCACGGTGGTCAATGCCTGTAATCCCAGCACTCAGGAGGCCTAAGCCAGGAGGAGCATGAACCAGGGGCCAGCCTGAGCTACACAGCAAGGCTCTATCTCAGAATGAAGACATACATGCAATGTGATATAGTCTGCCACCTCCTCCTGTTCCTTGCTTTTCATCTTCTACTTCTCCTGTCTCTGCTGATTTTTCAGAGCTAGTCTTTTTATGAAGTCTTGGTTGTAGAAGTTATTTGGAGAGCCCTCTGGAGGGAAAANGCTAGTGAAATTTAATTAATGGGAAAGACAGAAAATAAACAAAACAAGATTCTGCAGAGAAGGTGATCCACGCTCCTGGTAACTTGAATTTGATGGCCTCAAAACTGACGGGCAATGGAAAGGCAAACTCTGAGACCCCGAGAGCACCCAACTTTTGTGTTCTCCCACGACAAGCCATTCAGAGGGGAGAGGGGAGTTCTCTCTTGGTGGGGAGACATCAACGCTCTCCCTGCATTGCCATTCTGCTGCCTGGATGTGGCTGGATGCTGGAGGTGTGGGGAGGGGAGCTGGAGGTTGATTTTATTACAGGACCCAGAGATACTGAGACTTTTTTCTTACCAGGACCAAGGACATGAAGAAGCATATCTGTCCTCTGCCTAGGAAGGGGGCTGGGGGGTGCCAGCGCCAGGATGCAGACGAAACACAGAGCTGGCCTGGGAAGGAAGGATAGGAGCCTAAACACTAACACTGGAATTCTGGGTCAGAAAGCTAAAGCTAGAACTATTACACAGAGCCTTGCTAATTATGGAAGGAGCCACCGGGCTTCTGTCCGGATCTCCATTAGAATCTAATTAGCAGGNGATGGGTCAAGTGCAGAGCTGTGGCTGGCCTGCTAAGAAAGAAAATGTAAGCAACCTTTACAGAAACTAGGAATTCGGACCAGGCCAAGCATGAAGCAAGGGAGCGAGTGGGTCAGGCGAGCTTCNGCTTTGCTGGAGAGAGAGGAAATTGTTTGAGCCGTTGGGGAAGCGATTTGGCATTATCTTCCAGAGCTGAACATTTGCTTTCCGTATGTTTCAACAGCTCCAAGAATACACCCCGGAGAAAACTCTTGCACATGTGCCCAGGAAATAACGTGGTTGATGTTTGTAATAACACTCCTAGCAAGAGCAGAAAGCTATAAACAAACAGCCCAATGCCCATAAACTAATGAATACATAAATAGAAAACGGGAGCTGACTTAGCGATAAAGTACAGAAGCCTCCGTGTGGACGAACCTTGGAAATGTTGTTCTGAATGAAAGGACCCAGGCATGAAAAACCGAACGTTAGCTTTCAGGCATTTAGACCAGCCTGCCCTCGGGGACCTAGCAGGACACATCAGCTGCACCAGCCAAGACGTGACTGTGGCCACTGCCGCCACTGATTAGACCGCTCTCCCTATGCGCATGCGCCATATCCCGTTATAAAAAGCAAGCCCTTCTCGCCTCTCTTCCTTCTGCTCTCAGAGGCCAGCTCTTTACCCCCTGACCCCAATAAACCTCCCACGTGAGCTCTGTTGCATGGTGTGACTTTGTGGTGCCCCTTGGCTCCAATCCCCCAAGGTTATCTGCTGCTGTTAAACTAAACTATTACACTGAAGATTCTAAGATTCTGTGCTCACACATATTCTGTACGGGAGAATCTGTACAAGTAGAATAAGCGGTTGCTGGAGGCCAACAGAGAATGGGGAGAAGGGGAGAGTCCATGTTAATGGGTGTCTAAGGTTTCTTCTTGGAGTGATACAAGTGATGCATGTAAATGACTGTTCTGGTGGCTCCCCAGTCTGTGAATACACTAAAACCACTGAACTACCCACTGTAAATAGGTAATTTGTACACAGTACATGTGATGATCAGTGTTGCCAGACTGACGTAATTTAGCATGCCTGTGGGGGATCGGCTTGATTACGGTTACTTGAAGTGGGAGAACCCATCACTGTGAATGGCACCACTNTGACTAGGATCCTGGAGAAAGAGCAGAGCATCAGCAAGCATGTATTAGTGACTCCTCCTCACGATGGATGCAGTATGACCAGCTTCCTCAAACTCCTGCCACTACCACGTCCCAGCCACACCAGACTACACGATGGCTAGGCTTGCTTGTCAACTTGACACACCTAGGAAGATGGAATGTTAGTTGAGGACATGCCTCCATCAGATTGGCATATCTGTACAGCATTTTCTTGAATGCTGATTGGTGGAGAACAGCCCAGCCCACTGTGGGCGGTGCCAATCCTAAGCAGGTAGGTGCTGGGTTGCACAAGAAAAGGCAGCTGAACGTGAGCTTGAGAGCAAGGCAGTAAGCAGTGTTCCTCCACGGTCTCTGCTTCAGTTCCTGCTGGAGTTCTGTCCTGGCTTCCCTTGATGGACAATGACCTGTGAGATGAAGTAAAACCTCTCCTCCCCAAGTTACTTTCGGTCATGGTATTTGTCTCAGCAACAGAAAGCCAGCTAGGAGGAACTGTAACCTATAACCTGAAACCGTGAGCTAGGTAAATCATTTCACCCTTAAATTGCTTTCGTCTGAATATTTTTTATTTATATTTTGAGACAGGGTTTCTTTGTGTAGCCTTGGCTGTCCTGAAGCTAGCTCTGTAGACCAGGCTGGCCTTGAACTCACAGAGATCCACCTGCCTCTGCCTCCCAAGTGCTGGGATTAAAGGCATGTGCAACCACGTCTGGCTCATCTGAATATTTTTACCACAGCAACAGGAAAAGAAACTAAGACAGCACATGAATTATATCTCAAAAAAGCTATTTACAATCAAACAATAAAACCCCCAAATGCCTGTGAATAGGATGAATGCACACAGAATACTATATTTACACAATGGGATATTACGCTATAATGAAAAACCAAATGGGTCACAGTTATATTGATCAACATGGATGAGTGTGGCAGTGACATCAGAAAACACAGAGACAACATTCCCTTTTTGTAAAATTTAAAGCCGGGATTGGGGGGGAGGCTAAGCAATAAATAAACCCACACGCACAGATATGTTGTATAAACACTGCCAGGGATTGAACCCAGGGCCTTGAACATGTAAGTACATACTCTGCCTGTGAGCCACACACCCTAGCCCATTAGGAAAAGCCTTTTAAGTGACTTTTGTCACTTTTAAACACTGTTTAAATGACTATGTAAATGATACAACAGCAATATTAAGAAACCAAACAAGGTGATGGACCAATTTGGCAGATAAAAGTGTTTGGTCTGAGGAAGCTCAGTGAGACAGGGAAGGACCCTNGATGTTGCTGTGCTGTGAATGACNTTTTGATGAATTAAACAGCCCGGGATCCCCACATTACTGTTCTTAACTGTAGTGGAGTTATACAGCACGGGACTGCGTTATCACCATACCTAGAGCATCTGGCGTAACTCTGAAGGGAATTCCACACTCTAGGAACAACTTTAGAGACAGATTTAAAGAGATCACACAAAGGGCAAGTAGTGAACTGTGGGATTGTGCACCTTATTCCACGCCTGGGAGAGCCCAGAGCTCTTCGAGTCAGCCCGCTGTCCACTGGCATCTACCTCCTCACAGGGCAATTAGGCAAGATTGTAAGAAGTTGCACTCCAAGAGAGATTTCTCACAGGGTGCTGTCTCTAGTTAACAACATGGACTGCCACCTCAGGAAATGAAATCANTGGCTAAGCCAAGGAGACTCAGCTGCTGGAAACGGGGGCTGTGATGACTTCTGCTCCAAGTGAGCATGTGTGGGGCTGCCCAGTGAGTGCTGACACCCTGAGTTGCCTCCTCTCTTCATTTCCTGGGCTGCAAAGGTACCCTGCAGACCACCTTGCTCCTCTACAAGGGACAAGACCCTGTGAAGTGCAAAGCTTCAGCGCCCTCCTCGGACTTAGCAGAGTTGGGGCCTCAGAAGGCTTGGACTGTCAGTGAGACCCGGGAGGTAGGGGGAAGCTCGGGACTGATGCTCGCCAGGCACTTTGAGTACAACTCTGTCTGGGCCTGTGGGCGATTCAGCTAGTTCACAGTCTGTCTATACGTCTGTTGCTGAAATGAGACAGACACCACTTCTACCCTCTCCTCCTAAGATCCCAACAATGGTTCTATCAAAGCTCACTCTAGACAGCCNATGAGCTTTGGGGGCCTTCCTTATAGAGCAATGGTGAAGGGTTCCAGGCAANGGCANGGGTGACATTTAAGCAGTCACACCAGAAGGCCTACATCCAGCATGGATGACTCCCCCCACGGATCTGTAGACGGAAACCCCTCTTCTAGGCCCTCCCTGCCTGTTATATTCTCTAGCCCCTCCCCAAAGCCATGTACAAATATCGCAGAATTGCTTACAACTGGCTGGGAGGGGTAGCTGGACACTCAGGTGAGGGTCCATGACCCTCCCTACCCTGCCTTCTTTTTTTTGTTGTTGTTGTTTTTCGAGACAGGGTTTCTCTCTGTGTAGCTTTGGAGCCTGTCCTGGAACTCACTCTGTAGCCCAGGCTGGCCTTGGACTCACAGAGATCCTCCTGCCTCTGCCTCCCAAGTGCTGGGACTAAAGGCGTGCGCCACCACCGCCCGGCCCCCACCCTGCCTTCTATGAGGGAAGTCAACAGACCCAACTGTGATGCTCTTGTGCAATCAGGCACAGCTGATCTGATGAAGTTGGTGGCAGTCTGGCTCCGAGGATACCCCTGTACACCACCACTGTCCTGACTGACTTCAAAGCAGAGCGGAAGAACATGAAATGGACATCGACAAGCCGGAGCATATCAACATCTGGGGCGATTGCTTGCCTGTACCCTGCTGTGTCTGCAGTAGGCAGTTTTGGAAAGAAGAGGGGTTCTGGTGCCCAGTCCTTAGATATTGAGACAGGATTTCACAACCTCAGAGCAGAAGAAGTTGACAGAGTCTGAATACCGCACCACTCATTTCCAATATGGAAAGAACCACTTCTAGGACAAATGAAAGATGCAGGCCTTGAGCTGGGAGGCTGCTTTAGCGGTAGACGGCTCAGGAGTAGAATGCATGAGGCCCTGGATTCGATCCCCAGCAAAGAAAGGAGGGAAGGGAGAAGGGACGGAGGGAAAAGAGAGAGGGAGGCAGAAAAGGAGGAAGGGAGATCTAGTCCTTATTCTGAAGAAAATTGTATTGCACACGATTCGTTGGCCCAGCACAGGAGGAGAACCCTTCTACATCCCCAGTCAGGCTCCTCTGAGTCCGTTCTGCAGGGCCTCTTCTGGGCCTTTGNGCTGAGCAAACATTTCCCCAAAACGCCTTGGTCCTCAATCCCATCTCTGTAATATTTGATTTTTACTATGGTTTTGTCTTTAGGATCTGAATTCAGAAAATGCAGGTGAGACGGAGAAAATGCTGACCCAGTGCAGGTTTTCATGGCATGGGAAAGGCCTTGTGCAATTAATGCGCAGTTAATTAGCAGTATCAGAGACACCTCCCGCAAGCTGCAGCAGAGCCTGAGGGCTTGCTAATTAGGTTGTTTCTCTGAGAAGCCACAGCGCTGGCCAGAGGCCTGGGAGCTCCTCCCATTTGTCTGGAAGCTGGAGGGTGAACTGAGCTTTGAAGCCCAAGAGGCCAGGTCCTGCCGGCCAAAGCTGGATCGGGATCAGGTGGCCCACATCTGTGAGGGCTTTTAGATAACACGGGTTTCATCTGCNGACACTCACGCTGCGTGCCTTGCATAATTATCCACTTCGGAAGAGAATGTTAACATCTCAGAACTCTGAGTTTCTGGGCTTAAGGAACTAACTCCCCCCATTTATCACTAGGCTCCCACAGGTGCCCCCCAACCTCCAGCTGCCGCAGCCCCAGGTGGCAGTCTACCTGGCTCAGTGCACCAAGATGACCTGATCTTACATAGACATCAATGGCCCACTCTTAGGTCTCCATAGCAACCTTTTTACACAGAAAGGAGGACATTAGTAAATATGCATTTGGAAAGTCTCCTTTATGACTGGACATTAGCCTTTGGAGNATATTCCCGGTGTCAGCCAGGTGATGTTGCTGAGAGTGAAGGCTAGAGTACCTTACCATGGTCCTCCCCTGTTTCTTTGTGGTCCTCACTTGTTGGCTTGCCCAAATCCCTAGGCAAATGCCCACTGTGCCCCTCTTGTGACCCAGTGACCTTCCAGGTGCTGTAGGAGACAGAACTGAACAGGCTCANGTTGTTGTACTCACCTGAGTGCATGTTTCGCTTGGAGACTCCANGCCCCTTAGTGCCATCCAGGAGTGGCTAGCTCTCAAACACAGCAGTAGTCAAGTAGAGCTGTGCTCCCTTCAGGGACAGAGACACACGGGCCAGNCTCCCTAGACACACTGTCTCTCTCACTTGCACACTTCTGTAGGGCCTGAGCAGTGGAGTCTTGGCTGTTTGCCTTAGTGGGTCCTCACNAGTGGGTCTCAGCTCACCTGGGAAGCTTTTTCTTTGTTTGTTTAGAGACAGCGTTTCTCCATTTAGCCCCAGCTGTCCTGGACCTCGCTCTGCAGACCAGGCTGGTCTTGAACTCAGAGATCTACCTACCTCTACCTCCTGAGTGCTGGAATCAAAGGTGTGCGCCACCATGGCCTAGCCCTGGGAAGCTTTCAGATGTTCTTGTTTCTAGATGTTTTAAGTTGCTGGGTCTCTGTCCAGTCCAGCACCTATCTATTTCTGGAAGTTTCCCAGAAACCTATGACATTCATACCTACTTGAAAGCAATCTACGGAGCCCCATCCCCCAGGAGGCTTGAGAAGGTGGGCACTGGGCCAGCAGGTAATGGGCTCCTTGAGGTGGGCCATGGAGGCAGGCTCTCTCAGTTAAAAGGAGGCCATTGTCCAGGGACTGAGGCCAGATGTCCTCAGGATCTTCTCTTTGGCCTCTCAGGAAGAGATTGAGACATGNGAGAAGCATGCCGCCNTTCACAGAAATTAATGGGCAGCCACATTACTGCAAGGGACACTTGTTCCCTGGGCTAAGTAGAAAAGAGCGGGTCCCTGGCACACANTAACAATTGCTTAGATGACCATAGGGAGATTAAGAACAACTAAGACCCAGGCCAGCTGGCCCAAGAGCCTCAGGCTCACTGGAGGTAGCAGTTCTTGTAAAATCATATCTACAATAACAGTTCTGAGACCTGGAAGCAACAGAGAAACCACTTACCGGGTGGGCTGAAGGATGTTCCTGGATGGCATAGGCCAGTGGGCTTTGGAGACCTGTGATCTATAGATGTGAGGATGCTGAATGCCACCGCCAGCCACTCATCTGTCTAGGACACTGTCTGGGTGATCTGTGCACAGCCCAGGGTACTTAACCCCATTCAGATATACCACCTTCATGGGGTTTGCTGTGCTCTGTGCCTTTGGCACTCAGGAGTTCTGCACCATAAAAAGTGACCCCAAGTGACAGAACTTGGGAGAAGCTTGCTAGCTAGAAGCAGGGCAGTGGGAAGCTCAAGACAGAGCTCTGAGTTCAGAGCCCAGCCTCCGCCATATGGATCACCTCCACATACATATACATGCACATACATATGACCAATCTCTACAAGGCTCTTCCAAGATAAGGGCAATTATCACTCCTACTCTATAAATGAATACACAGAGAGGTTCAACAAACCATCCAAGGTCACACAGCTCCTTAGTGCCCAAGGCAGGATCTGAACCTCAATCTGGCTCTGAGGTCCGGGTCCTCATCCATTGTCATCGCAGGTTAGTCTGCGCTTTCTGTCACAGGGATTAAATTAGACAGCCAGTGCTGTCCAGTCAGGCAAGGCTGCTGCCGGGGAGACATTCTACACAGTCGGCTGTTCTTATTATACTCAAAATGTAGCTCTTTGCTGTCAAAATTAGAATGTCTCATTGTCCTGGGCTGTGGCAGCTCCTTGCACGTGGCTGGCATGCAGTGGCGATGGACACAGTGCAGAATTCTTTCCAGAGCTTCAGTGAGTGCCCTCCCGCTCTCCACACTGCTGCCACAGTGGCCCACGGCCAATCCCCCCCGCCCCCCCCGGCCTCTGGCTGGGCAGCCTCAGATGACTGCAGCTCGCTCAGCCTTCTGAGGAAGTCTCAGGCAAACCTCTCCCACTATCCCATATTGCCAGCCCTTNAGGGTTTTTCTGTCCAAACCTTCATAAATGACTTCCTTAGAGTCCCCCAAAATACTGCTTCTTTTCCTGAAATAGCAGCTCACACTCTCACTAGCATTTCAGCATTTCTTTCCTTTTGCCTGGGCTGAAAATTCTAAAAGCCACCGGCTGTTGCAGCATCCCCCGAGACAGCCCGGTCCAGGAGCGCTTGGAGAAGCAGAAGCAAAGACTTTCCCTAAGGCCCTGCTGAGGGCACAGGGCTGCCCAGGGAGCAGGGACCCATCCTTAGTCTTCCATTTCACATCCAGTATCATCAAGGNAGCCTTAGGCCGGAGGANCCCACACTGTAAGTTCAAGGCCTGCACGGCCAGGTCCCCTCTGTTGCTGGTCTGTGTCTTCTAGATTCCTCACCCCCATTTTATCTAAAAAGTCCCCAGTATCAGGGCTGGAGAAATAGTTCAGCCTCAGCTAAGGGTGCTCACTGTCCTCAAAAGGGGACCCGAGTTCCCAGTACCCACTTTGACTCACAACTGCCTGTGATTATAGTTCCAGGGAATCCTCTGGCCTCCCGTGTGCCCACATCCACTCACACACACACATAATTAAAAAATAAAAAACTAGATAGGATAAAACTCTCCTGTGGGCTCCAAGTTCTAAACACTGCCCGGTGGTTCTCCCCTCATCCCTGTCCCCAGCAGGGGATCATTTCCTAGTTACTATGAGTTCAGGTTTTACCCCAGCTCTGGAAGGGAAAGGACCACCGAGATCCCGGGAAAGACAATAGTCCACATGGAAGCAGCAAGCTCTGAGGATACCACCTTGTTGGACGAGACTGTCCCCTGAGCCAAACAGTCACCATCTTCAAGAGCTCTACTGGGTCTGCTCTCAAAAGATCACAGCTGGGCTTGCTGATTACTTACCTTCCCTCATAAAGGGATGGGGCNGGAAGGGTCACAGGACCCTCATGAGCATCTAGCCACTCCTCCTAACCAGTCCTATTCAATTTTGTCCTAATTGCACATGGCCTGGGGTCTTGGGGAGGGGCTAGAGCAGTGGTTCTCAACATTCCTGAGGCTGTGACCCTTTAATACAGTTCCTCATGTTTTGGTGACCACTTCAATCATAAAATTATTTTGTTGTCACTTCATAACTGTAATTTTGCTATGTTACGAATTGTAATGTAAATATCTGATCTGTAGCCCCTGTGTGGGTCGCAGTCCACAGGCTGAGANCTACTTTAGTAGCTACAGGCAGGGAAGGACTAGGGGAGGGGGGCTCCACAGTTATGGGGGAGAGTCATCATCCACCCAGGGTGGGGGTAGATGTTTTCATCTTCCCCAGGGAAGGATTTAGCAACACATCTTCAACAGACGGACAACAACCTCTGCACCAAACAAAGCCAGGAGACATCCAGGCCTTGTGGTCAGGTCATCTGAGCTCAGTGGAGAAGCCCATGCATCCTTCTGCCGGTCTTTCTCACTAAACACCACATAGGGCTTCTGGGGTAAAGACTGGGACTAGGGCATTTAGTTCGCAGCCCAAAGCCTGCCATTGGTGCTGCCCAACCTGCCTTCTGTGTATGAACGGAGGTATGCAAGCTTGTCCACTGGTGGGTNTTGTCAGGTTGATTCTGGGGGTGGCAAGGGCTTCTTGGGGGCTCCGAGGTAGTGGGCATCAAGCTCATCCAAAATTCAGAGTTCTTGAGTTCTATCTAGAACCAATTCTTATTTTCCCGAATCGGATAGCCACCAGTGTCCCAGTAGGAATACTGCACCGCTTTTGACATCAAGAATGTGCTGGAACCGGAGCGGAACAAGCAATTTTCTGCTGGAGATAGCAGAAGGTCTGGGTGGCATGGGTGTGTTCTCTCCAATGGATGCCTCTGACTTGGGTGTGCTCAGGCAAGAAACTAGTCTGCCCAAGAAAGCCCGAAGGAGAGAGCTGAAGCCCTGTCATTACACGAGAGATGGTCACATCCAAGGCACACCCACCCTCCCTGATTCTGATCTGAGGGCTTGGGGGTGGGGGGACTCAGAGACAGGAGTCTGCAGTACTTCCTGCTTCCAGATCTGCTGTCAGAGCAGTAAGGGGAGGGGCTAGAACAGGGATGAAGTTCTGACCCTGCTCCAACTCCCCCCACCTTCCCCACCCCCAGTGGTTTCTTTGGCTTTTAATTTTAACCCACTCATTCATTTGTTGTTTCGAGGCTCATTAGAGTCACCCAGGGAGCTGAAAACAATGCCCGAGGCATTTATAGTCACACCAGTTGTTTCTAAAGGCGTCAGATGATTCTAACAGACAAACCATTTGAAAATCAGTGAGGGCTGGGGGTCAGACCCACAGCCACATGAATGCGCCCTTGTCCCAGCTCCTAAGAACCCCTGGTACAAGACAGTTCTAAGACTCCAAGGTGCATGCAGTTCTGGCCTGGATGGTCTGCAGTAGGGCTCCAAAGAACTCCCAATGACATCTGAGATTAGAGCTCGGACAGACGTGGCAAAGGGGAATTTGTTGCAGCCCTCTCCCATGCCAGGCAACTGTGGGTAAACCAAGTTTTGAAGCTACCAGGCTTAAGCAAAACTGGTGCACAGGACGGCAAGAGAGTATTCTGGGTGCTATTAACAAAAGGCTCAGATTCATGAATGGGTGAGATTGTTGTCTGTTCGATGGGAGAAACAACCCCCAGAACCTAGAGTTTTACACTAGTGGTTCTCAACTTGCCAGTTGCTGGGACCCTTTAGTACAGTTCCTCACGGTGTGATGACCCCCAACCATAACATTATTCCCTTGCTACTTCATCACTGTAATTTCGCTACTGTTATGAATCATAACGTAAATGTTTGTGTTTCCCAATGATCTTAGGCGACCCCTGTGAAAGGGACCCCGCNAATGAGTTGCANCCCACGTATTGAGAACCACTGTTTTAGACAAATCCCCATCAATAGTATGGGGATGTTTGAGAAGGAGTCTTTGCAACTCTTTAATTTTTAAATTGTATTTTTATTTATCGACTTTTTGTGTTAGCATGTGTGATGGTGAGCATGTCACAGCATGCTTGTGGAGGTCAGGGAACATCTGAGAGTGGATTCTCTCAACTACTGCCTGGGTCCCAGGGATCAAACATAGGTCTTTAGGCTTGGCGGCCAGCGCCTTCATCCTCTGGGCCTTCTCGCCAGAGGCTTCTATTTGTTTTCAAATAGATGATTTAAGTTTGGGCTAGTTTTGGGAACCACTGGTCTAGCCCAATCCTGCTTCACACACACGCACATGGGGAGAGAAGAAGTTACTGCAAGCCTGAGCAGCTCCCCTGCAGCCATCCTGATGTTTCCTGAACACTGAGTGAGGGGAAAAAAGTCAAGTGAGTGAAAGACATGACTTAGTCCAGGTCACCTCCATGAGGGGAGCAGACACGGACGACCACGCCAGGCTCGGTGCCTGCCTTTGCTTTCCTCAAGAGCGAGGTTGATTTAATGAGACCCTAAAGCCAGCAGCTGAGTATCTAGACAGCTAATTAAAAGGCGGGTGGGCTCTGCAACAGAGGAAGGAGACTGCAGGCCACGGGCTGCGTGAGAAGAGAGCATGGTATAGTTTCAGGGAGTGTCCTCCCTCCCCCAACCCAGGCCAGCTGCCTCCCGTGTGTGAACTCCACAACTTCCCGTGACCACGTCACTCCCTTATCCAGCATGCTGACTGCCTGCTCCTCGGCAAAGGCCGGGCAGGCTTTTCTCTGCTTTGTGGTAATGGGACCTCACAATCTAGGCAAGAGCCCTGACGCTAACTACAGCCCAGCCTGTGCTGTATTTTGAGACTGGGTCTTTCACTAAGTGACCCAGATGGACTTCCTCAGACACCAGAGTAGCTGGGATTACAGGCCTGCACCACTAAGCCTGAGTTTTAAAGCCAACTGACAAATTGCCTCACAATTCTAATCTTTCAGTCGAAAACCTCTGCCTGCCCCTCTAGGACCTCACAGGATTCCTGTACAGGACTGTCCTCCAAGCCAAACTGCGGCCTTCAGGGCTTCAGCTCGGCTTGCTCACCAGAGATCGTCAGTGTTGGACTTGTTGACCATTTACTTTCCCTCCTGGAAGGAGGGGGTGGGGAGGGTCAAGGGACCCTCACCTGAGTATCCGGCCATCCCTCGCAATCGCTTGTGAGCAAGCCTGCCCTAATTGTACGAGGCCTCAGTCCTGGGGAGGGGCTAGAGTATATAAATGAGGAAAGATCTGGGGGAGTGGACCCCAAGTACACAGCGTCAGTGAGTCATCATCCACGCTGGGTGTGGACGTCCCAGTGTGGCTACTTTAAGGCCACCCCTGCTCCTGCCCA
>LZPO01086767.1:171046-195464 GCA_001675575.1 Neotoma lepida
ATCTATCTATCTATCTATCTATCTATCTATTATCTATCTATCTATTATCTATCTACCTATCTATTTTTTTGCTTTGAGACAGGGTCTGACAACATAGTCCAGGTTTTTTTAATTTTCTTTTTTAGATTCATTTTATGTGTTTGAGTGTTTTCCAAGAGGTCAGAAGAAGAAAGACTTCAGATCCCCTGGAACTGGACTTATGGATTGTTGTGAGTCATCATGTGGGTGCTGGGAACCAAACCCAGGTCCATTGAAAGAGCAGCAAGAACTCTTACCCACTGAGCCATCTCTCCAAACCCCAGGAACCCTATTTAAACCCTGGGTCACACATAGGACCTGGAAATAGGAGACTTTCATTAGAAGAAGGAGGAGGAGACAAAATAATAGGGAGGGGGTAATACTAAGACTAACTATGTACTGAATAAAACTGTCAAGAGGTAAAAATATTAGTTAAAAGAGTCTAAACAGAAGCCACCCGGGATACTCTATCCCACCTGTCAGGGNTCTTCTCTCTTGCCTCGTTTCCAATCATCTCCTGGCTCCTGGCCCGTCATGGAGCCTCCACCCTACATCCATTTATTTGACTCTGTCTTCCCCAAGCTGAGATCTTTGAGGGCAGGAACTCCATCTTTGTTATAGTTTGGTTCTAGAGTNTCCCCAAAGGCCTACATGGCAAAGACTTGGTCCTTAGGCTGTGGGCACTGTTAGGGAATTGGGGAGCCAAAGTAGGTGGGGTCTATTGATAGGAAGTTAATTCATTGTCCCCTTGAAGAGAATATTGAGGTCCAGGTCTCTCTTCCTGCCTGACTCTTTGCTTCTTGGCCACCATGAGGTCAGCACTTCACTCTGCTTTGTGTCCCCACTATGATCTGCTGCGTTCCTACAAACTCAAAGAGCTGTGACCCCAAACTGGAGGCCAAAAGAAACCCCCTCTCTTTCTAAGTTGATTATCTCAGGTATTTATTATAGTAATGGGAAGGTAATTGACTCAGTGAAAGTTTCACCTCGAGCGTGGTTTCTGGCGTTCATTGGCTTACTGCCTGCCTCATTTCCAGAAGTATTCAAGATCACATCTGATCAGGGTTTTGCTAAATCTGTTTGCTAAAAGAGTGAGAACACGCACAGCCGAACGAACAAGCGGGCAGATCGTTCCCATGCTTTGCCTCTCACNTCCTGGTGCCTTCCTCAGGGTGACCGCCAGNATTTGTGATAAAGAAGTGTGTCCAGGCGGAGGCCNGGAGGCTTGCCTGTCCCATGAACTGTGGGGCTGATGACATAACAAGCCTGGCAGAGATGAAGATATTCCTAAAAAGACACTTGCACCTCACAATTTATCAGACTACTGAAGCAATAGTCTGGAGATTTCCCCCAGAATTCTCACACTGGGAGAGGGAAAGGGACCAGCCAGAGGGGACCCTGTCTCTGCACAGAGGTTTCACAGGGTTCTAACAGCTTGTCAGGCCACTTACAGCAGGAGACCGAAGCCCAGACAAGGACGGGGGCAGTGGTGGGCGGGACCACACCTTGCCTCGGACTCCTTAGATGTGCTTGCCTTTGGCCCTCTACTGAACTTTTCTTTACCTCCCCTCAGGACCAATACACACACGATGGTGGCGGTGGTGGTTGTGGTGATGGCAGTGGTGGCAGTGGTGGCGATGGTGGAAGTGATGGCGATGGTGGCAGTGGTGGNGGTAGATTCTCTCTGAATCTCTCCGTCCCTCTTCCCAATGCAGCCACATTGAGTAAATCTCCTTTTTCTGTTTTCTGCTATTAATTTTGCCCTCTCAATTGGCTACTAAGGACAGGTGGCCAGACCTGACTTGGGGCACAGGCTACGACACCCCCTCCCCCAGAAGGTTGATAATGATGAGTCAGACTGGCATTCAGTTTGTTCTTTGGCCACCACTCATGATTCTTAGCACCTCGTAAACCAAAGTGACCATGTCCTCTTCACATGAACCACTTCCCCCCCCCCATTTTTCAGTCTGCTGGGAGTGTGTCCTCTTCCTCCTGATTAAATAGATATGATGGCCTCTATATGCATGTATGGTTAGCATTAAACCATTGATTCAGAAAATTAACTTGGTTTCAATCCCATTTCTGTCTTCCAGTATATTGTTCATCTCTCTCCCTTCTGTGTCACCTACAAGCTGGTGGAAATGTCCCATAATCTTGTTATTGAAGGCTGGCATGCGANAACAAGGTGGTAAGAGGCCAAGTCCTGTCTCTAAGAGCACTTCTGTGAATTCTAGACAAGCTCTGGCACCCCATGGCCTCTTGCTGAGACTGAATTTTTTTCCCTGTTTCTTTTTCCTCCTGAAACCTGTATCTTTGTTTGTCTGTGTCGATCCCTCAGTTTCACAGCAGTTAAGTCACGGAGTTGGAAACATACAGTAGACACAGTTTCACATCTCAGTACCCCACAGAGGATGGAGCGCAGGGACAGACCCACATGGACACGGTCAGCCTCGGTATCCAGAACGCCTTGAGATGTTAGAAATTGAACATTTGCACGAAACTTGCACATATTTTAGATCATCATTACATGGCTTATAACTCCACTGCAGTGTAGATGGCCGGGGGGTCGTTGTTATTCTGTGTTGTCTGTGGGATAATGAAAATGCCTGTGCTCAGGACNGACAATGTTAACAAACTGTTTTAATCTAAGCTTGTTAGGTCCACAGATGCGGATCCCACAGGCAAGGACTGTACTCCANATGTATTCTTCCNCAAGCGCTCACATGCGCAGTCATGATTTCAGGCCCTAGAATGGCCNATGACCTTGCCTTGACTGGAAATCTAAGCCCATGTTACAAAGTTTCCGCCANTCCAAGAAAGANCCCTTCTGACTCCCACTGGCTGCTGCTTGCTTTTGCTCANGCTCTGTTGAATAAACCTTTTCTAGAATGTCCAGGGCTTTAAAATAAGCTAAGTCTCCAGACAAGACCTATTACCTTTTAGAACATGAAGCTAGCCTGTGTGTGGTCCTGGAAACACAACGGGCTGCTCTCTGGAAGAGTCTATTAAAGATTTCTGGGGAAGACTGAAGTGGAATGGAGCTCTTTAGGGAAATGGCAAAGTGTTGTTCAAATTCTAATAGGTCTTTTTAATAAAAAACCCAGAGCCAGATATTGGTGTAAATGCTGAAAGATCAGAGAGACAGAGGAACAANCCACTGCCACGTCTTACCTCTAGGACTCCTCAGCCTGAAAAATAGCTCTAGCAGAAAGACCTCTAGCCGACAGGGCTTCCTCAGCCGAAAAGCTTTAGTTCCTGTTTCCTCACGCCTTATATACCTTTCTCTGCCCTGCCATATTACTTCCTGGGATTAAAGGCGTGTGANTTCCCAAGCAAAGGCATGAGATCTCAAGTACTGGGATTAAAGATGTGTGCCACCACTGCCTGGCTCTGTTTCTCTACTAGACTGAGTCAATCTCATGTAGTCCAGGGTGGTTTTGAACTCACAGACATCCAGATAGATCTCTGCCCCCTGAATGCTAGGATTAAAGGTATGTGCTACCACTGCCTGGCTTCTATGTTTAATCTAGTGGCTTGTTCTGTTCTCTGATCTTCAGGCAAATTTTATTAGGGTACACANTATATCACCACAGCAAAGATTCCCCACAGATTCACCCCCTGGTGACCTAATTCCTCCAGTCAGGTCCCACCTCTTGGGTTTGCACAGTCCCCCCAAATAGCACACCACCCGCCCAGAACCAAGTGTTCAGATGTGTCCATAACAATGTTACATTAGCTTTGAAATTTGTAAATATTATGAAAAAATTTAAACATATTGAGTACATTTTTTTTTAATCTCACATGAACAGCGGATAATTTCTTAGAAGTGTCTTGTGAAATATTTGGAATGTAGAAGAAATTATTTATTTGCCTGAGCTCAAAATTTGAATTTGGCTCTAAAAAGCAGCCCGTATTTTTTTCCCACAAACCCTAGCACTGTATCAGTCCAGGTGGCCGGCAGAGAGAGAGCTTACCTGGCCCAGCCTGAGTCACATAGCTGTAGCCTGGATCCCAGGGGTGAGGTCAGCCTGACCCTGAATCCAGGATTGGGGATTAGGAGGAGTAAAGCACCAGCCAGTTACTGTCCTGTGCCACTTACCCTGAGAGGCTAGCTCATTGCTGGGCGTGCCTGAAGGTNGAGGTCAGTTACTCCCTGAAGTCAAGAGGCAGTAAACACCAGATGCTGGTAGATCGCTGGGTACCGTCTACGGTAAACTGTTTTTAATAAGTAGATGCACTCTCTAAAATAATGGTAAAAGGTATAGAAGATGCATAAACCAGTAACCTAGCTATTTACCAGCATTGTCAATATTGTATTCTGGACATAATTGCATGTGCTCAGCGTATATACATCTGACAGTGTAGTCGGTGTACTAATGCCAGCATCCCACTAACACACGAGTAACATGCTGCCTTGGGACCTTATGAGGCCTGTGGTATCACAACAGGGATTTCCCAGAACTCTTTAAACCTTACAGGATGGCTATCACATGGGCCATCAGTTGTTGACTGAAACATCGGATATGGTACATGTCTGTCCTAGACAGGCTGAGTGCTACGTANACTAAACAGACACCCAGGAGAGCAAGAAAGCCAGGGTGAGAGTGAAAANGGCATTCTTGTAAATGTGCCGAGCTTCCCTGTCAACCCCCGAACATNGTGGCTTTCCACCTGCTTCTTCCGGGTCCTACATGTGTTAGCCTGTGGGCTCCTAGAAGGAAGACTATGCCTCAGCATCCCCACTGCAATCCTGCTGCAAGGCACAGAGCGAACCTCCGCTTAAATGACAGAACAGAAGAAGGAAAGAAGCGCAACACATCCTTTCCACTCCCCCATGGCCAAATTTAATTATTCCTAGAGTATATAATTCTTCCAACAAGACCCTCAGAACGTTTGTGTGCAATGACCATGCTCTCACCGCAGGAGCAAGGCAACAGCAGGAGTTACACAGGAACCCTGCAGCCCTGGCTTCTCACAGCATCTTTGGAAAAACACACAATTCTAGCCGACGCTGTATGTGGACAGGAAAAGAACGAGTGTCGTTCTCNTGAGTTAGGGTCTCTGTATGAGGAAGCCGGGTCCTCAAAGGCAGAGCCACCCTGTCTAGAGCACAGACAGTGTGGAAGGAAGCCGGCAGTTTGGGGGCGCTGCGGGGAGCTGGTTCACCCACTTCCTATGAACTGTGGTACTTCGCTGAGAGAAAGCTGAGCCATTTCTGGGGAAGGTTGAAGTGTGTGAACAGTTTTTGTTTCTTGTGAAAGAAATTTTTTAAAAAAAAAGTATGTGCACACACTTACACATGCAACCACAGAGGCCAGAAGAGGGTGTTGGGTCCTTGGGAGATGGGGTCACCAGTGGGTGCTTGTGAGCCATTGGATATAGGTGCTGGGATCCAAACTCAGGTGCTCTGAGAGGTGCACACGCTTAACTTCGGAGCGACCTTTCCAGCCCAAGCAGTATTTTCTGAAGGTAGAAGGGCTGGTAAAGGTCACCAGGTTTGTGTGTGGGTGTGTGTGGGGGTGGCCGAGGAGTGGTGGTGATGCTCACTCTTAGCCTATCTGTTATCCCAGGAACCCTAGGAGACAGATGGGGTAAAGGTGGCTGTGCTGGCAGAAGGCACAAACTTGACCCTTGGGGGGCACTTCAGGATCCTCGCTAGTGCTATGTCGAGGGCTACGTCAGCCAGCAGGACAGCTGTCAAGCCATTCAACCCACCAGGTGTTAGTTACAGTCATTTACTGACAAACCACAGTGAAGCTCACAGGGGGAAATTTCTCCTTCCAAGTCACCCAAAGTCTCGCATGTGCTCAAAAGCCTTCTCTGCACTCATAAAGGAATTGCCATTAACTCCATTTCCCAGAGGAAAGGGACTCATTTATTGCTTGCCCAGAGTCACTGGTGGGGCTGAGATTTAAGGCTAGGCTAAGGGTCTGATGCCAAAGGCCTGGGTGAGGCCTGTGTGTAACATAGGGGTGGTGAGGAGGGACCAAGGTGGTGCAGACAGCGTGGGGCCCTCAGCTACCCGCCAGGCACGTGGAATTCCTCTATAGACTCCCTTTGGTGCAGGGCAGATGGTTTTTATTGCTCAGGACCAACAGGGAAGGAGAGCTGACTACTGACTCAGTCACAAGCGCAGCCACTGCCTGAGGCTGGCACAGCAAGAAAGGACCTTTGAGGGTGGGGCACGAGCAGACATCCCTGCAGGGCGCTGGGGAACTCATTGTATTTTATGGAATGTGTCTTTAGCTGACCTAAGACCCGATTCTCACCCTTAAAGAGTTTTTTTTTTTAAGTGCCTCAAGACAAGAAAATGGTGATGTGGGGTCCAAGNAGCGAGGGGCATGTTGCCTTAATGTCCCTCTTTAACAAGGCACCCTGGATGTCTTCTTAGATGGCCCTCAAGGTCCCTAAGGGGTTACCACATCCAGAAAAGAGAGACTGTACTGTGAAAATATATGCAAGCCTAAAGAGGAGGAGCTGGGGACATTAATGGGACAGTCTGTGATTCTTAAGTAAAAATAAGAGGACCAGAGAGGACCGAAGGGCTCCGGTACATTTTCCNAAGCAGCCAAGGCTGCAGCCACAAACCAGGTTTGTCTCCTGCCTCTGGTGGGCAAGTGAACTCTCTTTAAATCCTAAGAGCAAGTGACTCCAGTAGATGGGATTCTGGGCACACCCCAGCAGTGGTACAAAGGGGAAGTAGGGCGGGAGGTACCTGGGGGGGGGGACCCCTCTGCAGGTGCCACCGAGGGAAGCATTCTCCTCTGTCACCAGTACTGATGTGGCATGATTGGTTTTTAAAGCCTTTTAAACCCTATTTTTACACCGAGCACATTTTCCTTCTCTTTCAAAGGAACAAAGGGATCACACAACCCACATGCCCTTCAAACTGGCAGCTGGGGAGGGAAGGCAGGGCGCAGAGCTGCAGACACGAGAGCTAGTTCCCCCACGTCCGCCTCCTGCATCCTCACAGAAGGGCAGCCAGCAGATGCAGGCTTGGTACANTCACCCATCCTCAAGGCTCCCAGTGCCCAGCAGTTCATTACTACTGTGGCATTCTGGAGTTTAGGAAAAAACTATAACTCCGTCTTCCTCTCAAATACTTAGATAATCTTGATCAGAAACCCTGGTGTGTTGTTAGAATCTTAAATGGTCTTTTAATAAAAATCCCAGAGCCAGATATCAGGGTGAAAGCTGAAAGATCAGAGAAGCAGAACAGCCAGCCACTAGTTCTTACCTCTACGAAATCCTCAGTCTAAAGAGAGTGAGTTCCTGTTTCCTCACGCCTTATATACCTTTCTCTGCCCTGCTGTCACTTCCAGAGATTAAAGGTATGTGTGCTTCCCAGTACTGGGATTAAAGGTGGTGTGTGTCACCATTGCCTGGCTCTGTTTCCAGTGGCCTTGAACTCACAGAGATCCGGATGAATCTCTGGCCTCCTGAGTGATAGGATTAAGGGTGTGTTCCACCACTGTCTGGCCTCTATGTCTAATCCAGTGGCTGGCTCTGTCCTCTGATCCTCAGGCAAGCTTTATTAGGGTACACAATATATCACTACACCAGTGTCCTTCGTGTGACCAGAGTGAGTTCACTGTGACATGCTTTGTCTGCTATGTGCACACACGTATGTGAGAGNTTTCATTACAGTGGCATCTACAGTGCTTAAAGAAAATGATCTCCCTTCACTTTCTGGGTTTCTCTTAAAATGGAAAGTATTAACACTATTACTCACACAGTTATTTTAAAAATGGAAGATGATTCATCTCCAACTCCAGGGACAAAGAGTAAGTTAGTATTGAGGTGACTTCTTCTCTGAGCCATTAAATTTGGGTGAAATTTGAGAACATGGTGTCATCAGGAAAGACTTCTGGCCAGCATGTATGTCATCTTCTGGGCCTCCTTCAACCTCACTGACTTCTAAGAATCCCAGGTCTCCCCACCCCTCACTACTGAGCCTGTATCCCAACCAGATCTTGAGTTGTACCACTGGGGCACCATACTGTGGATTGTCAAGTATTTGTATTATGTCCTCCAAAAACTCAAAGCAGGAAGTGAAAAAAAAAAAGCCACACTCGTGTTGAAGACTCTACAGGGCGGTTGACTGAATAAGAGTTCCCAGTTGTGCAGAGCGGAATGTTGTAGATCCAGAGTCAAATTATCTTGGGCTGTCANCAGCCCCCTTCTTAGTTGTTCTCCACGTCTGACCTAGTAGGTGAAAGTTTTTAGACTGCATTTACTTAGGTTTTTTTGTCAACGTGACACAAGCTAGGGAGGGAATCTCAATTTTNAAAATACCTCCATCAGGTTGGCCTGTAGGCAAGTTTGTGGGACATTTGTTTAGTCTTTGATGTAGAAGGGCCCAGCCTATGTGGTCCTGGGCAGTATGAGAAAGTTAGCTGAGCAATCCAGGGGGAGCAAGCCAGTANGTAGCATTCCTCCTCTGCTTCAGTTCCTGCCTCCAGGTTCCTGCCTGAATTCCTGCCCTGACTTCCCTCAGCGATGGACTATGAACCATAAGCTGAAGTAAACTCTCCCCTCCACAAGTTGCTTTTGGCAATGGTGTTTTATCTCAGCAATAGAAAGCCAACTAAGACAAGACCCCTTGCTTCCACAAACCAAGAGCTAAGAATGTCATCAGAACATCAGACACCCACCACAGAGATTCCCATCCTTTGTCTAATCCACCTACCTGATGTTCCCATGAATAGATCTGGGGAATGCCTTGATTTATGACTTTCTTTTATTCTGTGATTTTGAAAGCTTGAGGAAAATTGTTTCCATACTGTAGCGTGTTATTTGGGGTAACCTGTTCCTAGGCCACTGCCATGCATATTTAGTTCAAGAATAAACTTCCTCTTGTCCCCTTTGAAAAGAGAGACATGCTTTTCATGAACAACAGAAGCCAGGGAGGCCATGAGGAAAGCTGAAACTAGTCCTCCCCCCACCCAGGCTGTGGTCACTGTCCCTGCTTGGTGTCCTCTGTAGGTTTGCCCATCAGTGGCTTTGGGTGCTGGTGAACAGGCTTCCTGGCTCCTGAATCTGCATATCATTTTAGAAACAGAAAAGAGAAAGGTACTGGACACAGCAGTGAGAAAAACACAGATTTGGATATATAGCAACATTATTGGATGTTGTTGTCAAGGAAATCCTAAATCAGTGTAATGAGGCTTCCAGTAGTTGCCTGATAATATTTCCTGTGAAAGTAGCCTCATCTTACAGAAAGATATTAAACAAACCTATTGNGGCTGGAGAGATGGCTCAGCAGTTAAGAGCACTTGGCTGCTCTTCCAGAGAACTTGCTTCCTGGTACCCACATGGCAGCTCACAACCATCTACAACTTCAGTTACAGACAATATGATGCCCTCTTCTGGCCCTTGCTGGTACTGCACACTCATGGTTCACCTACATACATGCAGGCGAACACTCATACACATAAAATTAAAATAAATGAATCTTTTAAAGAAATCTATCTGTCAACTGCAGGAGAAGTAGGTTGTTAGGTAATCCCATTCTGAGAAGCCAGCTGTAGGCTGGCATTTTTTTAAAAGGGAAAATGTTTTGGAGAAGAGACAGTGAAGTTTTAATATGATCCCACACACTGAGTTCTGAACTGATTCTCTGCCTCTTGGGGCAAAAATTGAGCCTATGAACCACTTTATCAAGAAGGATCACTTCCTCTTCAAATGTGTAGTTGCTGTTTAAGACAGTATTTCATTATGTTGCCCTGGCTGGCCTTAATTGAACTCTTGGTCCTTCCCCCTTCCAGTGCTAGAATCACAGATGTGCACCACCATGCCTAGGCTTAAATATCTAATTTTAAAATTAGATGCTTTCAAACAAAATAATGTCTAGGTGTTCTGCTGTTGTTGTTTTAATTGGGATAACTGCAAACAGGAAACACACATACGGTGGCCGTCAGGTAACATTTGAAGCAATCANATAGGCACTTGCGGAGTTGACACTTCTAAAGACGCTTCTGAATTTGATATTTGTTCACAGCCAAGATGTCGTACTTGGCCCCATTTATATTTAGCCTCGGGTTCTTCAGCACATTGATTAACTGTGGTTTGGTTTAGAACTCTCTTTCTGGTGTTAACTGTTGAGGGTGGCGGGGCTTTTGACCCTTTCCAGTCAGGAACTGCTGATTTCCACCTGTCTTCCCACATGTTCCCAAACATGTGGAGTGCATTCCCATGGCTGGCTGCACCCACCACCACCCCACACATCACTAGTGGTAATCCCATCCTCCTTCCCGTGGCAGCCCTGCATCCTGGGAGGGCCCCTCATATGAAAGGACCTGTCACCACCACAGTTAGGACAGTCTCTATGCCAACTCCTGAGCTTAGGGCCCCTGGGGGGGACCACAAGAACAAAACATAGGCAAGTGAGACCTTTGTTCACATGGGCCATCCCCATAGCCTATCCAAGCAGCCAGCTGCTGTCTAGTTTCCTTCGCCCTTAAGTGACCTTTCAGGTAGGCTTGGACTGCAGGTGTGACCCCAGATGCTACCTGTCTCACACCCCCAGTCCCTGCTTTCCTTGCCCACTCCGGGAGACATTTCGCTCTACCTCTGAGCTNTCTAAAGCNAAGGACTACCACATGTGTGTGGCTATAAAAAAAATACTCCACGTTCTCCACACTCACATTCCNGGCATGGCCTCTCTTCTCCTTCCTGCCCTTGGTTCATTGGCCTCTGCTGGTCCCCTGGTCACTCTGAGGCAAGACATTCTGTCTGTCTCCCACTTCAAGCCGAAGCCACTCACTATTTGGGAGGGATGCTGGCCCAAATCCTGAGCACACAGCCCTGCTTGCAATTGGCACCTGTGCAGCCTGACCCAGGATGGCTCCCATCTGCCTCATGTCCAGGCCTTGACCTTGGTTTGATGTACCTGTCACGGGGCTGTTCCTAAGGGGCCAAGCTTCCCAAGGAATGCCATCTTCCCCCTTGCCTAGCTGGATGATGCCTGGGAGCAGCCTTCAAAGGAGACTTGACCTGGTGGGTGAGCTGTCCTGGGGGACGAGGAGAGGTCAAGTGGGGCAACGGTAATTTTTACCTTCAGTATGGATACCCCACATAAGAGAGCATGAGTCTGGCTAAGACCGAGGGGTAAGGGCCCAGGCAGCTGGCAGTTTGAAAGGGCTGTGCTGATTAGTTTTGCCTCAACTTGACACAAGTTAGAGCCATTTGAGAAGAGGGACTGTCAATTGAGAAAATGTTCCCACCATGTGGCCCATGGGCAAGCCTGTGGGAGCATTTTCCTGATTGATGTTTGCCGTGGGAACGGCCAGCTCACTGTAGGTGCTCTGGGGCTGTCTCTTATACACATCTAGATGTGTATAAGAGACAGCAGCAATGGAGTGTGACCTGAGAGTTGGAAGCTGAGAACCCCCTCTCCTCCTGAAGCTGCTTGTGGCCATGGTACTTTATTAAAGCCACAGACACCCGGCTAAGACAGGCAGGCTCCTGTGCTGGGAGCCTCCTTCCAGACTTCTGCAACCTCAACTTCAACCTCAAACTACTGGTCTGTTCCTGGACCAGGAAACAAAGGATGAGAGATGTAGGCACCCGGCTAGCACGGGCCATTTGCCATCTGGGCTAAATATGCTTCCTCCTTGGGGTGTAGGATGCCATTCATGTTTGCTCCTCAGGATGTCCTGAGGCCACCGAGCCTTTATGCGCGCTCTTCCTTAGAACACATTGTCTTTTTTCTCTGCTGTGGGGGAGAGAGTATGGTGGCGCTCAGTCACCGTCGTCCGTGGCAACAAAGCTGCAGTGTACTGCACCAGCTGGTAAATAGAATATGTTTGAATGGAGTGGGTGTGGGCAAGAGCTCACTGCACCTGGGGCTGGTGATGGGGACCAGGCTGGGGGGGGGTCTCCCCAAGATCCTCTCTCCTGGTCCATCTGAAGGATGGAAGCTTGGCCTGCATTCATAGAAAGAAGCCAGATGTGACACCCCAAGCCTGGTTATGATAGTGACAGAAGAAAAGGGAGCCCAGTAGTGAAAATTTCTCAACTTCACAATGATGCGAAAGTGGTATGTCTTCAGTAGAAACAGGAGTTCAGAATCACACTTTGTTCTTTCCTCAGACTGCACTATGCATCTGGTCCCCTTTCTCACATGGCTGAGCACAGCTGTCTCTCCCAGGATCTGTACTGCTGAGCCGGCATGCTCCAGAGGTCAGGTGGGTACAGTGTGTTCTCCTCCATCTGGAATATTGTCAACCTTGACCCTATCATTTATATTGACTGAGTTATACACTGAGCTCTGTACCGGCATCCTTCTAGGTGGTCCTTTGACCCTTTCCAGAACTCCATGAGGTCTATGTCCTCAGTCCATGTCCCAGTTAGGGTTTCTATTGCTGTGACCAAACACCATGACCAAAAAGCAAGTTGGGGAGGAAAGGGTTTATTCTGTTTACACTTCCACGTTGCTGTTCATCACTGAAGGAAGTCAGGACAGGAACTCAAACAGGGCAGGAACCTGGAGGCAGCAGCTGATGCAGAGGCCGCGGAAGGGTGCTATTGACTGGCTTGCTCCTCATGGCTTGCTCAGCCCACCTGATTATAGAACTCAAGACCAGCAGCCCAGAGATGGCACCTCCCGCCATAGGCTGGGCCCTCCCCCATTGATCACTATATGATCAGGTGTATCTCAAGGATGCATTCCCTTGGCTGAGGCTTCTTCCTCTGATGACTCTAGCTTGTGTCAAATTGACACACAAAACCACCCAGTACAGCCCATTTTACAGATAAGAAACCTGAGGCTTAAAAGGCCAAGCAGCTAGTTCCTGGGCTAGAGGCATGGCTTTACATTTCCAGCTGTGACCCAAAACATCCCAGTGGGCAATCCAGCCAGGACTAGAACCAGGTTCAACTCCAGTGTCAAGACAGCCCATAGAACGGTGAGTAGAGATGTTGTCATGGGTGTGACACAGAACACCCTGTCCTGTCCTCACCCAAGGCTCCATCCGGGTCTAAGCAGTGGCTGGTTCTGGAAGGAACTTGGCCTGAGCTCCAGTTTGCGTGAAGGGCTGGGGGTGCTTGGGCTTTATGACCTGGTCTCCTGTGTGTGGCCAGGACGGAGGTGGGGGCTGTCTGAGAGTAAGGCCTTTGTAGAAATAGAGTTTTATCACAAACAGACTTCCAGCCACAGTGGTCAAAGGCAGGTGGAAAGGAAGAAGTGGACCAGAAGGCCATGGGAAACTGGAGAGAGCATCCTAGGCAGCCAGCCAGCCAGAGCTGCAGCGATAGTCCAGGTCCCCACCTCCCCACACTGAGCAGACAGATCCCCGAGGGGATCCGGAGAATGGCATCCCTGCCATGTCTGGGCACCTTGGCTTGGCACAAAAGCCATTTGGGACAAGCAAGACCCTGGACAGAAGGATGGTGCAGTTTCATACCTCCCTAAGGAGTCAGCTTTACCTACTTCCGGGCAAAGCCACGGTGTGTTGGCTTTTTCACAAGGCAGGACTGGCTGGGGTGACTCTCCAGGGGACATAGACACCATCAGCACATATCAGCTGCAGAAGCAGGGCAGTGGCAGGGGGACTAGGACCAGGCTCACACTGAGGTTATCACTTGGAGGAGGAGCAGGGCCAGGAACCCACTTGGAGGCCAGCAGGAGATGGTAGTGCAATGCAAAGCCACACCTTCACCGAGTAGTGATGAGGGTCTGTGAGCACCTCACTCTATGTCTGAGAACGTCTGTAGTTCTGGGGATTCACCAGACCCTCGGCAAGTGTTCTATCACTTAGCTACAGCCCCAACCCTTTTCCTGGTTTTATTTTGAGTCAGGGTCTTACTTAGTTGCCCAAGGTGACTGTTGTTAAGGCATGCTATTTAGCCCAGGCTGGCCTAGAACTTGCAACCCTCTTGCTTCAACCTCCTGAAAAGGTGGGACTATATAGGCCAATGTCACCATGCCATGATGAAGCACCGGTTCTAAACCAGTCACTAGGTCGGAACTCCAGGACAGGGTGCTGTAGGAGGTACACATCATCTGTAAAAGCCTATATGCTTGATCCGGTTCTGTGAAACCCACCGATAATCCAAGTGACTCGAGAGACTGAGCCCGGGTGTTCCAGGCCAGATTCACCAGACATGCATGTTTTCCGGCATAAAAAAAAAGTCAGTTGGTGTTAGCAAGAAAATAATGGCACAGTCGTAGGGTGGGCCTTGGAGTGGACAGACTCTTCTCTGGGAGCAGGTAGGATGGAGGCACTCCCAGGGCATGGTCTAACGGAGAGACTGCTGTGCCAGAACTAGCAAGAAACAGAGGTGCGATTGCAGCAGCCGGCAGCAGCTGGCAGCAGCTGGCCTGGAGGTTGAGGAATACCCCATGAAACGTTTGCAGTCTGAACAGCAAAGAAGAGAATGAACACCCTAGTGCCTCCTCTCCCATCTTCCTGGGGCCCACTAGTGTCACTGTGGATCCAATGCACCAGCAGCCTGAGAGCCGTGGAGTCTGTGGGGTATGGTTCTTTAGAGCCAGCCTCTGGGGCATAAGGCCGGGGAGAGAAGGATGGTGATTGATCCACGAGAGGAAATGAAAATTACTGAGACCTTTATTTTTAACAAAACAAAAAATGCTTTAAATAAAAAAGTAAGATAATCATGCAGAGGGAGGGGGGAGAGGGGGAGACTCTGAGAAGTGTAACACACATAATTTTAAAACTGAATTCTGCACATAAAGGAAAGCATGAGCTATTTGTCTTTCTCAACAATCCAATCTTGATCTCTCTAAATATTTCTTTACTCTGGCCACTTTGTTCCTAACACACACACACACACACACACACACACACACACACACACACACACACACACACGGGTGGGGCAATGGCTCAGTGGTTGAGAGCTCTGGCTGCTCTTGCAGAGGACCTTGGTTCAATTCCCAGCACCCACATGGAAGCTCACAACCATCTATTACTCCAGTTCCAGGGAATCTGAGGCCCTCTTCTGGACTCCATAGGTACTGCATATACATGGAGCGCACAAACTCACTGCGTTGTGGAAAACATTTCAATCCCCAAGAATTCAAGCATGCATCAGAGAAACAGGAAAAAAAAAAAACTTTAAAAAAAATTATTTTATGTGCATTGATGTGAAAGTGTCAGATCCCCTGGAACTAGAGTTACAAACAGTTGTGAGCTGCCATGTGGGTGCTGGGAATTGAACCCTGGTCCTCTGGAAGAGCAGCCAGTGCTCTTAACCATTGAGCCATCTCCCCAGCTCCCAGAAAAAAACTTTCTATTGTCATGCAGGCTGGAAATCCAAGATAATGCTTTGAAACAGTCCATCATTGTGAGACAATATCCTACAGCTTTAAGAGGTCAGGAGTTCCACGCCCACCAAAGGGAACTGCTATCATAGTTAGGCATGTTTACAGAAATAGAAATGACAGGAACAAATGTTACCCAGGTAGATACTTTGCAGGTGACACACTTGCTAGTAACTATTAAGTTATACACACTTTGGCAGACCAAAGGATTTCTTTCTTAGTAGACAGGGTCTACAGTGTGACCTTCATCCAGGTAGTTGTCATAATCAATCCTCTAGGAAGTTTCTGGAAGGGGTGGGAACTTTATCAAGCAGACAGAAACCAACAGACTTCTTGTCTTACAGGTTCTAGGCAGGGCTTTCTACTAAGCTGTTATAACATAAAGTAATGATTTGATTCTGTTAGGTACATATATATACAAGAGTACCCATCAATAGCCTCTCCATGAGTTGACAATCCAAGCACTTGGTTGATATAGAACTGAGCCCCACAATGTGTGAGACATGGTTAATCACATCATAAAACCCACTGGAAGCTGCCTTGGGACCAAGAGACTTTCTATGACTGGCATGTCTATGCTGCTTGCCGTTGACATCTTCCTGGGTTCTCCAAGGCTTGTTCTGTTTGTTGGACAGTTGCTATGTTATGACAGGGATGCTAAATGTAAACCCACAGTGACTCCTCTTCAGGTCTGGGAGAAGAGAGATAGAGTGAGGGTGGTTCAGGGAGGGACTAGTATTTTACCTGTGGTCTTTACGGGTCTGTCGATTCAAACGAAACTAAAAGGGAGATGAGAGAACACACTGGAGATGGGAACAGCCCATCACGAGATGTTAATCCCGCCATTGGTTCCGTTGTCATGAACTCACAAACAGAATCAAATGTGTTTGCTTCTGGAATTTTCTATTTGAATCATCAGAGATGATAGCATCCAGGGCATGGCTGATTTTCAGAAAGCCATAGCTGAGAGTCAAGGCTGGAACATTTCCTGCCCTTAATACAGGGAGGCTGACGCAAGGATAGATTGGCTGCTCTCTCATTCCCGAATTCTCATTTAGACTTGAGAGTCAGACAGAGAAGCATCTCACAAAAAAACAGGTGAAATTGTTCCCCAGGGAGACTTGGCTTTCAGACCACTGCTGCTTCTTGCCCAGGAGCAAAGTAAGCACTTGGTTGCTAAGGGGATTAATTAGTTGATATTTACGGAGTTTTAAAGGTGAAATACGCTCTATAAGTATAAAGCATTGTCGTGTACCAACAGCTCTACTGCTTTATTATTATTATTATTATTGTTATTATTATTATTATTACATTGGAAAATTTGTTCAGCCTATTTTCTGGGTCTTGCAGTGAACACTGGGTGGGGGGGGGGACAAAGAGACAAGATTTCATGAAAGGAAGCAGCCCACCGATTTGTTGATTTTAGTCTAAGGAATCTCTGTAGGTGAGGGAGGCTTTCTTGACATCCCACAAAGGTAAGACAGAATACACAGGTCCCATTTCTTTTACTTTTGTATGTCAGCACTGTGTTGTCGTCTCACCTCCCATATCTATACTTCTCTCCCTAGGGCACCAGAAGGGGGGTGGCCATAGTCACCTGATGACAGCCACGATGCCCAGAAAGGGCACAGAAATGGTCCAGGTCTGGGAGGATGGAAGTCTGCTAGGTGTGCCAACAGGGTTTGGGGGAGTAGTTCCCTGCCTGTCACATTGTGATGGCCGATCTTGGTTGTCAACTTGACTGCATCTGGAATTAACTAAAACAAGCTGCTGGGCCCTCCTGAGAGAGATATCCTTGATCAGATTATCTGAAGGAAGACCCACGCTAACTGGGCAGCACCTTCTGATGCAGTCCGCATCAAAGGACATGGAGGAAGGAAGGTTTGCATTGGGCCCGCTTGCCTTCACTCTTCTTTGCAGATTCATGCATCCTGTGGCTGATAATAGAACCAACTTCTTTGGGCTTCCGACATAGATTGAAGACCATCAGCTCTCCAGGAATCTTCCCAGCCTTCAGCACGAGCTTGGGACTGCTGGGACATCCAGCCTCATGGACTGAGCCATGATCAGACTCTCAGCCCCCAGGTGTGAGACAGCCATTGTTGGACTGCCTGGACCACACCCTAAAGCCAGCCCAAAAATTCCTCGCTCTGTCAGTTCTGTTGCTTTAGAGAACCCTGACTAATGCACACAACCATCTTGGAGTTTGGTGTCAGCCACTGTAACGTGAATCACTTTTAAAAAATTATCCTAACACCCAAAACAGGACACCTACAGGAAGCAGCGTGGTGGGAGCCTCAGGAAATGCCAAATATCAACTTCAACACTAGAGCACTGGGTCGGGGGTCTTGGATCCAAGATGGCACTCTTTGGGAGGTGACAACTTGGAGTAGCTTTGGCCGCTGATGACTCACTTGTCCCCACTTCAGGCTTCTCTCTCTCAAACCTGTATGATGGGCCTCACCTGGCATTAATCGCTTCCTTTCATTTATTTTTTTATTTTTATTTGTGTTCTTTGTGAGGCTGAACATGGAGCCATGACAACATGTTCCTGAATAAAATTATGACTGACTGGTGCCTGTGAGCCANGGCAGGCAGGGTGACAGAAGCAGGGACATTTGTAGAGCATGGGTTCTACTCTAGTGTGAAATTAGTTTCCTCCAAGTCCCCCAATGAGCTGTCAGGTAATCATATATTTGTGCACAAAATTGGCTGACCAGCTGTTGAGAATCAATTTGTGTAGTGAGATCTATCTTTGGAATCAATTTTCTTGCATGGAACAGTCAAAGAGAGCCTAGGACCAAGAGTCAGCAGTCAGTTTGTGGTGTGTGGGGATTTTGATATTTCTTAAGGATTCTAGGTTTTACAAAGGTTCAATGAAAAATACTCTGTCTGGGAATGCTGTGGGGCCTTGGGCATGGCTACAAATAAACCTGTTTTCAAAATGCTTTTCAACAGTCTGTCCCCAGAAAGCAGTCGTACTACTGATGACTTTTCTGCAGGTGGTGGGACTCTCGCCCCTGCGCTGGGGAAGCGCTGTGTGTTCTGTTGAGAGGAGTGCTTCTCCTCTGCTCATCCCCAAGCTCCCCATTGCCTCACCTTGACAGCCTGCTTGTCATCATCTGTCAGACATGTAGTGTCTGTGTAGAGTTCACCCCTATCAGATTCTGGACTGATGAGGAGCCTGGTACTGAGGTGTCAGTGTGCATGTCAACAGAAGGTAGAAGGACATCCAGAAGCCACCATCTCCCCTCCAGCCTTCTTGCTTGGCATTCTGCTTCCTCCTATGCTAGAAGATGATCTGGTGTCTGGCGTGTGAGGATAAGAGCTCCGGTTCCAAGATGGCCGCTCTAATGCTACACCTTCTAGATGGAGAAGACTGCTGCTCAGAGGACCCACTTTTATAAGTCCTGCTGAAACTCAGCCCTGATGCAACATGATGATATATATAAAACAACACATGATAGAGGAAGGTGTATAGATATGTATACACACACATACCTATATATAGATACATATCTATACATCCTCCTCCATCATGTGCCGTGGGTGATGCACGGAGAATGAGAGGTCTTGAGACCAGGAAGTGGAGGGCCCTGGGAACCGGCTGAAGCTACAGAGGATACGGGACATGACTTCTCTAAACTTCCATCTCCCCCTTGGCAACAGGAAATTGTGGGATTCTCTCTCCTTGCTTCTCATTCTGTCTTTCCTCCGAGTCTGTGAATTCATGGCCACGTTCAACATTCATGATTTCCAAGGCAAAACTTGACCCTTGTTATCTGTGAAAGATTAAGGTAGCCTAAGTTCTTTACTGGCTCAGATGGAGAGGAGGAATAAATAAGCCTTTTGGAGGGGTTTCTTAAGAGAGGCATTTCCACATAATGGTTGAAATAAGAGAGTATTTTTGCTTAATGCTTGATTTTCCTCGAAATGAAGTTTTAAATTGCACTTCATCTTAAATGTTTTTAGATGACTTCCAACCAGTTTCTAATATTTTTCTTTAGTATAGTTTAAACAAAGAAAGAGCTAATGAATTTATTTAAATGCACTCACCAGGGCTCCTTTTGCTCGATATATTGATAAACAAACTTCAATATTTACGAATACCCAGGGCTCACTCCTTCTTGGCTGTTTTCCCTGTATCTACAGGGATGGGAATCTTCTATTGGCAATAAGATTTGCAAACAATTTCCCTGCCATGTTCTATTAATCAAATTGCGTTTGAAATATACCAAAGTGAAATAAACAGTGTCGGAACAAATCCATTCCCAGACTTTGTTTCCTTTGAATTACAGACTCCTTAGGAAGTGAGAACATGCTTGTTCAATCTCTTAGTTCTACGGAGACCTGTCTGTGGTGCTACTGCCAACATAGTCTACCTTTCCCTGGAAACTGCNCTCCCTGTCACTCCACAGCTTCTACGGGTGAACCCTCTTTCTGTTCTGGTCAATCTTTATTTCAAGACTGTCAGGCTCTGTGCTTGAGGGATTGGCTCTTATTTTGGGGGTTTCCTTGGGCACGTTGAGAGGTGAGCTCCTTGTAAAGCTGGAGTTACTTGGTCCCGTAGGCGACACCGATGATCTATTATAATTGTCACTAATGCGGGCTTTACAGAGAATTCTCCTCGTATGATGCTGTTCTTCCAAACTCCTTTGCAAGAAGGCGGCTAAGGAAACTTCCCNTGGTTCACTCACACATCACTAACTATTTCAACCACACACTTCACGGCAAGGCACTGGGAATTTTGTCATCTGTTTGTTTGTTTGTTTCTGATTCATTGAGTTTTTCTATTTGGCTTTTTTCTTTTTTTCAAAATAATAATTTCTTTTTTTTTTTAACTTTTTGAGACAGGGTTTCTCTGTGTAGCCTTGACTCTCCTGGAACAAAACAATAATATCTTTACTTAATTTTTCCCCATGTTGATTTTTTTCTTCCATACTAACTTTTTCCCTCTTCATTCCTGTATTTCCTCTCTAGCTCCTGGACTGAATTAATCGTCTATTTGTGTCATCTTTTGGGTCTTTGAACACGTTTACAAGTAAAGTTTTGAACTCGTTGTCTGGCACCTTACCTATTTCAGTGCCTTTGGGTTCATTAGCTGAGAAGTTAGGATCTTTGGGAATCATGCTGCCTTCCATTGTGATGTTCTTACATGTCTATGTTGCATTTTGTGCGTCTGTTGGTCTGGGCATCTCTCATGGATTCTGAGGGGAAGGAAAAAAGTCTTCTTGTTATGCAGCCCACTTTCAAAGACTTCATCTTTTAAAGGTGAGTGGGCAGAACATGGTTGTATTTAAAACATCAATTCATACAAGGCAGAGGAATGCACTTAAAATTAATGACAGGCTAATAATACTTCACCAATGACCATAAAACTGAAAATGGAAAAACTACTGTAAAGTGTGCTATGAAGTGGAATATTATTTAGGGTAATTTTAGAAATAGTAAATGAGTAAGAGAAATAAAGGAGGCAAGGGAAGGGGGGAGGAGAGGCAACATTAATTAAATAAAAGGAGAAGGGGGCTGGAGAGATGGCTTAGTGATAAACAGCACTGGCTGCTCTTACAAAGGACCTGGGCTCTGTTCCCAGCACCCACATGGTGGCTCACAACTGTCTGTAACTCCAGTTCCAGGGGATCTGGTGCCCTCTTCTGGCTCCTTCAGGTACTGCACTCATGTGGTGAACAGCCGTACTTGAGGCAAAACACCCAAACACATGAAATAAAATAAACGATTTTTTTTTTAATTTAAAAAGGAGAATGAAGGAGTGGAAAAGAATGGCAAAAATAGGAAGAGAAACATACAAGAGGTTAGAGAAAACATTTCCCCAATAATAAAAAACTCATAAAACAAAATTGAATAAATGTAGGAAGGAGAATTTTTAAAAAATCAGGAGAGTGTTAAGACACTAAAGTACAGTCAGGATGATTATGCTACAAGGTGTAATGGGACATGGGAGACAAAAGAAAAGAAAAGGAAACTAAGAGAAAAAAAACATAGCCTTCAAATGGAAACATGAGCTTAGACACAAAATCAGATGGAGTATAGAGAAAACAACAGAAAAATTTAAAATACAGGAAAATGAAAAGCTTGCTAAGTGAGTTTTTTTTGGGGGTTTTTTTGTTTGTAGTTTTCAAATTGGGGGGGTGGTTATGAGGTTAACAAAAAGAGAAAAGACGAAGATGAGGTGCAGGGGCCTCATCTCTCAGGTCCTCGAATACTGGAGTGGCCAGTTACATGCATGCGTGGAGGGGCTGGGGCCCTACTTGTGAACCCGTTTTCCCGTGAGGGATGCTACTGCTGAGTCTGTACCAGGCAAGCGTCTGACGTCCACCCAAGCTGTTCTCACAGCAGGCATCTTCCTACAGAAGCCTCTGCTAGCCACAGTTAGCTTTATAGTCTGTGGGTGGGCAGGCTCTCTCACCCTATTAAGCCCCCACAGGGTGGTTACTATCTTTACTGGGGGCTGTCCCCCAGGGGTGTTGGAAGTACGGGGGGCAAGCCACAGCAGAACTGGTGCAGATCTGAGAATCAGCCACCTTGCTGGGAGCAGCTGTGGGTGTACTNGACACCGTTGGGACTTCAGACATCCCTGGCTCTCCAGCTATGGGCAACAAAGAGAAGGCCTGGAGTTTGAGCCACCTGTTGGCTTCCGGCTCAGAGTTATCAAACTCCAGGGTGGTTTTCAGTTGATGTGATATGGGGCTATCTGAGGGTGGGACTATCTCTCTCTAGGCCCTTCCTAGACTAAGCCAGCTTCCTGCCACCTGAGACCTTCTGCCCTACTGTTCCCTGTAACTGCCTCCCTGGGCCTCACCCAGTGGCTGTGCCATACCACATTGAAGACCTATGCTTGTGCTCAGAGCTCAGTCCCTGAGGTAGTTCAGCCCCCCCCCAAGTAGCTCAGCCCCCTCCCGAGGTAGCTCAGCCCCCCCCCAGGTAGCTCAGCCCCCTCCTGAGGTAGCTCCGACCCCCCTAGGTAGCTCAGCCCCCCCCAGGTAGCTCAGCTCCCTGAGGTAGCTCAGCCCCCTGAGGTAGCTCAGTTTTAACAATAGATCATCGCTCAAGATGGTGCCCGGTCACGGCCCTCAGAGTCATACAGTATGACTAAAGTTGGGGGCAGGGGCAGGGGGCTGTGTAATACTAAACAGCCAGAGAAATCACTCTCTCCAAAACTCACAGCTGTGGGCTCAGGCCGAGGGTTGGATGTCCTTCTTTCCTCTGGTCACCTTTGGGAAATGGCTTTTGCTCCCCTCTTGTTCCCCTTCCCAGGGGGCTGCACGGCTAAGGCTGAGTGCATCTTCCTTTCTCTGTTCTTCCCTGGCATCTTTACTTCCTCCCTGGATTGCCAGTGTCCTCTGTTCCTTTACCAGTTCACACAGAGGCAGCCTCATACCTGGAAGACCCTATTTGTTATTTTTGAAATTCAGATGTAATTGGGTCTCCTGAGTTTTGTTCTTTTTTTGTTTTTTGTAGTTTTTGTTAAATATAGCAGTTCTAGCCTGAGTAGGTTCTGGAAATTCGGTAAGGAGTTTCCTATGCCCACACTGACTGTTCTCCAGGGCACACAATGGCTCAGCTTCTCTCCCTGGGGTCTGTAGATCAATTTTCCATCCTGCCTCAAGCTATTGCCGGAATGACGACAGGCAACCTCTCTCAAGCTAACTTGTTCTCTTGCTTCAAATGATGTCTTTCTGGAGAAAACCCACAAGGAACCAGCCAAAACTGCTAAGTCACTCTGACCGCGGCCTCCCCGGTACACTAAGTTCTGTTCATTATTTTCTCATTATTATGCTAAATCCTCCACCCACGAGTGGTCCCCTGTTAGTTTTGAACATAAGGAGACTCAGGCACTGCAACACACTCACCTTCACATGTGACGGCAAATCCTCTCAATATGCACCTGTTATCAAAGTTTTTAGGGTAGAAGCCAGGGGCTCTGGCAACCCCACTAGGCTAGCTCGGCCCCTCCTACCCCCAGGTGCCAATTAAAGCCACAAAGTAATGGTGGAAAAGTGAAAAGGAAGATTTTTTTCTATATGGCCACATTGAGATGAGAACTAAATACAAGGATCCAGTGACTCCCTCCCCCACAAATCAGGTTTCTGNGTCTTGACATGAGATTTAGATCCAAGTAAAGGGCAGAACATCTGTATTGCTAGGCAGTGCTGGTTAAAGTGTGGTTGGGTTAATCAGTGACCAGTCACTGTCCATCAAGATGGTTCAAAAGCTGTTACATTGGTAATGTGCTCATCCTGAGGAGACAGCTTCACCTTCCTGGGTATTTGTCCTAGTCCGCAGGCCGCTGTGTCCTGGGAGATCTTAGTTCTTGGACTTTAGAGTGACTTAAGAGGAAGAGTTAATAGCAGTAATTTATCTTTATGTCTTTAGCCCAAGTGCAGATGCAAGGGGAAGGCAGTCATACTTGATTCTCGTCCTGTTGTCAGTTACCTTGTGGCCCAAGTGAGGAGTCAACACCTTTTAGCAAAGGCAGTTTTTAAGTGCCTGCTTCTTGCTGGTTTCCCTTACTTACTGCCCAGTAACACAANTCTAGTCTCTCCTTCATTGCCAAGTCGTGCTTACTCATGACTGCACTGAGTGATATTGCACCCCAGGGGTGAACCCCCGTCCTCATTCACACAGCAGCCAACTCATCTGAAGGATGGTACCCCTCCCTGAGCCATTGTAAAGTCTTTCTTCCTCCAAACCCCATCCACACTGAGCAGTTTTTACCACATTTCCAATTTTGTCCCACCTTGGGCATCTTGGAATGCAAAGGTACAGTCAGCTCTTTGAGTCGAGGGTCGCCACCTCCACCACCCTCCCCAGATGGCCCCATGCTTTCCATGCTGTGCTGTGAACATCTGTTGAAGGAGTTGGATGTTCACTCAGTCAACCTGGAATGCAAAAGGCAGTTCCCACTGGGACAGGTCACCACGGATGAGAAAAGATGCTGAGAGATAATTTTATCTATCTTTGCCTCCAGGCAAGCTCAGCAATGCCCAGCAAGAAGGATGGGGCTGGTTCTGCTTGCTAAGGAGGGAAAGGCAGGCAAGACGAATCCCCAGTGCTCCCCCAACACACACACACACACACACACACACACACACA